>JAABKJ010075445.1:137916240-138209567 GCA_011634705.1 Andricus grossulariae
ATATATGGTGGAATTTTTTTCCAAAAAAAGGGATGTTTTATTATTTTCTGGGGGAGGTTTTTTTTAACCTTCCTATAGTTTTTCATTTAATTCCCTTTTCTGACTACTTTGAATTATTTGTTATCAAATAGTTGAATTTTTACCTTACAAAGGATAAATTTTTAACCAAAAATAAAATAGTTAAATTAAAAAACGAAAGTTTTTACCTGAAAAACACGATTTTTCGATAAAATTATGTGATTTTTTAAACAACTAGTACAATTTTTTACACAAAAGGCGAGTTTCCTACCACGAAGAATAATGTTCTACCAAAAATGACGCATTATCAAGGAAATTAATTAATTTGTTATCAAATAGTTGAATTTTTACATCATGAGATTAATTTTCTACCAGAAGAAAAATTTTTAACAAAATAGTTAAACGCTGAATTTTTAACCAATAATAACTTATATTAAAAAAAATTCTATCAAAACAAAAACAATTTTTCAAGTCCTGCCAAGAAAAAAAAAAGAATTTTTTACTAAATACACGAAGTTTCAACCAAGTAGTTGAAGTTTCCAATAAAAAATTTTTTTTTTTCACATTTTCTAAATTTTCAATCTTTCTACGAAATAATAGAATTTTCAACCGGAAAATATAATTTTTTTATATGTAAGTTCTTAAGTAATTAGTTTAATTTTCAACCATTTAGTTGAATTTTAAAGTTATAATGAATCATTTTTCAACCAAAAATGCAATTCTTATATTTAAACGTAAAAAAATGTAACAAAAAGAGAAGAGTTTTTAACTTTTAACAATCAACAAAATATTTGAATTTTCAACCAAAGAGATAATTTTTTTAACCAAGAAGATTAATTCTTTCCAAAAAAAAAAATACTTTTTCAACCAAATTTTTTAATTTTCAACTTAATTTTTTTAATTTTCAACCAAAAAATATGACTTTTTAAACAAATAGTTGAACTTCCAATCAAATAAAAAAGAAATTTTCAACAAAATATTTTAACATAATTAAAAATTAATTTTCTTAATAAATTAAAAACATTCAACATTTTCCTTTGAAATCTTCTTCACTCTTTTTAGAAATTTAAGGAAATTGTTTGATAAATTCAAAGACCTTTCTTAATTTTTTCTTAAAGTTCATCTTTCAAAATCAAAAATTATTTGAAATTTTCACAAGAATATTATTAAAATTTCTTTTTTTTTAATCTGAAAAATAAAAAAATTTACCTTAGAGTCTTAGAGTTTACAAATTTTAGGAAATACTTAAAAATGTCTTGTAATCTTCTTTAATTTTCATTTATAATTTATTAAAAAAGAATCATTTAAAATTTTCCCTGCAAAATTCAGTTCGATTAAGAATTTTTTTAATCCTGAAAAATTAAAGAAATTATCTCATAGTCTTCCAAGGAACGACGCAGTTGAAGTTAAAATGTGCATCAACAGAGTCAAATGATTCTTCTTCTTTTGTGATGACAAAATTTCCAAGTACCATTCAAATCTACAGCGTTCGTGATCAAACAACAAGAGCGGAGTTAATATGGACTTTGAAGTGTGTTGCTGCTGATTTCAGTGCTGCTTCCTGTGGTGACTTGAGAAATATTTTTCAGTCTATGTTCGGCATGAATCAAATCACCGAGAATTTTACTCTTGGCCGCACCAAGGCTACTTATCTTCTGAATGATGCAGTGGCTCCCTATTTTAGGTCTGTCCAACATAAAGACATGGAAGATTCGTTTTTTAGTATCTTATGTGACGAAACCACAAATGCGGCTGGGCAAAAGGAACTCCAGACCTCTGTGAGATATTGGTCCAAAGAGAAACATGGAATCGTTTTTCAACATTTGGAAACATTTTTCATTGGAAGTGCTACAAGTGACATCATTCTCGAGAAGTTGAACGAAGCTATGGACCACGCTAATTTATCTACATCTAATCTTCTGATGTTGGGTAGCGATGGACCAAATGTAAATAAAGGAGTTTTCAGGAAGATGAATAGTCAACTAATTCAAATGAGGAAGAAAGGTTTAATTGACCTTGGTACTTGCAACATACACGTTTGCCATAATGCGTTCCTTAGTGGAATGGATAGGCTGGGAGAGGAAGCATCTTCTTTGCTTTATTTGTTGCATGATTTTTTTCACGGCTGGCCTACTAGATGGGAAGATTTTTGCAGCATTTTAAAGAAATTTGATGTTCCGCTACTACATTTCATCGAGCATGCATCTTCGCGTTGGCTTACAATTCAAGGGGCTGCAGAAAGAAGTCTCATTCTTTGGAAACCTACGCTAGAATATTTTTTTAAATTTCTTCCGAACAAGCAGGGTCAGAACTTGCATGAGAAGGAGTGCTATTTGCGGATTGTAAAGCTGTTAAAGAAGCCAACGATGAAAGCTGAAATGATGTTCGTTGTTTCAAGCTCCAAGGTACTGACGAATGTTACAAAGATGTTTCAAAAAGAAGAGCCTCTTATTCACCTGCTGCATTCACAGCTGACGAATGTAGTGAAAATCTTGATTGGTAGGTCTTGTAAGAAAGAAAATTTGCCTTATGACAAAGTATTCGATAGCAGTAATCTTCTCGAACCGAAAAATGTTGTTCTCCCGCAAGACTGCTTGGATGAATTGTCAACGGTGGCTGAATTGAAAAAGGTTCTTTTTTTAAAGATGCTCAGTCACATTACATCGCCGTCTGCAAGCACATTTTAAATAAATCATCCTTAAAATCTGCTACAATTCTTCGAGACTTACAGTACCTTGACCCTGGTAAACGGGTGAAATCTTCCAGCTCTAGTGCCATTGTGGCAGCCGCTAAAACTCTGCCCTGGACGGTAGAAACTGATGTGCTCAAGGACGAGTGGAAACTTCTGCAAGGAGAGAAAATCTTGGAAATTAAAGGTGAGAGAATTGACGAATATTGGGCTCGTATATTTGATTTAAAAAATCTTATGGGAGAAAAGAAGTACCCGACTGTGAGTAAAGTTGTGAAAGCCTTCCTTACTCTGTCTCATGGAAACGCCGATGTTGAGAGAGGGTTTTCAGTTTCTGGTCGTATCCTTACGGATGACAGAGCATCTATGAGCGAAAGGACGTTGAATTCAATCCTCACTGTCAAATATGTGCTTAAGCACTATAACAATTTGCCTCATACTGTGCCTCTTACTAAGCAGCTCCTTGATTCTGCAAGGTGCGCCCGTAACAGCTATGAGAATTATTTAGAGGCAGAAAGAAAAAAGAAAGAAGAAGCTGAGTTATCTAGGTGTGAAGAAGAACAAGTGAAGAAAGATAAAGAAGAGCAACTGCGTAAAATATCTGAAAGCAGAAAGAAATTGCATTCTTTAAAAATGCTTTTTAAATTTGAGGAAAATACTCCTATTATTAGGCGAACTTTAGAAAAAAATATTTCAGGTTATTTTTTTCTCATTTCATTTTATTCTTTGAAGGATCATCTACGAATCTCTTTGATACGTTTTTATTTACAACATTTTATTCAGGAATTATACAATTGTTAATTGTATAAATAATATTTTTCTTAAATACATTTTTAAAAATAAAAATAGAATAATCCGCACAAGATCAGTATGAAATAAGAATTGCGCAAAGTTTACCTGAACAGAAAGCAGAAATATGTAAACTTCTAGATAACTAAATAATTTTAAACAGAAATATTCATTCGAAACTTCGCCTTCAGTAATCTTCCAAAGTTAGTTACTATTAACAATGGAAATATTTTCCTCGAGTTCAAAAATCAGTTTCCAAAATGCTCATTTTTGAACTTGAAATAACTAGTGTACATCCTGAAATAGTAAAATAGTTATACTTTGAATAATATGAACATGTATCAGTAAATGGACGGCCTCATATGTAATATTTAGTTTTCTCTAGATCTCATTAATTAACCGAGTGATTAAGAATGTGCATTGGCATTAAATAATAAAATCCCCAAAATGAACTATTTTTGGAAGTTCTTTAAGACGATTTTGCGAAAAAAATAAAAAAATATTTCGATGTATTCTTAAGTTATAAAATGTACATATAAATATTAATCAAAGTTAAACAAAATTTTTTTTTTGCTGGAAATTTGCTGGAAAGGGGTATATTTGTACCGAAATTTCGGTACAATTGACTAGATTTTTTCGTTACTTGTAAACACGTCCATCAAATAAACTTTTCTTTGACTGAGAGCCAGTGAATATATTTCTTTCATTCAAAGAAATTTTCTTTGAATTGAAGAATATTTTTCCGATTGTTCATAGTGAAATTTTTGTTTTTACACTTTTTAATATTTGAGAGTAATCTTTATTACAATATATATCTTTGTTGTTAGCATACAATTTTTTTAACATTATTCACATAAATTATAAGATTTAAAGCTAGATCTATGCATATTCAATAGCCATCCCACAGATTTAAGCTATAGTTAATAGATTACAAAACATCGGAATTATACCGATAATTAAGTATATATATATATATATATAATTATTTGCGAGTTTACAGGTGGGCTATAGTTATTGATTAAGATAAGAAGTGTCGAAAAAGCTGAAATATAAAAAGCTCTATTTTATAAGATACAAAAGACCAATTTCATATATGAAATCATTCATATTTAAGACTGGCCCTGGTGATGTTACGGAATTGTTTGGTGCTTAAATCTATTGTTTTCCTAGGCAAAATATGAGACACGTATTGTCTGTTTTTCACAACAAGAATATTTTTACCAAAGTTAATTATTTTTATTTGAAAAGTCTACCATTATAGTTTGGGCATCATTTATGATTGAGAAAGTATTAAAATCGTCCGAAATTTCACAACACAGTTTTTTAACGGATCTCAACGTTTTGAGACCCCCTGAAGCCAAAAATCATGTTTTAGCGATGGCGTCTGTTTTAATTTTTTGAAAATTTTCTAGAATATTCAGATGAGTTTTTAAAATTTTTTAAAACTTCCCCTATATTATATTCCTTAGCCAATTCTGCCCAAATCAGTTTGAAACACTCGTTGTACAACATTTTATTTTAAACTTTTTTCAAATTCGAAAAAAATCTAAAAAAAAATTTCAAACATTTTTTACAATATACATACAGCTTTTGCACATTTTCAAAAGCTTTTTCTGAATCATTTGACCTAAATATAATGACTCAAATATTTCAAGGCATTTAAAGTTTAAATCCCTCATTTAAACTCGGGGAAAACCTGTAGGCCATTGTTCTAGAATCGAGTACGAACCTCCTATATCCAATATCCATCCTACAGTCCGTATACCTGCACCACATTCTTTGAGGATTATCTCGTTTCGGACTTTGTCCATCAGTGTTTTCCCGCACATTATGCGCAGAGGTTTTATGCCAATCGCGTTAATTTTACTCTTATCCTTTTCTTGACATGTCCATTTCTCGCTACCGTATAGTACAGCCGGCACAAATAAAGTATTATATTAGGTCATTTTAGCTTTTTTTTATTTGTTTTTATATCTGAGAATGATAAATATTAACTAACATTTTTTATTATCTTTTAAAGCAAATTAAATTGAATGATAGAAATACCTATCTTCCTAAAATAGTTAATATTAACGAAATATTGCACGTGTATATTATATAATTTTAAATAGTCCCGCGCTTTTTGGTACATGAGCAGTTGCAAACGTCGGATTTTCAACATAACCTTACAAAATGTCACATTTCCTGTGCACTATCTTCCTTTCAAGAATGACTAATGTCTATAATTTCAGTTTCTTTATTCAATTTTTCCCTGTGCAATATTATTTAATTCGGATTATAAAGTAAAATGTGCATCATTAACTTGTAAAATCTTCGCAGTGAGTCAAGGCAGAAGTGACAAAAAGGCTCTATTAGAACCATTCGAATCCATACCTATGGTTTCTTTAGAAACCATTTATCATTTTGGGTTCCTTTTCAGCAAGAGAGGTTTCTTTTTGTTGCAGCTCCTTCGAAACAAGAAATCGGTTATAATGGAAACCCCAGTTTTTTCTGTGAAATTTTTTGGTTGAATCAACCAAATCCTCCCATTACCAAAAGATTTTGTTGAAACAATAAAAAAAATCAGTTGGGTTAACCAAATATTTCGTTGTCCATATAATAACCATATTCTACGGTTGCACCAACAAAAATTTTGTTGATTTAACCAGATCGTTTTCTGAATATACTCTATGTTGTTAGGGATTAATGGTAGGATTCATTTAGAAACTGGGTTAAGAAGGGACCCTCAATTTTCTCGTGAGTGATATGGTTTTCAGTATTGTTGTTTTTATGAATAGGTAGCAGACGTGATATGGCAGTTCTTGAAAAAAATGAAAAATATTAAATAATACGAGAATACTGTAATGCTGAAATATTAGGAAATGGATTTTTTTATTTCAAGGCAATTTTAAAGGGAAATAAATTAATGAAAATTTTAAACTATATCTTTTTCATAACGCTTATTGTAAAGCTTAATTATTTAATTTTTCTTCGTTAATCGTATCTATTTTTTATGAATATTTGGTAGACTAGTGTATAATATTTAGATTTAAATTATAAGTCAAATTTGGGGTGGAATGGGACACGTACTGGGGCGAGACGGGAAACTGTTTCTCTGGCTGTCATATCCTTTTTTCGAAGCCAACAGAAGTTTTTCAAATTTTTGTTTGTAAATATAAATTTTCATGAAAGTTTTAATTTGTATTAAAATATGGAAATGAGAAAAACAAATTTTAATTTGTATGAATTTCAGTCACTCCTTTTTCAGTCTCAACAGCGTTTATCAGCCATTTCTAGCCTGTGGTAGTTTCATTATATGTATATATTCATTACATGTATATATCATTACATGTATATATGTTGTTAACGTTGAATTATCAAAAAATTGGGATGGTTAAATTAATTGCCTGATTTTTATGACGAAGAGTTTGTTCTTGTTCTTTCGCTTGTATTGTCAAAGTAGCTAAAAACAAGTCAAAAATTACAGAAGTTTCGTGTAAACTTATAAATTTGTTTGGAAATATACTGTTCCGAATTTCTTGAATGCTTTGGTTTAACATTTTGAGTAAAATTAATAAACTTTTATGTAAAAAATCTTTATTAAATACTATTCACATGCGACTATTATGGCGCATTCGGAACTAAAATCGGCAGGTAACTTGGCGCACAAGTTTTTGGTTTGTTTTGGTCCGAGAGTAATAATATTTTGTTTCTAATTCTGGTTCTCGTTCTCCATTGCTCACACTCTATTTGGCTTAACGTTCTCTTAATACTGAGGCTGTGGGCCTCATCCCCTTTTTGAGTTGTTGCGGCCAGGCCAGCTTAAATTTACTGTTACGCGGGTCAAAATGGCTACTTAAATTATTTTTATTCTGTTTTAACCTAGGGTATTTAAAGGTTTTCCTTTTTCTTTTAATTCTTGTTTTTTTCTAATATTTATTTTATTTGATTTATTTTAGATTTGGATAAACACTTTCTTGGGAAACAATGAAAGTTATATGCGCTAAAGGTTTAGGTTTTGGCGCGAATTTTCAAATTTGTGGAAAGGGTTAATTCACGGCAACAACTTCTCACTTTATCCCTTTTTTTTTGAGAAATGCATTTTTAATAAATGAAGAGTTATATTCTATGTACTAATATAATTTTCAATATATTTCAGAAAACCAACTAATCCAGGGGTGGACTGAGTGGTCCCGGGGCTGGTTCCCTATACGAAGAGTGGCAGATCTAATTTCTCTAGAGTTGGATCCGGCCTCAAGAGCGATTTGTATCAATTAAATATTATTCCTTATACTTAGTAAGATAAGATAATACGTTTAAAATGTATGGGTCTATTAAGGATTAATAGATTTTCTTAGATTCTGCTATATTCCTATGAAAGGGAAATTTATAAAAATAAGAGAGAAAGGAATTTTTAGAGTTATTAAAATTACTAAATTTTATTGGATTTTCTAAAGGGGGAAAAAATTCATTAAGGTCTAAGAGATATAAAAGAGAGATAATTTCTAATCATTTTTTTTTTTAATATTATTAGAGTTATGACATTTTCTGAATTTGTCAGATTCAGTGAGTTATGTCGCTGAATTCTAAGTTGCTGAGATTATTTTGTTTATTAAATATTGCCATGTTTATAAAGATTAAAATAATAGGGGAATCGAAGGTACACATAAGATTATGTTTAACTATTTAATTAAAATGAAATGAAGTATAGGTCAAATTTATTCATGAGCAGAAGATTTTAGTTAACTTAAGGTAAGGTTCAGGAAGAATTTCTAAGTGTAATTCTTGCAGAACCACTGTGATCAAAGATCTTCTGTTCAGTAGTTTTAAGATAATTGGATTGATTAAAATCTTGATTTACTAAGATCAGTAATTCTATTGAGATCCATAGGTCCATTATAATTCTAAGCCTACGTGTTTTTCTATGTACTAAATTCTTTTCGATATATTTCAGAGGTTTTGGATTTTCAATCTAACTTTTATTCTGGGAAAGTTCGTGATTGACTGTTATAACTTCGGGGTCATTTGGTCTAATTCTTCTTTGTCGTAGAGAGCCTTGAAAATTCATTTTCCAAGATTTAAGTTATTTGGTCTAAGATACGTATTTTCTGCTGATTTCTTTCAATTGAAATTGATTCCAATTCATGTTATTGTTTATTCAACAATTTTTTATTTCAGAAGTGGGGAAAATGTTATGGTTCAGGTCGTTAGGTATATTCATAAATATTTATTAAGATATTTATAGTTTATTTGGACCTTAGTTTTGATGTTTCTGTGATTTATGGGTTTTGTTCCAATTCTGGGACTGGTAGGTTTTGAGAAGTAGTGTCATGAATAGTCGATTGTGCACATAACTTCAGTTTATCGGTGTGCACGATCTTTGTTTTGTTAGGTCCTAGTGTAATGAGTGCATTTCGATTGCCTATCAATTTCTTTAAGACGTATGGTCCGCTGAAATAGGGATCAAATTTATCTTTTCGTTGATTGAAATTTGAATAGACGTTTACCCTTCCTTAAAATGTTCAGGGTTAGCCTTTTGATCATAGTACTTCTTCGATCTTTCTTTAGGGAGATGGAGTCTATCTTTAGCTAGAGCGTGAACATTGTCGAGTTTGAGGAACAGATTTCTCAAATATCCCAGATAGGCTGCGACGAACATGCTTGCCGTCCCGGTAGTACTCTATTCATTTGGAGTGGTTCCATGGACGAAGGACGAGCTCAGAGCCCTCGACATCTGATGCCGAAAAGTTATGCACATGGACAAAAGCATGCACCTTAAATCTTCTCTTCCGCGACTTTACATCTCACGCCGTCAAGGTGGTCGCGGAATACTAAATCTTGATTTTTTTTACAACAGGATTGTTCTGGGTACAGCACATATAGTCGCAAATGGACAAGACGCACTTCTTAAAATGGCCAGGAAACACGAAGAAGTGTGCAAAGGAGCGTTTCTGTACAAAGCAGCGGAACTTTTCTCAAATCATCCGGTTGAAGTCGGGCACAAAAGGTTTCATTTTGGCA
Source organism: Andricus grossulariae (assembly GCA_011634705.1). Lineage (NCBI taxonomy): Eukaryota > Metazoa > Arthropoda > Insecta > Hymenoptera > Cynipidae > Andricus > Andricus grossulariae. Next base: position 137,925,737 of record JAABKJ010075445.1, read on the forward strand.
TGTCGACAAACGAAACATGTTTGTTATCGAATTTTCGCCACTAGCCGGTAGGTTTCTGCCCTAATAGCACGGAAAGTTCTCGAAATGTGTAAAATGTCCGCCGCTTAGAAACGTTCCAGGAACATTTCACTAGAACGTTCCCAACATAAATTCCCGTTATTCTTTTATTATCAATAAATATCACGCAAACCGTAAGTGATAGGTCAAAATCGATGTCCATTTATGATATGGGTATCATATTATAGTATAGTTTATGCGGTACTCAAAATTGAAAAATGACATCCATTTTCACCTACCTCTTACGGTTTACGAGATAATTGTTGTTAAAAATAACAATAATGGAAGGTGCCCCTCTGGTCCTATTGGAAAGTTCCACTAGAAAGTTCCCAAGCGGCGGACATTTTACACGTTCCGGCAACATTCCGAAGGTACCCGCGGAACGATCCTCGAACGTTCCATGCTATTAGGGCAGCAAATATGAAAATGTCCGCCATGCGAGAATATTGCGAAGCAAGATTGAAGGAAGATAGCATCGTAATTTTGCGGGAAGCTTGCGAGGTAAACTTGAGGGAAAATTGAATCAATATATAAAAAAAAGGTCAACACCCACCGTAGGATCCTACTGGGACCTAAGAATGACAACGGCTCCCATTAGGACCGTGGATAACATCTTTCTGCACTCATCTCGCAAGTGAAGTGGCATATTTTTGGCACGTGGGTATGGCTTTAAGGTTACGAACCAGTGGTAGTTTCGCACCTCCGAGAGCTCCTATCACAAGGACAATTACTCGTATCAAATATCTTGGGTACAGTCGTTGCAGCTCCCTTTTAAGGTCTTGATACCTTTCCTCCTTCTCTTATTCCCTGGCAGTGATGTTGTATTCAGAAGGAGCCGAGAATTCGATGACGAAAATATTTCTTTTCTCGAAGACTTGGAGAACAATGTCAGCCCTCGAGTGTGCAGCGGAGACTGCTGTCCGAAAATCGTTGTTCCAGAAAATTTGACACTTCTCGTTTTGGACAATTGACTCTATCTCCATTGGAGCGTTCCGCAGGGCAGGGTCGCGGCCAACACTGTAAGAGCGACAAATATGGTAAGAAAGCACTCTTAGGGCGGCATCATGTCTGTAGATAGACGTCGTCCCTGCGTGGGTGGGACACCCCGATAGTATGTGTTCTAGGTACTCAGCGTGTGTATGACACGCTCTGCACCTATCTCTTGGAACTTTATGACATAAAATGCGGTCACGGTATGCTAAGGTGGAAATATCACCGTTCTGTCATACGAAAATGAAACCCTCTGTACCTGAATTAAGCCCTGATGATCTGAGAAAATCAGAAGTTTGCTCCTTCGACAAGGACTGTTTTTCTACATTTTTGTGAAAGTTTCCGTGCATTTTTTGTCGAGTAGCTGTTGGTGAAATGTTGCAAACTCTGCTTTCTTCACTTCGGCTTTTAGAAGTGAAGCATCTAGATAGAGTAATGCACTTTCCTCACTTCTGATGTTAAAATTCAGGCCAAGGGTCTCGGCCGCTTGCTCCGCGGCTTTGTAAAAAGTTTGGCGACAAATAGTTTATAAAAAGAATGTGAGTAGAGTGAATGACGCCTGAAACGAAGACCTTGGATACTAACGGGCCCAAGTGGAGAGCCACACATAACAATTTTGTGAGGCTCTTCACGTGGGATGATCGCTAGAGAGATTGATCAGCAGCCTGGGTCGGAGCAGTGTTGCGGAATGAACATGTTATTTAAATAAGTAGAACGAGAATTCTAGATCAATCTAAAATATCTATACCTCAAACCTATATCCCTATCTACCCTATACCTATATACCCATCCACATGTCACTACTTTCCAACCGAGCAATTTACACCTACCCCGAAAGGGAAACGGCTTAATGATATAATAATAATAATAATAATATCGATGGTATCAGAGATTGGTATTTTTGTAAAGGGAGATACTACGTCGAAACTCACTAGGATGTCTTGGGGTTGAATGTGAATCTGTTGTATCTTTCTGATGAAGTCAAAAGAGTTTTAGATGTGTGGGATAGAGCTTTCTGTGAAAGGATTCAGTTATTTGGCGAGGAAGCGTGTTAGGTTGTAAGATGGTGAGTTTATTGCGCTGACGATCGGTCTGACTGGAATGCTGTTTTTGTGGATTTTTGGGAGTCCGTACAGTTTTGGAGAGATGGGATTAGCAGGTGTTAATTTAGATATTGTTTTTCTGTAAAGTTTAGAGTCTTTTAAAAGGGTTTTGTTTTTCTGACTATTGTTTTTGTAGGGTCTTTTTCAAGTTTTTTATATGTATCATCAGTTTGAAGGTCCATGATTTTGTTGTAATAGTCTTCTTTATTCGTTATTACTGTTGTGTTGCCTTTGTCTGCGGGTAATATTATGATGTCCTCATTCTGATTGAATTTTTCAATTGCTGTTTTTTCTTGTTTTGTTAAGTTTGACGGGAGAAGTTGGGCTTGGCGTAAGATATTGACCGTTCTACATCGTAAGTCATTCGCTTTTTCGGGTGGAAAAGTATATATTGTGGATTCCAAATTACTGATGACATAGTTTTGCAATAGCTTCCTCCAACATTCCGAATGAAGAAATGATCATTAATTTGGAATCCACAATATATACCGTTCCACCAACAACTCAAGCCCAACTTCCCTCCTCAAACTTAACAAACCAAGAAAATACAGCAATTAAAAAACTCAATCAGAATGAGGACATCATAATATCACCCGCAGACAAAGGCAACACAACAGTAATAATAAATAAAGAAGACTATTAAAACAAAATCATGGACCTTCTAACTGACGATACACATAAAAAACTTTGAAAAGTCCCTACAAAAACGATGGTCAGCAAAAAGAAAACCCTTCTAAAAGACCCTAAGCTTAACAGCAAAACAATATCTAAATTAATGTTACTAATCCCATCTCTCCAAAACTGTACGGACTCCAAAACATCCACAAAAACAACATTCCACTCAGATCGATCGTCAGCGCAATAAACTCACCAACTTACAACCTTGCACGCTTCCTCGCCAAAGAACTGAATCCTTCCGCCGGAAACTCTATCACATACGTCCAAAACTCTTTTGACTTGATCAGAAAGATACAACAGATTCACATTCAACTCCAAGACATCCTAGTGAGTTTCAACGTAGTATCTCTCTTTACGAAAATACCAATCTCTGATACAATCGATATTATTAAATCCTTTGTAAACTTGCCCTCCAATCTCATACCTTTAATAGAACACTGTCTCAATAATACTTACATGAGGGGCTGATAGCGAAAGCGGACTAAACAAAGAGTCGGAGCAAAAGCGGGTTGATTATTTCTACGCTCAAGAACGAATTAGCCCGCGCGCTACGAGCAAAAACGAGTTGAAGATTTAAATCGTTTTTGCCCGTAGCGCGCGGACTAACCCATTTTTGCCCGCACTCATATTTTGATTCGGTTCGACTCCAACCGAATTGGACTGGAGATAAGAAACCTGGTGTTGAAAATCGGTTAGTGCTCCTTCATATTTCAAAATTTACACTCAGTGCCATCTGTTTGAATATTTGTGAAATTGGTTGACTATAAAAGTAACTTCATAGCGAATTTTTTCAGTTGACTACTAACCATCCTGTGATAATATTCAAAAATGGACTCATCAGACTGTAAGAAGGTTGTCAAGATTTATAACAGTGCATATGAAATTCTGCATGAAAATGCAACAACTTCAGAGAGCGCATACTGGACTCATCAATGTACCCAAGATATTCGGAGGCTGAATAAAATTTTGCGACAGGGAAAGCAGAATCTATCTCTGGACGAAAAAAAAACTCCTATCAAACATTGGCCTACTCACATTAATGAACAGACTATTCAAGAAACTGCAGAAGAGTGGAACTGGTGTCAACGAGGGCTTGGATAGGAAAGGAGATAGAATCAGGTGGCAAGATCTGGAGTCTGTATTTAAGAGTCGAGTGAGAACAGGTTTGATTATAAATTTAACACATAAAGATTTGGATAGTTTTTTTGAAGATTCCAAAAAAATGGTTACTCGCAGGATAAAAAATGCTTTGAAAAGTTTTGGCTAAAGTAGAGGATTTTCAGCAAACAAAATCTGGATGGAGATTGAAAGAAATAATAAATTTAAATGCAAATATAAAGAAATATGCACCTTTTACAGTAGACTCATCAACTTTTGTCAGTTTACCTAAATTTATTAGAGACAAAAACCAGTTGTAAATGTTGAGAACAATGACGAGTACTGTTTTCTCTGGTCGGTAATGGCCGCTCTTCATTCTGCGAAAGATCATGTATCACGCGTCACTTCCTACCCGCATTTTAATACAGAACTCAAGAATGATTAAATCTACTTTCCCATCACTTTTGGAAATATCAGAAAATTCGAAAGAATTAATGAATTGCGCATAAATGTGTACGGTATAGAACACGAAGAAAATAGGAAAAAAGATGAGACTGTCCCTCTGTATATAAGCAATGAAAAATCCAGATACCCTACAATTCACGTTTTAATGGTTAAAAATACCGATTTTGATGGCAGCGAAAGTAATCCAGTGAATCACTTCGCATGGATTAAAAATCTATGTCGACTCATAAAACCGCAGTTTACAAATTCTAAGTGTCGCACATGGTTCTGTGATAGGTGCTTCTGTCATTTCAAATTTAAAAATTTTTTAATAAACCACCGAGCTGATTGTGAAAATTTAAATAACTGTAGAGTCATACTCGCAACAGAGAAGGAGGGTGGGAACATATTATATTTTAAAAATTATAGATACAAATAAAATGTACCATTTGCAGTATAAGCAGACACGGAATATTTGCTGGAGCCTGTTACAAATTCACAAATAGATGAAGCGGCGTATCAAAAGCATATCCCTACCATTGTTGCGTATTATACGCAGTGCAGATTTTATGATTCAACTTCAGAACCAAAAGTTTATCGTGAAAAAGACTGTATTGAATGGTTTGTAAAAGAATCAAAAGATTTAGCAGTGAAAGTAAATTCTCGTTTGAAAAATCCGGTACCAATGGAAAATTTAACACCAAAGCAAAAACAAGATTTTCTTAATGCTAAAGTATGTCACATTTGTGAAAAAAGAATTTAAAAAAGATAATGTTAAACATCGCGATCACTGCCACTTCATAGGTATGTCCCGTGATCCAGCGCATGGAAGCTACAACGTTAATTACAAAGACTCTCATGTAATTCCAGTAGTTTTCCATAATTCACCTGGCTACGATTCACACTTTTTCATTGAAGAGTTGGCCTAAAGTTTTGAAGGAAATGTCTCCTTACTGCCAATTAACAAAGAAAAATATATCTCATTTACGAAAGATGTTCCAGATACTAAAGTCAAACTCAGATTTATCGATTCTTTCCGATTTAAAAATGGTCAGGAATCACGAGATGGTTGGCAAAGGAGCGTTCTTTTACAAAGCCGCGGAGCAGGCAGCTGAGACCTTTGGCCTGAATTTTAACATCAGAATTGAGGAAAGTGCATTACTCCATCTGAATTCTTGACTTCTAAAAGCCAAAGTAAAGCAAGCAAAGGTAGAAAATTGCCACAAACAGCACTCGACAAGAAAATGCACGGAAACTTTCACAGAAATGTAGAAAAACAGTCCTTGTCGAAGAAGCAAACTTTTTCTTTCGTCAGATCATTAGAGCTTAATTTAAATACAGAGGGTTTTATTTTCGCATGCTAAAACGGTGTCATTTTCACCTTAGTATACCGTGACTGCATTTTATGTCAAGAAGTTCCCAGCGGTAGGTGCAGAGCATGTCATAGACACACTGAGTGCCTAAAACATATATTATCTGGGTGTTCCATTCACGCAGAAACGACGTATCTCTACAGACATAATGCGGCCCTGAGAGTGCTTTATTACCATCGTTATCGCAGTTGTTGCATTTAAAATATTATATTAAAATATAGTTAAAATATAATCCAAAATATTCGGTTAAAATAATTGTCCTCGTGATCGGTGCTCTCGGAGGTGCAAATCTACCACTGATTCGTAAGCTTCAAGCCATACGCGCATGCCAAAAATATGCCAAGGCACTTGCGAGATGGATGCAGAAATCTGTCATCCTAGGGCCGCTTCGTGTCCTCAAAACACACGGGGGTTTCGCCAGCCTGCCGTTGTGATTTCATCGAGCCCTGTGAGCACACATCTCACGGTCGTAAGACGTGGCCATATGTGTGATTTACCGTTGTTCTACTGGAAGCTGGTGTCATTTCTAGATGGCATTTGCTCCCAGTAAGTCCATGCAGTAGTTGTTTAACCGTTTTTTTGAGTGATATAGTAGAAAATTTGTCATAAAGACTACCGTGGTATTTCAACGGAAGCGAGTGCCATTCTACAACATTGCACCTGCATCCAGCGAAATCGTAGTAACGTTTAAGCTGTAACCGCGTATGTCTCTTTGTCTCTCTTTATGCCCGACCTTAATCCAGGTGATTTGAGAGAAGCAAACGTTAGTTTATACGAAATCGACTGATTCTTCACATTTCTGTGTAAGATGCCGTTCATTCTTTTGTTGAGGAGCTGTTCGCGGAAATTTTCTCCTGTGCTTTCTTGATTTGGGGCTTTAGGAGTAATTACTCATAATAAACAAGGTTTGATGCATTTTGCTCACCCCTGATATTAAAGTCAAGGTCAAGTGTTTCAGCAGCCTCCTCCGTTGCTTTGTACAGAAATGCTCCTTTGCCCACTTCTCCGTGTGTGCTGACCATTTTATGAAGAGGGTCTTGTCCATTTGCGAATATATTTGCTGTAACGCGAGTAATCCTATTGTGACGCCATTTAAGTTTCAGTTTAAAGGGACAACCTTGACGGCATGTCTTGTAAAGTCGCGGAACAAAAGACTTAAGGTGCATGCTTCTTTTTAAGTGCATAACCATTTGTGATCCGATATCGAGGGATTTGAGTTCGCCATTCATCCATGGAACCACTTCAAATTAATAGAGTACTACCGGGATGGCAAGCATGTTCGTTGCAGATACTCTGTTCTTCGCGGATAGTTCTGAAGAGCAAATCCGTCGGATAAGACGTTTGTATCAGCATCGGAAGGTATCCATATGAAATACATGAGTGACCTTATACTCATTATGATGAGTGTCGCCGCACAGGTATCCAGGAGAATTTCGTACTGCGAGAAATAGAGGCAGAAGTGTGATGCAAAAAAAGCATGGGGCTCATAGTATCGCCCCGAAAAACGCCCCTCTGGAAAAAGACGTTGTTCGTTGTCACACGATAATTTCCAGATGAGATAGTAAATCTAGTTTTCCAAAGAGGCATCAATCTCTCTATCTTTTTCTCCCTCTTTTTTCATTTGGTTATTTTTGTCTCTAATGAGCCGAAAAGTGAGATAGTTTGGAATTTTGTTTTTTTAATTGTGAATCTTTTTCATGCTCATTTGGCATAAAATTATTCATGATAAAATAGATTTCTTTATATTCTGTTTAATAATCAAAAAACGTGAGCACAATAGCAGTGACGCTCAGTGTTAGCTTCGCATGCATTTCCCCAGCGTGCCGGTTCACCCTCGCCAAACCCCCGGAGCGAGTCGAATTATCCGGAACGAATGAGCCCTTGCATTGTTAGGAGATCACGTTTAGAAAAACTGACATGATGAAATCATGGATTAATTTACTTTTAATTAGTAGAATCAATTTATTTATAAAATGACAAAAAAGTGAAAAAACGATTCATGAAAATCGGTTAATATTTGCCGTAATAATGTAAATCTTTAGGTAATACATAATACTTCTGTGCATCTACACTGCAGTTTTCTACCAAATTCACGCTAAAGATGGTATTTTTCGGAATTTTTTAGACTTGAATAATTTTTAATGCATAGACAGAGGGTTTCCAAGCATTTTTTGTCAAATAACTCTAACTTGGTTAAACAATTATCATTTATTTAAACAATTGTTTACCCCTGCACTCGTAAGTCTTAGGAATTGTGAAAAGTTATTTTCTGGAATGAACGACACAATGAACATATTTATAGAGTATTATATTTTCTTCAGGATATTTAGTACTTTATGAAAAACCTTTTATTTGTTTAAACAATATTTCCCAGTACATCGTTAAAAAATATTATTTTCTGCAATTAATGACACAATTAACAAATGGTAAAAGTAGTTTTTTTGGTGTAACACATTTAGCAATTCAGTACTCGGTTCTGCATTTTGAGGTCGCAAGGTTGAATATTTTTGTTTAATATCTCGCATACTTCATTTACATAATCATATCTTGAAGCACACAGATTTCTAACTTTTTAAACAATCAGGGCCGCCGGAGGCCCTATGTGCGGTAGGTAGTACTACTCATTTGAAATTTCTGAAGGTGGGTAATTACCCACCTGGGAATTTGAAAAAAACAAAGGCAATAATAACAAAGACCTTCCTTTTCCTGCTGCTCACGACCGTGGCCAGCAAAACTACCCACCTGAGCTCAATTGTTTCGCCGGCCCTGTAAACAATTTGAATTTGTTTACACATTTGCTATCCATGGAGACGTTATAAGTTATTGTTTTCTGAAGTTAATGTCACAATTAACGAATGTCGATAGTCACATATTTTTCAGTGGTATTTGCTAATTATTGGAACGATTTTAATTTGCTTAAACTATTGCTTCTCCTTTGAATTGTGAAAAGTTATTTCCTGGAATTAATGACACAATTAACAGATGCTGAGAGTCATATTTTTTTCTAATGGATATTGAGCCATTTTTTTTTACAATTTTCATTTCTTTAAACAATTTACTTCCCTATAAACCGTGAAAAGTTGTTTTTTGCTGAAATTAATGACACAATCCACGAATGTGAAGATTAATATGTTTCTGTTTAGCATTTTTCGCAATTGTGTAAACAATTGATAATCACTCACTTGCGCCTTTTCATAAGGAAGGTGGAGAAAAGTCAAGTTCTTTCAAATCTCTTATACTCAGTCGCTTACTATTCAGTATTTCCTCATCTCAGAACGTACACCCTATGTTGTTCAAATAATTAAATGTATTAAACCACAAATAGTTGAAACTGTTCTTGATGATCAAAATGAATTCACACACATACACACACACACACTATCACATGTCAAGTCACGTTTATTTTTTTGGTACAAACTATCTTATAATGTTTCAAGATAATTATAGCGATTCTAACACATTTTGAGAAATGAAATTATATTTAAAAGAAACCGAGAATGAAACTTCCACCAGTAAAGTATATCCACCACCCACCCACCGCCTGAACCTGGAATACCTCATTTACTAACTGAAGTATTCCGCTGAATAATCCTTTCTTTCGTTTTCATTCAGAAATAAGAGAGGGGGAAACATTCTTCAACTATTCACAAGACGTCCCATTACGTTATGCATCCAGTGTATATACATATGTGTGTATGTGCATGTTTTTGGGGCGCGTCTGTGAAACATGGTATAAGAAAGTCCATCGCACGCGCAAAGATAATATCTATGACATGCGTCAATAACGTATGCCACTTGACAGCAGGGATTGGTACACGCAACGAGTTAAAATGATGTTGAAGCATAATAAAAATTAACTAGAGTGCTAATAATATTGTATAACGAATTAAAATTACCATGTCGACATAATGGAAGTGCATCAAGTTAAAATTATGTTGAAGCATATTAAAAATGAACTAGAGTGCTAATAATATATAACGAATTAAAATTATCATGTCGACATAATGGAAATGCACCATGTTTAAATTATGTTAAGGCATAATAAAAACAATATGAATTAAAATTAGGTTTTAGGCAAATATCACGACGTCAGTTGGATTTATTCATCTAAAATTATCATGTTGACAAAATTTTAAAGTTCTTCAAATTTCGAAGTAAAAATAAAAATAAATTAGCAATTCTTTTTATGTTGTAGACATAATTGTAATGCGTTCCATTATTATTAGGTTAAATTATAAATGAAATTAATTTCTATTTTATTTTTTAACATTACACTACATTTTCTTGGGACATTTAAAAAGTAAAACGACTTGCCATAGTATACTGTGGCTCGCGCAGACGGGCATCGGTATGAGAAATCGTTATCCTGAACTCATTAGTAGTCTTACACTCCTAGTCGTATTATGGCCAGCCGTTTTACTTTTAGATAGTAACCAGGATGAAGAACAGAAAAGAAATTCAACTTCTCTACTCATAATTTGTTTAAAAACATTCTTATTATTTCAAGACATAAAGAAAATGAATAGGATAGGAGAATCATTGCCATCATTATTATGCGTGGAAATAATTTTTTAATTGATTTATTTTATTCGTAGCCATTTATTTTCCAAACAATTACTGTTATGCTTTACGGAAATCTAAAAAAATTAAGGTTATTTCTCTTATGGAATATTAATATGATGTCTAATAGTTGACAATTATTTGTATGTATAGACATAGTTCTAAATCTCTTCATTATTATAATGTTGAAATGTTTAAACAAAAAATCATTTATTTTTCATCCTTTAATATAGCAGTATATTTTTGTATGCTTTTCAATTTGAACGCATTATATTCCCATAATGTCGATGCCACCACGTTAATTCGTTATACAATATTATCACTGTGGTTCATTTTTATTATGTTTTGACATAATTTTAACTCGTTGCACTTCCTTTTTGTCGAAATGATGATTTTAATTCGTTATATATTATGATCACTATGTCTCATTTTTATTATGCTTTGGTATAATAATTTTAAATCGTTGCATTTCCATAATCTCGGCATGATAATTTTAATTCATTATATATAATTATCACTCTGGTTTATTTTTGTTATGATTTGGCATAACTTTAACTCGTTGCATTTCCATTATGCCGACATTATTATTATTATTATTATTATTATTAATATACCATTTCCCTTTCGGGGTACGCGTGAATTGCTCGGTTGGAAAGTAGTAGTGTGTGGATGGGTATATATCTATAGGGTAGAGAGGTATATAGGTACAAGGTATAGATATTTTATATTGATCTAAAATTCTCGTTTTATTTATTTAAATGACACGTTCATTCCGCAACACTGCTCCGACCCAGGTTGGTGATCAATCTCTCCAGTGATCACCCCACGTGAAGAGCCTCACAAAATTGTTATGTGTGGTTCCCCACTTGGGCCCATTAGTATCCGAGGTCTTTGTTTTACAGCTGAAATTTTACCGCGATTTCGCTGGGAGCGGGTGCAATTTTTAAGATTAGCACCTGCTTCCGGCGAAATCTCTCGTCTCTTTTGACCACCTCACCACCGAATGCAACGGTATATGTCTTCATCAATCCAAGGAATTTATTTCACTGAAATAAAGAAATATTTCCTACGGTGCGAAAATCAGATACAGAGAATCTATAGGTTCTTAGTTCCGTACAAAGTATTTCGCTTACTCAATAATTTTCATATTTATTGCAGAGAAATATTTCTTTGTATCAAAGAAATATCACCAAAGAAATGATTTCTTTGAATTAAAGTATACATTTTTTTGCCTCTAAACCATATTTGCGCAACTGATGTAAGAGAATTCTTGGTACAAAGAAAAAAACAACAAAGAAACGCATTTCCTTGGATACAGAAATTTTCTAAGCGCAGAAAACGTTTCACCTCACCTCTTAGAATTATTTAGTTGAATGCAGGGTTCTGTTGAACAAGAAATATCTTTCGTGGAGCGCTGTATTAAATATAAAAATCTTTCAAGACTTATTTAAGTAGATTATTATTTATTGATCCAAGTAGTTTGATTATACCATACCTATTTTGTGTGAATTATGAACCCTATAGCCTATAATTCTATAGGGCCTATTCCTCGGGTTTTCTCGTCAAATTTCGCCCCGTCTCGTGTTGTCCTTCCTCGTTCTCGCCTCGAATTTTCTAGCACTACGCGACAGCTTTGCGCTAGCAGAGCCGACAGTTCGCAGGAGCGTTTTTTCTCAATCGGACGCACTAATCCTAATTAGCGCTCTTTAATGAATGGTTGAAGTCTAAATATGATTACATATTATACTTGTTTCTACATTACTGATTAACTTGGTATCAAACGCGACTGTTTTTTTTTCAAGATTTAACTTCACTCTATTAATATGTTATTTTGTTTTTATTAAACATTTATTTTGCCTTTTGTAACAATAGAATGTATGAAACAGAAAGTTAAAAAAGATAGGTATATTTTTAGGTCCTTTGGTGTTTGAATAACTTAACACTTACTTAATATTTATATTTGAAAGTAGAATTTTCAAATTTTGTAGCGTCTAATTTCCGCGATTGGTAAATAATAAAACATATTTTTTGGGACATATAAAAAATCTATTGCTTTGTGTTTTTATACATTACAATACGTGCGTCCCTACTTGAATTACTTTAAATTGACCACTACAGATTTTTTTAATTTTATGAAATTTGATTTCTTTCGTAACTCATACAAACTCTTATGATCAGAACACATATTTTGTGCCATAAATTGAGAAGTTGTAGGCTCCGGAAGCTATGATCATGGTTCCTTAGAGCAAACAATCCCGACGCAACTGGATCGTCTGCATCATCCACTTCTGCTGCTTCTGTCCTAGAAGGTAAGCAAGAGCGGGAAATTTAAGCGATATAACATCGTGCAACACTGTTCACTGGAGTCAGGTCTGTAGCCGCGGATGACTTTACACCGCAGGCGGGACAGTTGGAGATGAAGGTTTCACCTCTGAATACTTCTTTAGAGATACCAATCTCTTTGTCGTGATATTACCATCGGCTGGTGCCGGGATTCAATCACATAAATGATCTTGGTCTTCAGATCTTGGAGGACAATATCAGGCTTCGTAGCACTGATACGCTGATTGGTGGAGAATAAGAAATTCCAGTACATCTCACACCGATCATTCTCCACACCGGACTCGAGTTCCCCCTGGCGTATGGCGGTTAATAGATCAACACGATAGAAGTGCCTAAAATGATAATATAACACTTTTAAAGCCGCATTGTGTCTCTCTATGTACCCGTAACGTGCAAACTTTGAGTATCCACTGAGAACATGTCCAAGTGTTTCTGGCTCTTGCTTGCACGCTCGGCAGTTAGTATCGCCTACAGGTATATTCTGATACAGTTAAAGAAGAGCATGATAAATTGACGAACACTTATGGATTTCAACACACGTTTACTTGCTATTTATTAAAAACATAGCATACGGGAATGACATTTTGCCTGACACTGAACTTTGTTTCTTACACACAAACGCGGATTGATTTTACACTTTGTTTTGCAGTAATATTTGAAATAAACTTTGCCTCGTTGAAAAATCTTAAATAGTATCATCAATTTTCAACTTACAATTTTCATCAGATTTGACGTTTCTTTTTAAATAAAAGCTTATTCAATTTTTTAATTTTCGTGACAGACGATTTAAAAAAATATATTTTAACCATTTTTCATTGAACAACAAAGTTGATTTTTTTTTTAATTTCAAAAGTGCCATTTGTCAAAAATTTTCGAATTGAAAAAAAACGTCTTGAATCAGTGCAAGAATAGGCTGGTCCAAGTTTATGCATATACGTATGTCACGACAAAGTGGGCGGAGAACGTCGGAAAATTTGTATGAGAGCTTCGATTCTAATTACATGCCAATTTGGAACAAATTCAGATTGAATTGTAAATTTGAATTTAACCTAATTGTCATCAGAATAATATATATTCATCACCTGAGTTAGGTCTGACATTGCTTATAATGCCCGCGCAATTTGTGAAATACGAAATTCCATGTCAAATCATGAAGTTTAACACGGATTTCCCATGAGGAAAAATATAAATTTTTGTAAATCTGATTCAGAATCGTTAATATTAGGTAAATCAAGTTGGAATTCAACATTTTTCTTGGAAATTAGCCATTAAATACGAATAAAAACTTATTTTTCAAATATCACCCCCATAAGTCTGCCAATCCAAAATCGCCTATATATCAGATTTTCAACGAAATTCTTTTTTAAAAAGCTTAGGATATACACATAACGCGCCTAATTTAAAATGACTTGTGAATGTAGAATAGGGTAGGAAAATAGAAATATAATTGCAAACAATTTTTTCTTCTAACAGGATCTATTAATTAAGTTTCCTTTATTTTCCGAAACAACAATGCAATCGAAATCGCATTTTCGCAATCTTATTCAACGAAAATCGTCTCAGAATAGATTATCGTTCACTTTTGTGAAACGCTTCTGCGTTTTATTTCATAAAAAAAGTAATTTCGTATTTTCTCGGATGTAAGTGAGGAATAATGTGTTAAGAAGAATGTTGGCTAGCACGGTCCTTAAGAAAATCACGAACTAGTAGCTAGGTCTTTGATATCAGAAAAACTCATTGGATATTAATGTATTTTCATAAATAATCTGCGAACTTTGAGCAAGAATTGACGAACTCGATGTGAAAATTCTGAAATGGTTCATCTCCTTCTTTCGTGAATAATTACAGAGATATTACGAGTGTAATATTTGTTCACTCAATGTAGATCACATTTTTCACATAGTAAGAATGGACTTTTTACATTTTACTCACAGGTCACAATTACAAATAAAAAACATATATTAAAAAAAAATCACACGACACGTTTCTTTCGACATTAATCTATCCCATTTTAAACACATATAATTTACATTATAAATTTAACTATACAGTAGGGGTTTTGATGATCAATAATTCCTACACTTCATGTCAAAATATTTACAGAGAGATGGATCTACTCATTCACAAAAATACAAACTTGTTCGGGCGACGTAGATTTGATGAACACAGCGCTTCATATATTATTATGCGCTGTTTTCATCAAATCTACGTCGAAAGAAAGTGATGAACCATTTCAGAATTGACGAATTTCTTTCTCTTGTACAAATTTTGCCTTCAGAGCTGTTGAACAAAATACTAGTAAAAATGCTGTAAATGGACCCACTGCTCAAAGACCTTCGATTTCATCAATCAATTACACCCTAATATCAAGTTCACCATGGAAATTGAACAAGACGGAAAATTGCCCTTCTCTGAGAGGTCGCCCGGTATCCCAGAGTCACCGTTCAAGACACCTCACCCAGGTGCCATTCAGCTTTCGGCACGGTTGTTACGGCTCCGCTGGGGACCATTCCTGGACAATTGTCCGGAACTGCTTATTAATTATTGTAACCATATTCAGCAGAAAACCTTGGTATAGGGACCCTCTATGCGCAACCCGAGTACGCGTCCGGTGGTTTTGTCATAGGCCATTCGGTTCGACACATTATAAAGTTTACACTTTAAACATATAATTAGATATTAATATTATTTTCTACGCTGAAACAGAAAAAATCGTGTTAGAAGGAAGCAGCGCTGGCGGGAATCGAACACGGGTCTTCGGGGCAACAGAACGGAGACTTTTTCCTGAGATAAAAAAAATGACAAGATTCAAGAATTTTATCATCCTCATGAACATCGGCGCATATGACGTCATTTGGCAGTGAATTTCCTATTGTACATGGAACCTTGTCATTTGGATATGTTGGAGTGTTGTGAGACGAAGTGAGGGGGGAAGCAAGGGGAGGGATAGTAGGGGCAGTGAGAGGAGAGAATTTTTGGGAGGGGTGGGAACTAGGCGAAATGAAGGGTAGTACGGAAGGGAAAGTATAGGAGGGAGAGATTTGAATGACTTATGTAACATCTCAATATACTAAGAAACCTTTTGACTAATTTTGATATATTTTGTTTAAACTAGCTAAATTTTCAAGTCGACTGTACGTAGTGAACATCTTTTAATAAAGCATTTTAAATAATAGGTGACTAAGAAACTGAACCTTCTGGAACGGAACCCAAGTTTATGGTGACTGGTTTATAATTAATTGTATCGGTTTACAAGATCTGTTACTATTTTTTTTTATATTTATGAAAACATCACATTCGATTGCAAATTTTCACTTGTAAAAAATAAAATAATTTTTAATCAATGCTTCATATTACTGTAAAATAGGAAATCGAGGTATGCTAATGTTACACTGCTCTTTTTGTTATAAAGTTACAAGAACAGTTACAACAGCAATACATTTCAGATGAGCTTCTTTCGAAATTCTTTTGTTTATTTAATTTGCACTTAATATAACTTTAGACAGTCGGTCTCATAGCCACAGAGATAAACTTAGTATTACAGAGTAACTTAAAACATAAACTTCTGACACTTGTTTCGCAAATTAAAAAAGTTATTTAGAATGTCCGAAGGAATTAAAACCAATGGTTAATATCCTTGTTTAACAGTTCAAAACCTGGATAGATTTTATGATTAAATATAGAACCTTGTAGCTTTAGGATGTTGCAACAATTGTCTCTATTTCCAGAGCAGACACACCTTGTTGCTTAATGGGCAAATACACCCCTCCGTAAACTTGCAAGCCAAACATTGTTATGTTCGAGGTATTCAGTGGTGCCGCATCCTCAACTTCGCGACCACGAAAGAAGGCTTTGAAATTTTCCAGGGACATGGATACAGTTGAAAACGTCTCGCTTGACATTGGTGCCTGCAAAATTAACACAAATTAGTCAGTTTCCGACACAGTTCTCACTCAAATAAAAATATTAATTGATGACAATAATCTTCTAATTCATTCATTCACCTTTTTCACATTAAAGCTTCTATATTTCTGCTCGCTCTTCGCGCTTTTTACCTCGCGACATTTTCTCGCATGTCAATGAGACAGTTTATTAGTAAACTTCAGTTTGACATCTTATACAATTGTTTTCCCACATGAAGCAACATGAAATTGTTCCCCTTGCATGGAAATGCTTTATCATTGATTTTTAAGGGTAAATGGTAGTCTATGACGTAATCAAAATTTGACCATGTAATGTTAATTTTGTCCGCCTTCTTATTTCTAAACTAAATAAGTTAGCGTGTCGAAATTTTGGGAGACGGAAGAAAATATATGAGCTGACATCGGTTGGGTCCCTTGCTTGTTGAAGCGCGATCAGCTGTGAACGGAGTCATCCTTATTCCAGTTGACTGGATTACTTCCGGAAAGGCTGTAGGAATCATAGTCGAACGACTCGCGGGTGTGTACAAGGGTGCAGTGTGAGTGAGCGGAGAGAACGTAACTACGTTCGTCAACCTACGTACGAAAGTTACGCTGCCAACATTCGTTGCTGGTGTAAACAAGGGTTCCGTAACCGCAAGCGTGGTGTACTCCGTTGAGAAGCCCGTTGGCTGTACGCGCGACGTCATCGCAGGGACGCTGAGAGTAGTTGGTGTGACTACATTTGTAGCGTTTCGCGAAACGTGAATCCTTTGGATCTCGGCTGTCAAGTCTCGCTCCCCACTCTCTTCCCATGACTGATGGATGTGAAGGCAATGTTGGTGGAACCTTACTAGGGGCCACCTCATCGCCATGTCATCTCCATCAGTGGATAGGTTGAGATAGTCTAGAGTTTCCCGCAGTTCCTCTTCAGTCAGCGAACGTGTCCAATTTATAATTCAGTCAGTGGTTTCCGCCCACAACCTATCTACTTTAATGGTAAAGTTCTCCATTTTGAAATTTTTATAAGCTGAAAATCCCTACTTTAATTCTGAAATCGCGAAAATCCTACCGAAATCTCACCAAAATCGCAAAAATCTCACGAAAATTTTTAAATTTTCAAAATTCTGAGCAGAAATCTATAGCAATTTCTAAAAATTCAGTACTAATAGCTCGAATTGTTCCCGAAATAATATTCTCGAACAATCTCAGATTAAACAAAATAAATCTCGAACTCACTCCCGAAATCCTGAATACTCCGTACGAATAGATGAAAATTACGTAAAGTATTCCTAACCAACATGTCACACATAAGCACAGTAGATTATCACATGATCAAAAAAAAGAGAAAATCTCATTCACAATTAAAATAAAATAAAATTCAACAAAATCAATGGATATTTTATATTATCAACAAGGTTCAATAAATGGAACCAACAACAATAAATTCTTCAGGGTGCCTAATACATAGCACTTAATTAGTAAACATACATGGTGTGTTTGTATAATCTGGAAATATCCAGTTCTAATAGCATGGCAAACATCAAAATGGCCGTGTTAAACTTGACCTATCGTTAATCATGGTTGTGTCGTTTGAGTTCAAGTTTCTCAACTCAAAAAGATTTTAATTTTCTAAGAAAAAATGTATGTCCCATTCGTAGCACTTTTATGGCCCCACGTTGGGCGCCAAATTTTATAACGACTTTCCCAGTTTTATGGGACATAAGCTGGGAGCATCGCTACAAAATGGCAGCGACAACGTAGGAACAGAAAATAGTTGAATTGTTGTTAGGCGCCAGACACTTCTTCGGCGTCACTCCAAGAATGTTGACAAAAAAACGCATATAAATAATCTCTTATTAAAAGTCCCTAGCTCAGGAAGAGGGATTTCCTGGAGGCGAGAAAAGCACTCAAAAATTTAGTTTTGTAAAAATATAGTAAAACTAGGTACCTTTAATTAAATTTAGCAAATATTGGTATACAAGGTTGAAAATTGAATTTACAAAAAAAGGGGGCTTAAACCCAAACCATGATGACTTAGATCTTCGACTTCTTCCATTCAGATTATAACACACGAGAAGTTCTGCTTAACCTACACTAAATTCTTACTAATAAATTCTTAAGCTCATTGGGCTCCCACAATCAACATGGCGTCAGCCGGAAAATTTAGACCCATTTTAGCTATGTTTATTCGCGACACATATTTCATACAAATCAAGAACACAATAAAAGAAATAATCTCATGAACCCTAACAAAAATAATAGGCTCGTCCTGGGAAGTTTTGTGGCAACGTAACTTTCTCCTCAAAATACGTGACTCGTCGATGGCCGACACGAAACTGATCTCTCCTGCGTTCTCTGGCTCGCCAGCTATTTGTAACGATTAAAACAATAAAATAACCATCATTAATGCTCATGGTACTTGAAAATTCCTATTTTTACATTCTTATCCAGAGAAGGTATTAGATTTGTGTAAAATTTGACCCCCCCGGTTTCTGTCAAATGTCTACGTTTTGAGACCCCCTAATACCCAAAAAGCAGTTTTTTACGAATGTGCCTGTCTGTCTGTCTGCCTGTATGTATGTATGTATGTCTGTATGTGAGCACGATGACATTCGAAAGAATTGGTCTATCAGATTGGCCTTTGGTATACTCTTTTAGTCTCGCAAACGAAAGGTCCAGTTTGTTAGCCAGCCACTTTGGAGGAAAATTCAAAAAGTGAGCGCATTCCGAAAATTTTTGAGGCCATTTTTTTCACAATTTAGAATATATATGTGCGTCTGTTTATAGTACTCAAAAATTCAAACAATTTACTCCAATGATATTTTTTGATAAAATGAAAATTTTCAGACTTACAGCATTTTCAAAATCCAAAGGAGGAAAAGAAAATTAACATTTTCAGCCAAACAACGCACCAAACGAAAAAAATCACAATAAAAAAGGTGTTTTTTTTGCACGCCCTACATGATTATCATAACGACTTTTGGAATATTCTTGAAAAATCGATATTCCCATTTTTATTGCACAAAAAGTAATGAAAAATCAAAAATTCAATTCCACGGTAAAACTATTCAAGATACGACAAATGATTATTGAACAAAAACTGTGCACTTCAAGAAGATCTATAAATTTTTTATGAGTGACTTTTTGATTGGATGTGTAGTTTCCGTTTTATTCGTAAAAAATGACATTAATAGGGAAAAAATCGGCCCGTGTAGTGGGCACATTCTCATCAAAACTTTGATTACTTCATTTTTTTTTCATCTTGCTTGTGGGTTTTCGAAATATTTCATTTTTTCCATGTCCTCAATACTATTTGTAACTATCAAAGCAGTAAAATAACCATCATTAATGCTCATGGTACTTGAAAATTCCTATTTTTACATTCTCATCCAGAGAAGTTATGAGATTTGTGTAAAATTTGACCCCCCCGGTTTTTGTCAAATGGCAACGTTTTGAGACCCCCTGAACCCAAAGAACTGGTTTTTGCGAATGTGTCTATCTGTCTGTCTGTATGTATGTCTGCCTATGAGCACGATAACTTCCGAAAGAATTGACCTATTAGATTGGCCCTTGGTATCCTCTTTTAGTCTTGAAAACAAAAGGTCAAGTTTGTTAGCCAGCCATTTTGGATGCAAATTCACAAAGTGAGCGCATTTTGAAAATTTTTGAGGCAATTTTTTTTACAATTTGGAATATATATGTACGTTTGTTCATAGTACTCAAAAATGCAAACAATTTACTCTAATGACATTTTCCGATAAAATGAAAACTTTCAGACTTACAGCATTTTGAAAATCCAAAAGAGGAAACGAAAATTAACATTTTCAGCCAAACAACGCACCAAACAAAAAAAAGTCATGGCGAAAAAAGTGTTTCTTTTTGCACGCTCTACAGGATCATCATAACGACTTTTTATTGCACAAAAAGTAATGAAGAATCAAAAATTCGATTCCACGGCCAAACTATGCAAGATACGACAAATAATGATTAAACAAAAACTGTGCATTTCAAAGCGATCTACAAATTTGTAATTGGTCGCTTTTTGATAGGATGTGTAGTCTCTGTTTTATTCATAAAGAATAACATTAATAGTGAAAAAATCGGCCCGTGTAGTGGGCACATTCTCATCAGAACTTTGATTATTTCATTTTTGTTTCATCTTGCGTGTGGGTTTTCGAAATATTTCATTTTTTCCATGTCCTCAATACTATTTGTAACTATCAAAACAATAAAATAACCATCATTAATGCTCATGGTACTTGAAAATTCCTATTTTTACATTCTCATCCAGAGAAGTGGGCTGGAAGCGGCCACATTACGCCTGCTTCACGTGCATGCAATGGCGCGTTTTCAAGGGGGGTCGGACAAAAAGAATTTTTCAGGGTTCTTGAGAATTCTCCATCGACAAAAATGTACTAGAAAAAAATCGCCAAGACTCGGGAGTCAAAATTGGAAATACAGCCAATGTTTAAAATATTGAGTTAGGTATTTAGTGAAATTACCTTCATATCTTGTGGTTGAAAGATTTTTCTCAGCACGTGTGTACTTTTTAAATATAGAAATACACTAGAAAAAAATCCACAAGACCTAGGGGTCGAAATGAGATTTACAGTCATTTTTCAAATTTTGGTATTTGACATGATAAATTTTTTTACTTGTTATTTTAGATTTTTTCTGTATATTTGGAGTTTGTGGGTTTAGAAATGCACTAGAAAAAAACGCGCAAGACCCAGGAGTCGAAATTACAATTACAGTAGTTTTTAAAATTTTGGAATTTGTTATTTAATAGAATTATCGTCTTCACTTGTGGTTTTATAATTTTCTTGAGCATGTCTCGAATTTGTAAGCATAGAAATACTCTAGAAAAAAATCGACCAGGCCCAGGAATAAAAAAATAAATACAAAATTACTATAATTCTGATTTCGACTATAGTGGGTCTTGTGCATTTTTTTCTTGTTTATGTCTAAGTCTAAATACAATATTTTGACATTCAAAAAACTCACACGTGCTCGGAAAAATGTTTAATCCAAGCGAAGTAAATGGGAATTATTTCTCAGAAAAATGATTGATTTAAATCTTGAAAAAATTGAGAAGATTTTTCTGAAATTCAGGTATGTAAAGAAAATTAAACGTCAAGAAGAATTGAAAACTCTGCAAACAAGACAATTTTTCAAACTTTTTTTCTAGCACGGGTATCCAAGCTGCACGCGGATCGATTTCAGATTAATTATACTTTTTTAGAACCCCAATACGCTACTTTTACGCCTTGCAGCGATATCAGGTCCGTCAACTCAGCGCCACCACCAAGGCACAATGGAAAATGGAAAATGCTATATTTTTTTTGCTTTTTTTTGCAAATTTTATGCACAACAGAAATTTTTTTTGCTCTTCAAACTTCCGAGATAAGGGTGGCGGCGCTAGCACGGCGTCCGCGCTGCGCCGCCACATATGAAAACTGACTAAAAATTATTATTATGAAATAAACGATTAGGGTAGATTTTTTTGCTTTTTCTTTTCTCTCTGAAAACATATAATACGTGTTCCAAGAAACTATCCCTAAGTCACACATACCTACCCCTCGTGATCAAAAATGTTATAAAAGTGTAAAAACAACCTTGGAATTCGTAAAGATGATTCAGAAATCTAAATTAATTATTTAACACTTGAAAATTTACCCCTTATATAATTTCCCCCGAAAACTACCCTTCCACGTAAATTCATGTAGCGGAACTCACATATACTTATAATACGCATCAAAAACACTAATATTCATAAGTCACAGTTGGCGTGCATTTTTTGCTCTTTTTTTGTTCTCCGATGACACATAATACGTTTCCCAAAAAACTACCCCTAAGTCATACATACCTTCTCCTCGTGATAAAAAATGTTATAAAAGTGTAAAAACAACCTTGAACTACGTAAAGATGATTCAGGACACTAAATTAAGTATTTAACTATTGTAAATTTACCCCTTTTATTATTCCTCCCAAAAACTACCCTTCCACGTATATTTAGTTAGCGAAACTTACATATACTTACAAAACGCATCAAAAACAATAATATATATAAAACACTGTTAGGGGAGACTTTTGCTCTTTTTTTCTCTGTGATGGCCAATACAGAATGTCATAAAAAGCTAGCCCTGAGTGAAACGTATCAACATCTCGTAACTGAAAATTTCCTGAAAATATAAAAACAAGTTCAAACAAGATAAAGATGATTCCCGAGTAGTGGGAGATGGGGGTGAGGCCCTTGTAATGGGTCTTTCCAAAATTTAGCTATTCGCTCAACAGCTGCAAGTGCATCATAAGTTTCCTAAGATTAAGTTTGTTGGCAAAGTCGAAGGGCTGGCTGTACAATTTTATTGTGGGACTTTCGAAGATTTTAAAGGCTATAGCTAAATTTCCCTTGCAAGGCCATTCTTCCATCTGTTAATGATATAGAGGCGAAAGATAATAAATTAACAAAGGTGTACAAAGATCGTTAAAGTGTCGAGACGTGCCAAAACTCGAGAAGAGAAGATTAGAAACGAAATATGAATTTAGCAGCGAAGACGAATTTGAGACGGATATAAAATTGACAGGAATATATAAACAAAAAGTAAATTTAGTTGTTGCGAAAATTTCTGAAAATTCTGAAAAAATATTCGTCTAAGTTTTGAATGTATGGTGATACAACCATTTTTTTTAACAAATCAGATGGATAGAAATTTTTTCCATCGTTTTCTGCACAAGATCGGCAATATTGAAATAATATTGAAATAAAAACATTAAAAAAAAAACGGAAAAGGCGCGCCTTCACTACATTAATATTATTATAAAAAGTTACATTTTTCGCGAGTTCTCATTCCGTGAATCTGCTAAAGGATGGTGCTTCTTCAAAAAGAAAGTGTGAGTCGATTTATAAAAAAAATTAATTTTGAGCAACAAATTTATATAAACAATAATTTTTTCCCATACTGACACTTGTCCAAAAAACCAGAACAAAATAGAGAATAATCAATAGTCAACAAGGATGTCGATTATTTTTTCATCAATTTTCTATTTGCAATAGTTTCATTGTGAATAAAAGTTGTTTAAACAATTCTCATAAACAATATTTCACAATAGTGCTAAATAATTATAGAAATTGTCAAAAAATAAGGAACATGATGTTTAGCTCATGATTGAAAGCTTAATTAGTTTTTTAGCTATTCATTGTTTGAAATTCAAGAGAGTAAATCAAATCGACTAACTAAAGTCCTAGACTTAGGTAATAACAGTGTCACACTCATGCCCTGTTTAAAAACAGCCAGCCCTATACTCCATATCATGGCATTTGTCGTTCGACACCCAAACCATAAAACTAAACACTTAGGCTATTATTTTTTTGTTTCAAACTTGTTCTCGGGTTAAAAAGAACCCGGTTTTCCGCCATAGCCATGGACTAAGTCAAGTGACTGATAAGATGCAGATGTAATTAGTTAATTTAATACGTCGTATGAAATCATTTGCGATGATGTTGTAGGTATAAAATTAGGAACACGGTGTAGTTTGCAGTTCTTCTTTCACCGCTGTTATGTTTACACAGCGGCGTTTTTATATATTATATAATATATATAATTTATATTATTGTGCAATAATAATAATAATTATTATACCATTAAGCCACTTCCCTTTCGGGGTAGGCGTGAATGGCTCGGTTGGAAAATTATGGGTATAGGAGGAGATTGACTTTTGCTTTACATTCTCACGCATTCAAACATTCTTTCTAATATGCCAACACGCCCCCTCTAAAATTAATCAACGACAATTATTTTTATTTAAATAAAACTTCAGGGCTCAATATTACTAAATATGACGTACCCTTCTTCTGCTTTCTGGGAAATTACATATGGCCCAACATACATTGCAAGGATTGGGGAAAACCCAGAAAAATCCAATCAGACCATTCTAATATATATTGTTTCAGCATAAAAGTTACAAACAATATTTACATTGTTCTCAATCGCTTATTCTAAACCCATTTTAGTTTTCAGCTCTACAAATCTTGCAGCTGGTACCCGAGTCAAAATTTTAATCCTACTTTAAGTCTCCGAAGTCTGCAGCTTCGTAGGCTTAAAGAGGTTATAAGGAGGATTTATTTATGTACATTTACATCCTACTTAAGGCCTATTGCAGACAGCCCCTGAGTTGTGCAAACTCAAACATGCAAAGTTTGTGTACAATGCGAATAAATCTGTTATTTTTCGAAGGAAATTGAGCGAGACAGATTGTTGATATCTTGCATGTTTGTAACTTGCATGTTTGTTGCACTGAGTCGGCGTGAATATTGTATGCATGAATTCCGGGGCGAACTGATTATAAGACATTATATTGTTTACAGTTTTATTTCACAGTCTGTATTTAATGATATTATCCACACCCAAGCACCTACACCCACCCAACCTTTTGGGAGTTCACCCACTCATTTGGGTATGGGCCCCTAGTTTTTGTATACGGTGTGTTCGCCCCTGAATGATCACATTGGGTGTTTCATTACCTGCAGACTTGATTCATAACGGGTGGTAGTTTTTCCTTTTCTCACTTGGAGCGCGCAAAGAAAAACCTGAGAAAAATAACTTCCTTACCCACTCCCTGCTTTGCTAAATAGTAGAACACATTACCACAATGATGCTGTTGACGACAATTTATTTCTCTTAATTTTTGCATGAAAAATAGAATTTTTTCGAAAAAATCGAGCTGTACCGAGAGTCTCCATACACTTTAGAGTCTGTTTACAAAAAGTCAGACAAAATGGCTTCACCGTTTGGCCTGAATCCCATTTTTTCGAGTTACACTCGATTTCCAGGGCCCTTAATGCGCTCCATCTCTCTAAGACACTGGGTTGCGAGCATGCGCCGTTCGTCTGGATGCGCGTATTTCACTTGCGCACAGAGTATGTTTGGGATCTGACTGAATGAACAGAACAATCAGTTACCCAGAAGTAAAATCTAATAAGAATGAATGTATAGAATTCCTGAAAATAAAACAGGAATCCAACGATCAAATTTGAATAACCACCACAAAATACTCCTATTGCAATTCCTAAAAACAAAAAACAAAAAAAAAAATCGTTTCTTTGGACAAAAATAAAAGAGAAGAAAGAAAAATGAGAAGGCGACCAACCAAATCCCCTTCCTTCTCTTTTTTATTTATTTTTAATTTTTATTATTATCAAATCACAATATAAAAGCATTTATAATATCTAAGAACGTTTCGGTGCTCATACAGCACCCTTATCAAGGTATGAAAAATTTTTCGTTCCTTTTTTTTATTTTTGTCCAAAGAAACGAATTTTTTTTTTTTTTAGGAATTGCAATAGGAGCATTTTGTGGTGGTTGTCCAAATTTGATCGTTGGATTCTTGTTTCATTTTCAGGAATTCTATACGTTGACTTGAGTGATGGACGTCAAATGGGATTTTGAATTTGATTCTAATATAATTTAAAATTCTTAAATGTTAATAAGAATTAGTTACTTGAAATGACAAATCCAATCAGTAGTTTTCTACTGGTGGTTATTTGATTAGTTCATCAGTCAGACTCCAAAAAATAACTGATATTTCAGTTGAACATTGTCTTACTGATTTAATCAGTTACATCTTAACTGATTCAAATTTAGAGAGATTTGTTATATCATATGTTACCTCTTAATATTCTCTACGTTTCAAAAACTGATCATTGATTTATGCAAAATGTGTCAACTGTTATTTTAATACTTAGAATTGATTTGACTCTCACCTGCTTTTTTGGTTCAAGTATAGGTTCGAGCAGACTTTGGGTCGATTCAGAACGGGTTTCAAATCTGACCCGAAAATTGGCTTAAAATTTCAAAATATTACATGAAATTTTCGTAATTTGTGGTAAAAGTTGCCATGCTAAATTGGGATGACATAATTTGACCGAAAAACAAAAATGCAGAATATGAAAATATACTTGAGCAATAATTCTTTAAAAGAATATAAAATGTTTATAACTGTACACAGTGAAAAAAAGGATCATTTTTGTTGCAGATCATTTTGCTCCAACGATCATTTGACTTTCGAGATCATAATGATCTGTCTTCAGTTGATGCAAGCGTCTTTTGGTCTTTTGATCCATCGTCGGTTTGAGCCTTCGATTTGAATCAGCCAAAGCTTTCACAGCACCATAAACTGAGCAATTCATGGTTCAGAAATCAGACTCTTGCGAGATTTCTCCACGAATGGAGGCATCCATTTCAGTCAGATCTTGGAGCTTAGGAGGAACTTGCATGTTAATGTTCTTTGCTGTCCTGAAATCGTGAGCATCTATCAGAAGGTGCCTGCTTTTCGCTGTTGGTCTTAATGTCGCTTCCTCATCTTCGCTGCAGCTTGATCAAGCAGTATTTGGAGAAGCGCGCCGCGTACATATCTATTTTTCCAGAGTTATGCATTGATTGGTAGGCGTTGATTTCGCAAAGCGATTGAATCCAAACGTGCTAAAACTGCGGGTGTTTCCGGCACCACAGAGTAGGCATACGCGCCATAAAGCTTCGATGAACAAGGATAATTCTGGCATCGTAGCAGTCTAGCAAGTCATCCTTGAGTTGATTCGTCCACTCAATGTGGGCGTTTTGCCGGTTCGTCGCCGTGTTTCCTTCTAAATTATGTTCAGCACCCCGAACTCTAGGATGTTCGGCATTGTTCGTCGATCCATTGTCGGGTGCTCTGCGCGTTCGATCGTTTTGAACCGCATTTACAACTTTTTGGTGTTTTGGTGGTGTTATTGTTGTTTCCACCAGCAGCTAGGGAAAGGGTTCTTCCATCCTTGTAGAGCCCCGCGTGCAAGGATAAGGCTGCATACTCTGAGAGGTCGCCCGGTATCCAGGTACGTCCCTGGACAATTGTCCGCGACTGCTTATTAATTATTGTAACCATAGTCAGCAGAAACCCTTGGCACAGGGACCATCTATTCGCAACCCGAGGACGCGTTCTGTGCGACAGAGACGCTCTTATGTGCAATCTTCTAGCGTCTCATTCGCACTCACGCTTCCCTATGACTACTATGAATTCGAACTTACGGCATACTTGCTGTTTAATGTATATTGTGGAGAAGGGAATGTAAAATATATAAGGATATGCACAATTGTATACCTAATATCTTTCTGTTTTTCCTCCCTGAAATATTTCGCAATAATACAATCTTATATCACGACTATTTACAACATTCACTCGTTTATAAAATTAGCTATTAAATGTTAAAATTGCTTATTGTTAACAAAACTTTACACTATATAATTACTTCTAGAATAATTTCAAAAAAATACCAGTGACAAAAATGTTATTGAGGTGAATCTATAAATTGTACAGTTGTTCTAAGAATGATTTATGACATTAGTGTTTGGTAATTCAAAAGATATGCCTTTATTAATTCTAAACAATAGTGACTTCATTAATCGATGTTATGTTTTTTGATCAATGAATTATTTAAATAATATGATGGTAATGTTTTTTGTCTACATAGTCGATAATCAATATTTTTTTGAAATATTGATCTTTTTTTCATATTTATATTCATTTTGTGATAAAATAAAATATAATAAAATAATAACCTTTGTTTGCAAGCACATTGAATGACGTTGACATTCAACTTGTAAGAGGTGTGAAGAAAATTTTCTCGACTCTTTGAGCTTAATTGGTTAGAGCATTAGATCGGAAATCTGAAAGATCTGGAGTTCGAATCCCAGCAGAGCTAGCGAGATTTTTTTCACAACGTTAAAAAGTTGTCTTTCATAACTTTAATAATAATGAATATTTTTAAAACATATTGATTATCTACCATGTAGACAAAAAACATCAACATCATATTATTTAAATAATTCACTGGTCAAAAAACATAAAATCCATTAATAAAATCAACCTCATCTTGGAATATCTTGCAAGTACATTGAAAGATGTCGACATTCAACTTGTAAGAGTTGTGAAGAAAATTTTCTCGTCTCTCCGTAGCTTAATTGGTTAGAGCATCAGACCTGTTGTTACAACCAAATTTACTTGGAAGAAGCAACATTGGTTTGGAACAATCAAACTTTAGTTGGAACAAACAAACCGTGGTTGGAACAAACAACCTTTTATTGTTACAACAGAATTTAGATTCTTGGAACAGGAAAAATTTCGTTGGAACAAACAAACTTTTGTTGTTACAACCAAATTTACTTGGAAGAAGCAACATTGGTTTGGAACAATCAAACTTTAGTTGGAACAAACAAACCTTGGTTGGAACAAACAACCTTATATTGTTACAACAGAATTTAGTTTCTTGGAACAGGCAAAATTTCGTTGGAACAAACAAACTTTTGTTGTTAAAACAAAATTTAGCTGGGACGAGGGACGCGCACATTTATATTGATAAACAAAATTTGGTTCTAACAAAAAAATTTGTTTGGAAGAGGCAAACTCTAGTAACTCTAGTTGGAACAGCCATTATTTAATTAAAAATCCAAATATGGAGTAAGAAAATTTTGTTTGGAACAAGCCAAAAATTGGAACGCAAAATTTGATTGGATCAGGCAAAATTTGATTGGAAAGAAAAGTTTGGTTGGAACAGTAAAAAATTAGTTATGACAACGAAATTTGGTTGGAACGGGCACATTCATATTGGTAAACAAAATTTGGTTTTAACGAAAAAATTTGTTTGGGACAGGCAAAATTTTGTTGTAACAATAAAAATGTCGTTGGAAGAAGCAAATTTTATTTTGAATAAACAAAAAATTGGGAAGAAAAATTTGGTTTGAACAAGTAAACGTTAGCTGCAACAGGAAAAATTTGATTGGAAACATAAGTTTGGTTGGAACAGTCAAAAATTGGCAGTGAAAACTTTTTTACTTCAAAATTCAACTGTTTCGTTAGAAAGAGATCTTTTCAGTAGTTCAAAATTGGAATATTTGGTTAAAAATGTATGTGCTTTGTTGAAAATGCGTCTTTTCGGGTAGAAAATTAATCTTTTAGTTTGAAAATTCAAATATTTGGTTATAAAATCAATTATTTTGTATAAAGTTTATATTTGTGGTTAAAAATGCAATTGAAGGCCGGGATGCAAGAACCGAGCGAGCGCTCGAAAACGTGAAAAAGTATTGTCCAAGCGGTTTATGGTATCCAAATTTTAAAGTTCAAAAAATTAAAGACGATGTATGTTTAAAAAAAATCAGTGACACCAGAAACCTATGTACCACCAATTTTATCCAGATGAAATTTTAAAAAATATTTCATGTCCGCCATATTGGATCCGCCATTTTGAATTTTGAAAATCCAACTTCAGATTTGGATTTAGCCACCCCAAGAACATTGAACCTGCAAATATCACGTGATTTTAAATTGTGTTTTCTCGAAAAGATTTTTGGCACGATATGTTCTTTTTCGCCTGACTGTGAAGGGGTTAAAACTTATTTTTTATCAGATAAACGATGATGTTTTACAAGAACAACATTTTTTTAAATGATGATATTTGATAGTTTGTTGTTTTCCAATTAACCTATTGAAAAAACTATAAATGCTGGCGATAAGATGCGGAAATTGTATGTATAAACATCACACGCGCGGCTCGCAAGTTTGAGCGCGCGTCTGTTGGATCTCACGCGTCGCGCTCGATAATGTATTTACCTCGCGTTGCGCGTTCGTTCTTCGTACTTCCTCCACATTTGTGCACAGACCTTTTAAAATTAAAGGTCAAAGCATCTACAACTGTCATTTGATGATTGTGAATTCTCTTTTGTTAACGCTCCTTCGGCTTTAAAGAATACATTCTCATTACGCACTCGATTTTGTCCACGGTTCAAACTTGTCTACATTGATAAATTGATATCAACCCTATTATATCAAATGTATATTACAGTAAAGTCTCCATCATTTCAAGACGCCATTATTTCAAGACCCCAACATTTCAAGCCCCCCGTATACGGTTATAGTTCATCTAGCGGCGTCTAGTAAGTTTTACCTGCGACCCTTTTGAGTCTAGCATTCGTCTAGTATCATCTAGAAAGAGGTCAATTCTAGATGATGTGCTCCTAGATAATCTCTTCTAGAATTCGTCTAGATTTCCGGTAGGGAGATCTAACAATGCTGGGTGTATTTATTTGTGTTATTATTTATAGTATTTATTATTGATTTCAAATCATCCGCGCTGTTTTGCTGAAAAAGTAGCGACCGCCGGCGCATCGATACATAACGGGGCAGCCAATGAGCGTCATCGATAAAAATAAACTGCCCACTCGCGGTAAGGGTGGGTCCCCCTTCAGCATTAAAATGAACGAATCGCTACGTTTCAAGGACGTTGAAATGTTGGAGACTTTACTTTATTTTTAAAAAAAAGTTGTAACTATATTCTTATAAAATACAAAAAAGATTTGAGAAGATTACTTATTTCGTGAGAATTACAAATTATGTTAAATTTATTTTAAAAAACATCACATTTCTCATTGTACCAACAGTACCCGAAAGTCATAATTATGCACCAAAACATTGCTACAATAGCTTTTTACTTCTATAAATTTATTTAAGTACATTCGGACCCGATTTAGTAACTCCCGGTTTAGTGATTTCTAGAATTGCTGGCCCACGCAGTTAGTCAGCGCGCAGGGCGAGAGACGGTTGCGACTCTCGCCTCGGAAGGGCCCCAGTGTGCGCGTACTCAGTCAAGTACATTGCGCAATATTATTCATTCCAATTGGAAACGGTCCAGGCGGCACTGACTGATTACGTTTCGATTCCCCCGATTTATTAACAAGGCTATTTGCAGGCAACTCCCGACACTGTTACTAAATTGGAGTCCGAATGTATGATTATTAAAGTTTTCATTGATACGACAAAATTATGTTTAGGTTTGGGAACTGAACGGACGTTGGAAGAAATTTGATTCAATTTTTTGTATGTTGTCACATTAATTTTCCTGGAAAACAATGGTAATTATTGTGAATTCATATATATTAAAAATATATATAATTTTGCAATGCGCAATTGAAAGTAAGATATGATTCAAAACAGAAAATTCTAAGAAAACTATAGAGGCATGTGGTTCTTTATAAGCTATACTTTCATTTATAAGCTATACTTTCAAGATTTATCAAAATTTTTGCGAAAATATGTATAAAATCCTTAAAGATTTATTTCTTCTTAACAATACAATATTGTGCTGTGATGAAAACCCAAAATGGGCTTAATTTAACAGTTGTAACAACGTTTTTGTACAAAAATAATGAAGTTAGAAAAAATGGAGGTTATCGGGTATTTCAAAAATGCCGACTTCAAAGGAAAAAGTTTCATGTAAAAGTTGTTGAATCTGTTAATTTATTTTTTGCTTTGCTTTCTTTATGACACCATAAAATTGTATTGCTGCAAAAAAATCTCAAGGGATTTTATAAATATTTTCACAAAAATCTCGAAAATAACGCGAGATAGAAAAAAGTGTCAAAAAACTTGTCTAGAACTTTTTTAGAGAAACAATTTTATTCCTTTGACTTTCTTCGTATCTTGTATCGGTTTTTGGCAAAAAAACTTGAATTTTCGTTTTTCATCCATTAAAAGTTTTTCTTCTCACCAACGCGCGGGCACAAAGCAGAATATCTATAATATACTATTATAATACTAATACTAAACTATAATAAATATATATGCGCATCATGCCAGTGTTTTTCAACTGTTTTTTTTGCGAAACAATTTTCACGCATGCGCAGTTTGAAGATGGCTTACTTTAGGCACTGGTGAAAAAGCTGCGTATGCACACTTTCGAGATAAGGTACCTTAGACACTGGCATAGTTGACTTTAAACACTGGTGTTGGTATCTTCTTGAAATAAATTTAGATTTAACTTGTACAAATCTTTTAATGATTGAAGTTAAATTTATATGCAAGAATTTTAAATTGAAAGTGTTCGATAATTTTAGATTGAAACCTTTCAAATTATCAAGTTACATCTTGAAAGTTTTTAAAGATACAGGATTAGAAGTGAACGTCTTTTAATACTTGACTCATTATTTTAGAATGGCTTAAATCGTATAACTTGAGATAAATTTAAAAGCAGGGCTATTGAAAATTAAGATTGCTTGACAGAACTGAATAAATGTTTTACTATTTTTTTATTTTATTATTTTATTTCTCAATAATTTGACATCTTCGCAAATTATTTATTTTGGTGAGAGAAAATAACATCTGATTTTTGACAAAAGTTAAAAAATATTATACTAATTAAACTAATTTTACTATAGTAAAAAAACTGAAAAAATAAGATGTAAGCCAAATTTTGCAAAGAAAATTAACGTTGGTCGACCTATAAATATATTTTTTTCAATTCTGAAAAGAGTTACAGATTATATAATTCCAGAAAGAATAATTTTTAACTGAGCCAAATAATTTCAACAAATAAAGCTTAAAAATTCACAGCAAAATTACCCATTTCCACACCAACCAGGAGGTAGAGTTACAACGCTATTTTTTGTAAAGTGGTTCGTCGAACGGACAGAGAAGGCATGAATCACAAATTAACAATTAACAAAATTTTTAATAACATTTCAAGTTAATAACAAATTTGTAGCTTTTTTTGGGTAAGTAACTTTGATCTATTTTTTTTCCTATCTTGTGTCGTTTGTCCAAAAATTTAATTTTTGTATTTTTAATGTTGTTTTTTTACAAATAAAACAAAAACTACCCGTCCTATCAAAAAGTAATTCATAACAAATTTGTAGATATTTTTTCGGTGCACAATTTTTCTCTTCTCATCTTTTATCGCAACTTGCACAGTTAGAGCGCAAAATTAAATTTTTGATTTTTCATTATGTTTGGTGCGTTCAAAATTTGAATTTTCGATTTTTCAAAAAAATATGAAAAGTTGTTATGATAATCTTGCAGGGCTTTCAAAAAGCAACGCTTTTTTCTCTAGAATTTTTGTCATATCGTGCGTTTTTTAGCTCCAAATTTTCATTTTCGTTTGTTTTTTTTTTGAATTTTTAAAATGCTATAAATCTGGTAATGTTGTTTTTATCAAAAAAAGGTGTGATGATAAATTTTTCAAATTTCCAAGTGCTATGAATAGCTGTGCATAGAATTTGTAAATATTAACCTTCAGTTTTCGCATATGGTATTTTCATTTCAGCAAAACAATTGTTTAAAAATGTCAATTAATTGGATTTTTTAATACAAATTTAGATACGCTTGGAAAATTGGATTTTTCGAAATAGAAAAAAATGTTAATGCACATCAAACCGGTTTGATTTCCTTAAGCTATTACAATTTTTTAAATCAAAATAACTTTTTTTTTGTCAAAAAATGAATCCAAAAGTAGGTGTCGAATATTCGACTTGACTTTTGGATCCATTTTTTAACCAAAAAAAAAAAAAAATAAGTTAAGATTTTAACAATTGTAATCCAAGAAAATCAAGCCGGTTTTATGTAGAGTTAAGCGTTTTTCCTTTTCGAAAAATTCAATGTCCCAAGCTTGTATACATTTGTATAAAAAATTCGAATAAACGACTGCACACACATAAATACTTTTCAATTTTGAAAGCATAGCAATTTAAAGTTATGCAATTTTGAAGAGTTACAATGGACAATTCTAGAATGTTGAAAATTTGGAATGGCAAATTATTCAATTTTCAAGAATTACATTTTAATGGTATATAATTTGGAAAATTTTGTTGAAATAGTACAATTTCGAAGACAGACAATGCAAATTTATTCAATTTTAACAATTTACAATTTAAAACTCTTCAATTTTAAATGTTTACAATTAGAAACTCTTTAATTTTGAAAGATGTATGAATAACAATTCATCAAGCCTAATAACCTTCAGCTGAAGTTCAAGGTCATCCTTGACCCGTGACCTGAGTTTATGTTTGGACGCAAAATTTTCCGCTCTTTTGATTGCCGTTGTCAAAAATAGGGGTTCCCACTTAAAAAAAAAAACAAAGTTGACCTTAAAATAGCCTTGAAGGTTAAGCCAATAAGTTATACAATAGTGAAGGTTCCAAATTTCATATTGTCCAAGAACACGTAGAATTCAAAAATGCTCATTGTATGAACACTTTGCTTCCTCACACGTATCAAATAAAGTTACTTCCTTATAGAGTGAGGTTTTTTTCTCTAACAAAAGAGAAAAATGGACACTTTCAATATTTTTCAAACTTATGTTTCTGCCTTACCGAAAATCATAGAGACAAGCAAAAGGACAATCAATGTGTTCTGTTATAACGAAGAACTTGTTACGGTAGTGTTATATTTAAAATAAAAAAATCCTCAAATAAACAATTTAACTTTGTTTTAAACTTTATAAGTCGCTATTGATTGGTCATTTAATTTCATGGATGGTTCGTCAAAAGGTCAATCAACGCGTCTTGAAGACGCGACCAATTACATCAAGCTTCGCCCGCAAGTTTGAGCACGCCTAAGGCGCGCGACTGTTGGTTCTCGCGCTTTGCGCTCGATACTGTATTTATTTCGGACTACGCGCTCGGTCTTTGTATTCCCCCCAAATTTGTGCACAGACCCTTTAAAATTAAAGGTCAAATCGTCGACAACTGTAATTTGGTGATTATGAATTCTCTTTTTTTATAGCTTCTTCGGCTGTAACGAATACATTTTCATCACGTAACTCGTGCTTCGCACTCGATTTTGTTAAAAATACGAAATTTTCTACATTACATGATCAACTTTTGTCTATTCATCTTTTTTCGTACCTTGCGTCGTTTTTCAAAAAAAAATGTATTGTTAATGTTATTTTTCACGATTGTTCACACAATTCTTTTGATTTGAAGGCAGCAAATCTAATGTCGCCAGTTCTGCCGCTTTACGAAGTTCAGGAGGCGTGCACTGAAAGACTTCGTCCGAATCTGACATTTTTTCAATTTTCGATAACATCACATTGATTTAATTATTAGAGAAAACCGAACAAACGCGTGACAGAATTCAGAAATAAGGTTATAAAAGCCGGCAGCCTCTCCGCCGCTAGGTGCGCTATAGTTGCTCAAGTCAAATTTGCGGGAAAATTTAAACTGTATAAATGAAAAATTACTTTTTTAATACAAATTACTAATAAAAGTTTGTAGTTTACTCGTGAAAAAATGTTATCAGTATGAAAAGACAAAATTTAATATTTTAAGTTCTGATTAGTTTTTATAGCGTATATATTTCTGCACGGTAAGTCGCGAGACGAGCGCGCTTCAGTTGTCGCTGAAAACATCGACCTATTTCCATCTTTATCTAACTATCTTTCTTTCACTTATTGTGAAAATGTGGAATGCTTACAAAAAGAGGCGTTTTCGTAAGAATTCCTCATTTTTTACGTTCTTTATTCGCATCGTTCGAAATGCGCCACATTACACACAGACCATAAGTACAAAAACGCGCTATTTTTATGATAGTGTTGCAAATATATATATATATATATATGTATATATATTTATATATATTAGGGTGTGCCAAAAAAAAACGAATTTTCGAATTTCATAGCCACCTAGGAGTCAAATGATTCCTAAGCGTAATACAACCCTACTCATTTTATTTTTTATTTTTTGAGCAACTATTAGATAGTGCGACTCGCGTGTTAATGATTTATCAGAAATTTTTCAATCGTTAGAAGTTGAGAACCCGAGCGACTCTGGGTAGCCTGAGAGTGCAGCGGTCTTGCTCATGAAACTCGGAAATAGTCAATGGTGGGCGGACACCTATTGTGCCTTTTAATCCTACCATTGTCTGGATTCGGACCATTTTTTAGATGACAGTTGCTCCCAGTGGGACCCTGCGGTGGTTGTTAACCTTTATTTTTTAATTATATGTATATACATGTGTCCACCCATCTCACGGTTGTGAGACGTGGCCATGAATGGGATTTACTGCGGTCCTAGTGAGCCGCAAGTGCTTTGAGAACTCTCTTTAAAAACAAATTGAAAAACAATTTCAGTTCCAATTTATGACTGTAGTTCCTGAGGGATTTAAATGACAGGTGTCGATTTAAGTTACAGCAATCATGATATTTGAACAAAATGTAGTTGAAATGCACACATTAAACGTATCTTCAAGTGTTTCAGAGAAAAAAAATTCTTTCAGGAGGACAATTACGTACCTTTCCCACATCCGACTTCCCACTTTCCATTTCTCACTTTTCACCTGTATAATTTTTCGAAAATTTTAGCCACACGTCACCATTGAATTTTAAAACTTCACTAATCATGATGTTAGGGTTCATAGTGTAGTTTTATTTTCGATATCCACGTGAGTGCCTTGGACTTAGTCCACGGGGAATTTCTAAAGGATGTGACCTTGCGGATTACATTGTTTTCATGGAGGTTTAGCAAATGATTAAAAAATGCGGAGTATCATAAGGTTAAAATATTTATTTACAGGCGTCTTCTTCTGGGACGATTTTTTTGTGCCCGATTCTTGCAATTTTTAAGAAGAACTGAGAATTCTGAAGAGGAAAAATAAATCTAAATCGTATAGATGTGAGAATATTTACTTTGATTTTGCCAGAAGGAGATAGATATAACATGATGAGAGATTGATTACGTCGGTATTGCTCGAAGTAGGATTTAAATATAAATTCTATTTTAAACAAATAAATATAATAATAAAAATATTGTATGTACTTTATACATATATTTAACTTTGAATTGAATATTGTTGTACACTGTAATTTTCTTTATATACTGGTAGTCTTGCGCGCGCCAAGGCGCGCGCCTAATAATTTGTTTTTATAAGAAAGAATAAACCAAATATTTATTTTTTCGATGTTATTTATATTTAATTAATGTTACAAAAGATTTGTACACAATAATTAGAAGGCACCACAGGATGATGTACGTAGCCTCCAATAAGGAACTTCTTTTCATTTATTTCTCTGTTAAAGTTTATGATAAATACTACGAATAATATTAATTTTTATTATTATATAAGTTTTACAAAATTGAAAAAAAAAGAAATTATGCATAGAATAATGAGTAATTTTCTAATTTTTATCATAAATGATGAACTTTTTTACGAAAATGTAAGATATATTTTAGTATAACATTTTTATACATAAACTTTTTTGTGTGAATATTTTTACAGTATCTGTTGTTGTTTACGTAAAAATGATTACATTCTTTTATCATAAGAAGAAAATTATCATGTGGATAGAACTTTCCAGGCCTTTATAAACGTGACAGTCTCTTTCTTATTCAACCTAAATTTTAAAAAAAATTTCAAAAAACATGATTTTTTTCCTTCTGCGAAAACCTTTTTTCAATTTTTTTTCAGAATAATTTTTTTCGCCGTTTCGGTTTATTTACTCAGAAAACAATTTTCTCCTTCATATATTCTGCGACTGTACTTGTAGAATGTGTAATTTTACATGGATTCTTTCTATAGACAAAAAATTTATGTAAAATATTTTTCATAAAATGATTGAAAGTTTAAATTATAAATTTTATTTTTCAAATCCACATATATGTTAGATAAGTAATAATACAAAAACGTTGCACAAAGTATTTGGTTTACATGGCCGGACTTAAAGGGCTTTCATAAACCACGAGGCCTAATTTTTGGCCACTTTTTTAACTCTCCCTCCCCCACCGTGGAATTCTCGTCGCACCCCCCCCCCCCGAGTGCTACGTGGTTTATGGAAGGCCCGCAGCCAATTCATGTATTGAAAATTCATGGACGATGTTCGAAATTTCGTCGAGGACTTTATCGGCTCAAAAAATCCAAGTTTCTTTCGCGATTGCATCCGTAAGTTACCTGATAGGTGGCGCACGGTCATCGATAAAAATGGAAAATATTTCAAGGATTGATCTGATATTTATATATTTTATAATATAAAATATTTGTTTCGAAAAAAAGGTAACAGTTAACTTATACACCTAATATTTATTGTGACCAAAAGTAACTGCCTAAATCAGTTATATGAATTGACTCACTTTTCAATGTCCATATTTCTTTTTTCAAAAGCGACATTACAAACTCGTGAATTTCACCATAGCATGGACTTGAAAAATTCCTCTGTCCCTCTCGCCTGTAATTTGATAATAAATTCCTCTGCTGCACATTTTCAACGAAATTCATCACTTTTGTTGGATCTAAGTCACCCCGATAATCTGCTAATAATCCTGACATTAAACAGGCGTAAATTGATGTGACTAGTGATACTGAACAGCACTTTCTCCACAACATGTTGACTTTTACGGATGAAGAATTTCATACGATACTTTATGTTGTTATACTCGTATATTAAGCGGGCTAGAAACACGACTGGAAGAATCTTATCATCGATATCGATGGTTATTAGATATACGTAATCTTAGTTTGATTTATCAGTGAAATCTTAGAAGGAAAATTAGTGACCGTCTAATATATTAGACGAGTGATAAAAACGTGAAATTAATTGATAGAGTTTAACGAATAATAATTAACTAATCGGCAACGAACATTTACCTCTTTGACGCAATATGGATGATAAGTAAAGAAGCAATAACATGTCGATACCCGAAATAATTAAGATAGATTATCAATTTTATGTTATAAGTGTTTAAGAAAAACAGTGCACTTTCGAAAAGTACATAGGTCCGATCAATTTGAAATATGATATTGAGAATACCATGGAAAACCTAAAAAAGTCATGGTTTTCCGAATTTATCTCGGTAAATACAAAAACTTTCGGAAAAGTTTCTAGGCGAAAGTTGTAGATCCAATCAAAATATACATGTTTGATTCTGCACACTTTTCCTCCCAGATTGATATTCTCTGAGAAAATCGCTATTGAAATTTAGTAAGTGCAACAGGCTTGAGTCCAGTAAGTGTTCGGCCCTTCTGTGACTGGTCTTAGAAATAATATTGGTCAAACCCCTACTCCTTCTCAATCACTCAAGCCTATTGAACTTACTAAATTTCAATAGCGATTTTTTCAGAAACTATCAATTTGGGAAGAAAAGTGCGTACAGAATCAAAAATGTATATTTTGATTGGAGCTGAAACTTCTGTTTGAAAACCTTTCTTAAATTTTTTGTATTTACCGAGATAAACTAAAAAGACTATGACTTTCATGGGTTTTCCGAGGTTTTCACCATGAAAATAAAAATTGTGGATATTTTCACTATCACTATTGTAATCAGCGCGTCAAAATACATAGATATACGTAGTTTCGAATTCTTCGGAGGTATGCGCTTTTCGGATATTTATGCGAGACATATTTACATTTCATCGTGATCATATTCATTACTGAAATTAATTTTTATATAAGGTAGGAATAGTGGTGTATAATAATGACTTTAAAAGTCGAAATCAGCATTAGGCAAACGTTTCTACCATTTATGCATATTATTTTTAATTTAAGGTAAATACTAATACAACTAATAATCGCTGATTATCTGATTTGTAGTTATAAAAACTATAATTCTTATACATATAATTTATGAAGGTATAATAATAATTATTGTCGCAGTCAAAGTTGATCATATTAATGAATAAAATTTAGTGCAAATTCTAAGTAAGAGAAGGAAATATATATATATATTTCGGTTCGGTTTCGGTTTCTATTCCTTTCGAATAGAACTGAAGGGCCTATGACAAAGCCACCGAACGCGTCCTCGGCCAAATGTTGGTGTGTAGAAGTAAACTTCTTCCACCAGAAGTTCTTGATACAATCTGGTCCAGCACCGGAAAAGTTCCTTGTTTATCTAAGTGCTTTTTTTCATCTCTTTGGCAGTGATTGATGGAAATTCCTCCTCAGATTTTATGAGTTTGTCGCAAAATTCGTTGAAGCGGATGATATTGTCAATATATTCTTTTAACTCCAGCGTTTTTGGAATCTTGTATACATCTCCCCAAAAAGTCTCTGCCTCGTTGGGCTTGGGCGGATTTTTGACAGAAACAGGCTGATCACTAAAGAGGCGAGATGGGTCAGCAAGAAGCTGTTGATTCTCCCCGATCCATCACTCACTCTTCTGTAATCTCTTCCCTGCGTCTGATAACACCCGTATTTTGTCAACAATGTGCTGCTTGATTGTCAGCAGCTTTGACTTGCTCACTGTACGACTGCAGATCCTTAGTTATTGGGCGAACTTTCGAACACTTTCCGTGAGTGGCCTACCAGATGTTATGTATTCAATCACACACTGAATACGGGACGCATTCTGTCTTCAATCTTCTATTTCAGTTGATACAAGCGTCTTTTGATCTTTGGATCCATCGTGGGTTTTAGTCTTCGATTTGAATCAGCCAATGCTCTCGCTGCACCATAAACTGAATTATTGATTGTCCAGAGGTCGGACTCCTCCGAGATATCCTCACGAAGGGAGGTATCAATTTCAGCCAGATCTTGCGGCTTAGGAGGAACCTGCATGTCAATGTTCCTCCTTGTCCTGAAATCGCTATCATTTCGTAGAAAGTGTATATATAAAAAGTGTATATATATGTATTTAAAAAGTGTATATATGTGCATATAAAAAGTATATATATATATAAAACAAGGTTAAACAACCGCCGCAGGGTCCCACTGAGAGCAACTGCCATCTAAAAATGACACTAGCTCCCAGTAGAATCGCGGTAAATCTGTGCCTCAAGTATGCAACGGAGACTGCTGTCCTATAATCGTAGTTCTAGAAAATTTGGCACTTCTCGTTTTGGACAATTGACTCTATCTCCCTTAAAGAGTTCGGCAGGGTTGCGCATAGAGGGTCCCTGTACCAAGAGTGTCTGCTGAATATGGTTACAATAATTAATAAGCTGTCGCGGACAATTGTCCAGGGATGGTCCCGAAGGAATAACCCGTAAGCGGAGGCATGACAACCGTGCCGAAAGCGGAATATCACCTAGGTGAGGTGTCTCAAATGGTGACTCTGGGATACCGGGC
Organism: Andricus grossulariae; assembly: GCA_011634705.1. Lineage (NCBI taxonomy): Eukaryota > Metazoa > Arthropoda > Insecta > Hymenoptera > Cynipidae > Andricus > Andricus grossulariae. The sequence continues at coordinate 137,967,132 of JAABKJ010075445.1, forward strand.
AACCTCTCAGAGTATGCAGCCTTATCCTTGCATGCGCGACTCTATAAGGATGGACGAGCTCATGGGAACAACAATGATAACATCAAACATAGTTGTAGTAAGTGCAGTTCAAAACAATCGAACGCGCAGGGCTCCCGACAATGGGTCGGACAACAATGGCGGCTATCCTAGAGTTTGGTGAGTTAATCAAGACGGAGTCAATGCGATTGACCGGCAGAATCTCATTACTTTTAAGGGGACGGATCGACTTAGGGACGACCTGCTGGAGTGCTATGATACAAGGATGGGCTCTGAACGAAAAGGTTACATGGCGCGACTGCATACTCTGTAGTGCGAGGAACACCCAGAGCTCTCGCATTTTTCGCATAAACGTCTATGAAACCGGCCGAGGAACTCCGGAAAAGGGGTTATATAAGGTTATATAGGAGCGCCTACTCAACCGCAGCCAGAATAAGCCAACAATAAAGAAAGAGAGGCGACACTGAGACCAACCGCGAGCAGGCATCCAATAGAGGAAGAGCGATGCTTCAAGACCCGCAGAAATTAAGGTTTCTGTTAAGCCCAAAGATCTGGCTGAACTGGATGACGAGATTCGTGGAGATTTTTCCGAAGAACCCGACCTCTGGACTATCAATTGTGGTGTGTATAATGCAGCGAGAGCTTTGGCACTAACAAAATTATTCTTTCACCTTGATCGCAAGTACTAATTGTATCATTTAAAGTGTCCCAGAAGGCGTCTTTGATTTCCCTCGGGTCAGAATCAACTGGGGCGTAGCACGCTATGATGAATAATCTTCTGATTCCTATCTTCATTCTAGCCCACAACAATGAATTGTGAGAATATAAGATTATGGAAATGATAGATTTTCCAGGGTAGCTGAGGATAAAAATTAGTGCAAAATAAGGAGCAAATATTGAAGTAATGATGAAAAATAACATTTGTACATTATTTTGCAAAATTTGAATAAGCAGTACCAGATTTAGATACAGAAATAAATATGATATACATTTGATATAATAGTGTTGAAGATAATGTAGAAAAGTTCAGATTTTAGACAAAATCGAGTGCGAAGAACGAGACACGTGATGAGAATGTGTTCGTTGAAGCCAAAGGAGCTTTAACAAAAGAGCAGTCACAATCACGAAATTACAGTTGTCGATGATTTGACCTTTAATTTTAAAAGGTTTGGGCGCAAATTTGGGAGAAACACAAAGACCGAGCGCGTAGCGTGAGGTAAACACATCATCGAGCGCGAAGCGCGAGATAAATATTTTATCAAGCGCGAAACGCGAGAACCAACAGTCGCGCGCCCTAGGCGCGCTTAAACTTGCGAACAGAGCGAGCCGCGCGCGAACGCGCGATGAGAATGTGCCCGCGAGGCGGGCAGATTTTTTAATTTGTTTTTGTGTGCAATTGGAATAAAACAAATAAAGTGGCCAAACTGTTAATTTCAGCTTTATGAATCTTTTGTTATCAAGCTATGTTGATTTTTAGAGGAAATGAGGCGACACATATTCTTTCGATTTGAAGAAAAATTTCTGCAAAGCTATGAGTATTTTAATTTTGAAGCTTTTTCATTTTGAACACTAAGTTTGAATTAGTACTCGAATTAAGAAAAAATCTGGTCAGTTTCATGCGGTCTAAACTATTTTTCTTGTCAAGAGATTTTTTTTCTCGAAAATTTGAATTTTGCCATTTTTCTTACAAACATACAGCGAAAGATTTGACAAAATGCTAAGAAAAAACTTTGCTTATTTAAAAAATATCTACAAAAAATACCTTTTACTCTTTTATGATATCTTTCATCAATTGCGAGAAAAAATTCATTTTTTCGAGAAACAGAATTCTCGTGGTCACAGAAATTAATTTGCCTTTTTCAAACTTGAAGAATTCTTCTTTGCATAAGCACGAATTAAAAAAAAAAGTTGAATCAAATAAAGAAAGGGGGGTTTTCTATTAAATTCAACCCTATTTTCGCGGCTGAATTTTAAAAACATGGAAAGTGGATTTTATGGAAACCCCCATTTTCTTTTTATCCAAATTTTTTTTAATTCATGTTTCTATATAGAAGACATTCTGTAAGTTTTATGCAGGCAGAATCATTTTTGTGGCCACAAGAATTTTTTTCTCGAAAAAGTGCACAGATAGGAGACTCCCAACTGTGCACGTGCACAGATAGGAGACTCCCAACTGTGCACGTGCACAGATGGGACACTCCTAACTGTACACGTGCAAAAATGGAAGACTCACAACTGGGCACGTCTCAATTGAGATGGTCATATAATTGACTTACAAGTCAACGCGCACAGATGAGAGACTCCCGAAACTGCACGTTTTAATTAATGAAATCCGATTTTTCACTTAGAAATCTTAAAATCATCTTTTTCACTTAAGACATGTATGTAGGTACCCTTTCCACTGGGCACGTTTCGATTAATAAAATTATTTGTCACCAAAAACTGCACCATCTGGGTATGTAGACTTTAAAAAATGTCTAATCCTGTTCATTGATGAGTGCACAGTTGGGAGTCTCCCATCTTTGCACGTGTAGAGTTGGGAGTCTCCCATCTGTCCAGGTATACAGTTGGGAGTCTCCATTGCTTTGCAATATCACTGCAATGCTGCAACAATATTGCGAAATAATATTGAAATGTTGGAAGGGAAAAAGGCAGGAGATAATCTCAATTCCTGAGAAAGGTTTGGCGGCCTGATCTAAAAAATAATACAATATTTCTACACGATTGTCGTACAATACTGTATTTTTGTACTTATTATTGTTGCAATATTGCTTGGGAGTGGACATGTATGCATGTATTGCATATTGCGTATTATTGCAGTATACAAGAGCTCATTAGCCTGATTTTAAAATATCCATATGGTTTTAATGTTCATGCATAATCACTTTATGAAAATATATTAATAAACTGTTGCGAATTTTACTTTGCCGGGTGTATATTATGTTTCAAAAACTGTTATGTTGGAAATTATATTTTTAGGGATTACAAGGATTAGAGCAGTTCAGTAGTTTAATTTTGGTGCAAAAGGAGATTTTCGCCCGACAAAAAAGGGTTTTTCGAAGGGGGCTACTCCTAGCTTCGAAAATTTTTTTTCAACACCTCAGCACTTTCTACTGATAAAAATACATGAGAACAGAATTCAAGAAAATTAAAGGTAGACAAATTGATAAACAATAGAAGTAAAAAATTCTCATATCTAAATTTTTTTCAATGTATTTTTATTAGTAGATAAGTTTTGATTTCGGATTCTAGTCCATTTTTTTCTAATTTATTCTTTTCAGTATGGCACCCTGAATTATGCAAATTATTTTTCGTAATCTGAGCTAGAACTAAATAATTTGAAAAATCTGAAAAATGACTATTTGAAAGTTCTATATTAATTATATTTTTTTGTTATGTATTATGTTTTATTTAACAAACAAAAAAAGTTTTTACAACCTATTGTCTACACGAAGCCGGTTCGTTTAAAAATTTTTTTTCTAATTGGATTTTAATGTTCCTCAAAAGTCACCCACACATAGTAACTTTTAACCCGCAAAACCTTTTTTTCGGTCAGCCAATATCTTGTGCTCATTTTTTGGATTTGAAAATTTTTAAAAACTTGCCAATTGGTTCAAGAATTGCGAAAAATTTTGTTTGTGTACATTTTTTTGAAAAAGAGTTGAATATGTCGAATCTAAAATGTCCTCAGCTTAAATTAAAGAAACATGCGATTGTTTTGCTTTCATGCGAAAAATATTTGTTCGTGGTGTTAAAAAAAAATATTGGTAGAATTCATAACTTTGGAACCCTTTAAAGACCGAGAAAAAAATGTTTTCCATGAAATCAATAGAATAGCATATTTCGCCGATTCAAGCTAAAGAAATTTCAGGTTTGACATATTAATCTTTTTCCAAAAAAGTGTGCATTTAACTCAATGCAAATAACCTTTTTTTTTTAAATTAAAAAAAATTGTAAATTGAATAAATTTTTTTATTACTATTCACTAGCAATAACGGTTGATTCAAAAAATTTACCATTTTTTTTAACCAACCGAATTTTTTTTCTGATTATCGAATTCAAATAATGAACAGATAATACTATCGAAACGACGAAAAAATTTAGGCGCAAAGTTGGTATCAGTGGGCAACTTTAATTCGATGAAAAAAAACGTTGGAAGAGAATAGAATTTGTTTGTATGCGTCTTGTTTTCTAATGCCTTAAAATTGGGTTTCTGATTCTTAAAAAATGAATCGAAACTTTGTGAAAAAATTGGGAAAAGGGTAAGAATTTTCGATATTAGGAATTTTTGTGGATTTTAGAACTTAAGGGGCGAATGGGAATTAGGGAAAGAAGGGGACGGACTGTCGACCCTTTATTTTTCGGTTGTTCCATAGTTGTTTACATTTTATAAATAGACGAGTGAAACTTTGTATAGATATATGATTTTAGTCGACGTATTTCATTTATAACATCGGACACATTTCTATGGATAGTTAATTCATTATTTAAATGGTTTCATCCTCATTGTTGAAGTAGACAACCATATCACACGAACAGCAGGGCATAAAATACGTTGTATGTAATGGGTCTAAGACGAACGTTTGATAAAGTAGGTGAAGTTCCGAATGAAAAAAAATTAATTTTACGATAAGAAAATTGATTTCCAATAAAAAACCAAATTTTCAACAAAATAGATAAATACACAACCAAACGGATGTATTTTCAACAGAAAAGAAATATTTTTTACCAAACAAGACAAATTTCCAACAAAACACATGGATTTTCAACTAAGTAATATCAATTTTCAACCAAGAAAGAAAATATTAAATTTCTAATTGAAAAAATTAATTTTTAACCAAAAAAATCATTAACAAAAATTTTTAACGAATTTCCAAAAATCTACTTGAATCGTCAACCGAAAAATATTAACTTTCAAACCAAAAAGTTACATTTTCAGTTGAAAAAATTAATTTTAAACAAAATAGTTCCATCTTTAACCAAATGATTGAATTTTTGACTAAAATGATGAATCTTCAAAAAAAGGATTGAATTGGAACCCAAATAGTTGAATTTTAAAAAAAATTGGTAATTTTCTATGAGCAATGACAAATTTTCAATAAAATACATGAATTTTGAATCAAAAAGGATAAATTCTCAACAACAAAAAAATAGTTATATTTTCAGTTAAAAAAGTTAACTCACAAAAAAAATGACGGTAATTGATTCCGTTACACTAGAAAGGATCAATTTTCAACCACAAATAAAATAGTTTCATTTTCAGTTGAGAAAGTTGATTTTCAATTTGAAAGAAGCAAACAAAAACGATATATTTTCTATAGGATAAATGGAATTTCAACTTGGAATTCAGTTTGTAAATGCAAAATTGAAGCCTTCTCATAAGTTCCGAATATTAGAAAACAATTACGTCGGATGAATCGTTATTTTCGGGAAGCCTAAAAATGTAGTTAAAATTATAGATATATTTTATTATTATATATTCACCAATAGAGTTGAGGATAATCGGCGTGAATAATACAAGAGTGGAAAAAATCCTCATCTTTTCTAATTAGAAGAAAAACTGATTAATATGTTAATGAAGAAATTGCTGAACAATGTATGTAACCAAAGAATATTCTAGTGCTTCATCAGATTATACAATAAGCATATCGTATAGCTGTTATCTCATAGATTATTATTATAAACTTTCAGCGTATCCTCAGATATTTACATTTCATTAGTAAGTTTCAACGAGATAAAATTTAGGTTACTAAATTCGTTTAAACTGATATCACAGTCCATATAATCTTTTACGTTTTAGCGAAATATATCGTTTACATCGAGAATTTAAATAGTTTCTGCTATAACGCATAAATTCAAGCTTTGAAAAAATAATTCAAATTCTGCAAAATATGTTACAGGAATTGGAAAGATTAGAGATTCTCTAGGAAGAGTTGAGAAACGAACGATTAGTCCGGAATCAGAAATCCTCACAACGCGCGCCAAAAGTTTGATATGCGCTCACGTTACTTCACGTCCAATGAGTCCATTGGAAGATAAAGTACTATATAGGGGTTAAGAGAGTAAACTGGATTAGATAGCTTGAGAAATCGTGTTTAGAAATAAAAAAGTGCGGTATCAGAAGTCTTCCTTTCCAAGATTATTGAATATTAAACATAATATAAAATAACGAATAATGAGAAATAATTGTTTATTTATCTCTACGCGATAGCTGTACATTTTTCTTGATACTTTTTGTTTGATTGTTGGATTATATCAGTGTTTTTGATTGTGTCACAAGTTAATTTATATTTTGCTCTGTTTATTTCATTATGATATTCTAAAATCATACTTATCGACGTTATTATAACTGATAAATTTAAATTTAAAGCTTTTTCGGGTTCCAATCGTGTGCAAAACTACGAAACTTGCCGACGTTTCGTGAACATTGCAGTTCAAGTCTAGCAAGTCATCCTTGAGTTGATTTGTCCACTCAATGTGGGCGTTTCGCCGGTTCGTCGTCGTGTTTCCATCTTAATTATTTTCAGCACACACACACACACACACACACACACACACACATATATATATATATCTGTAAATATTTTTATATAACAATATATAAATCTTAATGCGGGTATTAACATCATTGAGGCTGCCATTATATGGTAAATTTGAGATTAAGGGTTCAAATTTATCCGTGACCGTTTCGGGTGAAACACTTATAATTACCTGAATTACATTGAATCATTTAGTTTCATTTTGGATTCATGGTAAGTTTTTTCAAAAGATTTTTTCAAATTTTGACTCAAAAAGTTAATCATTTTTTTCTCAAGTGAATGACGATTTTTGATTTTTATGAAAAAAGCTTTTATGGTTGGTATTATTCCCCCTAATGTTGCAATTTTAAGATAGAGTTGAGATCAACAGGTCAAATTCATCATTGAAAAATTTTTCTTACTTGTGAAACTTGGAGAAAATAGTAATTACCTTTATGCAAACAATTTCTTTTATTTGAAATAAGTAGGTAATACCTATTGTGAGGAATGAGCTTTATAAATTGGATGAGGGCATTTGGGTATAAGAGTCGCCAGCTAGGAGCGATCCAAGTGAAAAAAAAGATCGAACGCCCTGTGAATTCTCGAGAGTTTTTACGCAGGTCAATGAGTCAGTCGATTGCCGAACTTTGACCGGCCTACAGCTTTCGATTAAAAAAAGTCTTCCGTTTATATATAAGAGTTTAGAGAAAATAAAGAACGTAGTGTTTCTCATCGCAAAGAGTAATCGAAGTGTTCTTAATTATCATCCTTGAATTAAAGAAAAACCAAGACTTATCCTACAATTAAAAATAGTTTGTTACAACAAAAAAATAAAATAAAAAGATTTTTACATAAAGAAAGGCTATGGAACCTTATTTTTTACATTTTATTCTCCAGCTACATTTTTAATATATCTGAAATCTTAAAAAATCTTTTTTAATTTGATCAAGAATTGTACCATAATTATATTTTTAGCACCTGAAAAACTGTTTAACTGTTTTTAATTAGACGTATCTGAAATCTTTAAAAATCTTTGAAATTTTTCTTTGAAGTCTTAGGTAAATTATACAGTAAACCCCGGAGATACGATTAGTTTTCGGGCTGACCTTAGACCTCACTTCCCAGAGTTATGTTCACTTCAAACTTAAACATTCAGGAGCGTATGAACCGTTTCCGGTGGATTTTACTGCGTGGTAACAAATATTTTTAAAATCGCTTTTCTAATACGGAGGTAAGTGTAAACTAAATATTTAACGGAAGTGAAGAAGAAAGTTTCGAAAAACTGCCCAGTGTCCAGATTTGAATATTGAAAATCGTAACTAAACTTGAAATCAATAAAATGAAATTCATTAAACCATTGCATTTCTGTAAATTATTAGCCTGTGACTTGCAATAAACATGCAATTTCACATTACTTGTAACATTGTGATAACAAATAATGTTATGTTTGAGTTTTACTTTTTGTTCAAATTAAATTAGTGATGTGGAGGAATATTTTTCACATTGACTTTTCTAAAAATCTTTGATAACGGGTTATGATTGCCTAAGGGAATTTCCTTAATTTCTTCTGGCGTCATACACTGAACCGTGCCGCTGTCCATATTTATTTTGGCTCGCATTTTATTGGGAATTCCTGATGCATATATTCCACGAAGATATGCGTTACCCTCCAATATTGCAACGACGTCGCCGGTGGTTGTTGTTAAAACACTTCGTTCTTCGGTTGGCATGGGCTTAAAGCTATTGGGGTTTTGTCCGCGTAATTGAATTGGTTTATCCGCAGGAAAAGTGTATTTTCGAATTTCGTATTGACGATGCGGATTGGTGTGGGGAATAAGTCGCATATGGTGAAATCCATTTAAATATTATAAAACTTTGTGAAAGTACATACAATCTGATATTGCCTGAAATCCTGGAAAATTTATTAAAATTCCTTAAAATCATTGAAATGCTTGGAAATCTTATAAAATCCCTTGGAATCTATTAAAACATCTCAAAAACTTATAGGTCCTATAAAATCTTTCAATGTCTTCTGAAATTCTAGGAAGTTCTTTGAAAGTCCATTAACATTTTTGTCAATCTCTTAAGATCATTGAAATACTTAGAAAATTCCTTTAAAATTTTGTAATCTCTCGAAAAAGCCGTTTAATCTTTTAAAATACCCTAAAATATTTTAAAGCTCTTGAAAATTTCTTGGAAGTTTTAAAAATATCCTACCGTTTTTTTCATCCTTAAAAATACCTTTAAATTATTGAAATCTATTTAAAAATCCTTGATATCTTCTTAAGTATCCTAAAATATTTTGAGTCCATTGAAATATTTGAAAATCCCTTGAAACTTTTTAGAGCTCTTGAAAATTCTTTGGAATTTTTTTAAATACCCTTAAATCTTTAAAATTCTTTGGAATCACTTCAAATCATTGAAAAATATATTTAAAAAACCCTAAAATATTTTGTATCCTTTAACATCTTTTGAAAACCCTTGACATTTTTTAAAACTTTTGCAAATTCTTTGGAATTTTCAAAAATAGACTAAATTTTTCAAATTCTTTGAGATCCCTTCAAGTTATTGGAATATATTAAAAATTTCTTGGAATCTTTTAAAATACCCAAAAATATTTCTAATCCTTTAAGGGGTTTGGGACAGTCGCAAGGCCAAAAAAAAAGGTTTATTTAAGAATTTTTTTTGAAAACAGGTTTTATTACTTATTAACAAATGTTCTACAGTTCGAATAATACACATTGAAAGAAGTTACAGTTAGTTTTTAAGATAAAAATATTGATAAACAAGCAAGTTATAGTTAATCTGCCAGAGGTGAGTTACGATGGGCACCACAGAACACTTTTTTTTGGACCTCTGGCAGATTAACTATAACTTGCTTGTTTATCGATATTTTTATCTTAAAAAATTATTGTAACTTCTTGTAATGTATATTATTCGAACTGAAGATTATTTGTCAATAAGTTATAAAACCTGTTTTCAAAACAAATTCTTAAAAAAATTGATTTTTTTGGCCTTGCGACTGACCCTAACCCCTTAAAACAAAAGCTTTCCACATTCAATCATTATGAATAGAGTCATTCAAAATCGTAGGACAAAATCATATATAAACTTCGGATTTTTAACATGACATAAATAAACAGTATTAGATTTTTAGAACAATAAAAATTTGCCAGATTCAAAATAAAGCTTAGAAAGTTGAACACTTTTAATACGTGCACCATTTTTGTGGAAGCCAGTAAAATTTAACACTTTTTATTTTAGACATGCAGACTTAAATAATAATAATTTAAGCACTATACATCATAAGGGTGGTCCAAATTAATATCTGTAAGAATTCGACTTCCGATTTTTAGTTATGCCCCCCCCCCCATTTGTTCGTTTTCCGGAAAAAGACATTTCATTTTTTTTTTTCAAATTGGTCAACATTAACCCGTGCCCCGGGCTTTTAAAATTAACATGGGGTTTTAAGTGGGATAAGCACGGTTTTCGAAAAAATGAAAAAAAGTACTTGTTATTAGTTTTTTGTAAATTAAAGTTTAGTCAACTCTTGAGGAATGTTTACGTGATAATTTCACACAAAAACTTTGAATTTGGACTCACCAATCCCCTGGTATTGTGCCCGTAAAATGCACTGGAAAAATGCAAAATAGCAGTTTTGTGTAAAATTCATGCTCACCCTAGTAAAAATGCCTATTACAAACCGAATAGAAACCTAATAGGATGTGGCTTCTGTCAGGTCCTATTACTTTCGAAAGTGGGTTTTGTTCCTGGTTCAAAATTAATGTGTAAGCAATATTTGCATTTACAACCAAATTGTTGAACTTGAAACCAAAAGAGACGAATTTTCAACCAAACACATAAATTTTCAACCAAAAAAGGTGACTTTTTAACAAAATACTTGAATTTTCAATAAAATAGTTATATTATCTATCAATAAAATAGATGAATTAAAAAAAAATTAATATGTAAGAAATTTCAAACCAAATTGTTGAACTTTAAAGTTAAAGAGACGAATTTTCAACCGAGAAGATGAATTTTCAAATTAAAAAGAGGAATTTTCAAACAAATACGTGAATTTTCAATGAAATACATGAATTTTCAACTAAAAAGGATGAATTTTCAACAAAAAATGAAAAAGGTAAATTTGAGGTAAAATCAGGTAATTTGCCACAGAAAAGGTTGAATTTTCGACTAAAATGAATTATTTTTTAACAAAATACTTGAATTTTCAATAAAATAATTATATTATATATCAATGAAATAGTTGAATTAAACAAAAAATTAATCTGTAAGCAATATTTGCATCTACAACCAAATTGTTGAACTTGAAAACAAAAGAGATGAATTTTCAACCAAATACGTAAATTTTCAACCAAAAATGAAAAAGTTTAATTTTCAACAGAACAGTTTAATTTTTTACCAAAAAGGGTGACTTTTTAACAAAATACTTGAATTTTCAATAAAATAGTTATATTTTCAATAAAAAGTTAAATTTTGAATCAAATAAATGAATTGAAAACAAAAATATTAATTTTTAATCAATATTTGCATTTGCAACCTAATAGTTGAACTTTAAAGCGAAAAAGACGAATTTTCATCCAAGAAGATTAATTTTACACAAACAAAGACGAATTTTCAACTGAAAAGGATTAATTTTCAACCACAAACGAGAGTTTAATATTCAACAAAGCAGTTGAATTTTTGACTAAAAAAGGTGACTTTAACAAAATACTTGAATTTTCAAGAACATATGTTTTCATAAAATAGTTAAATTTTGAACCAAATAGTTGAATTAAACAAAAATTAATTTTCAAACAATATTTGCATTTACACCAAAAAAGTTAAACTTTAAAGTAAAAGGAACGAAATTTCAACCAAGAAGATCAATTTTCAAATAAAAAAGAGGAATTTTCAATGAAATACATGAATTTTCAACTAAAACGGATGAATTTTCAACAAAAAATGAAAAAGTTAAATTTTAGGTAAAATCAGGTAATTTTCCACAAAAATGTTGAATTTTCAACTAAAAAGATTACTTTTTAACAAAATACTTGAATTTTCAATAAAATAATTATATTATCTATCAATAAAATAGTTGAATTAAAACAAAAATTAATGTGTAAGCAATATTTGCGTTTACAACCAAATTGTTGAACTTGAAAGCAAAAGAGACGAATTTTCAACCAAAAAGATTAATTGTATATAACAAGACGAATTTTCAACAAAATACTTTAATTTTCAATAAAATAGTTATATTTTTATGAAAAAGTTAAATTTTTAACCAAATAGTTGAATTAAACAAAGAAAAATTAATTTTAAACCAATATTTGCATTTACACCAAAAAAGTTGTACTTTAAAGTGAAAGAGACGAACTTTCAACCAAGAAGATCAATTTTCAAATAAAAAAGAGGAATTTTCAATGAAATACATGAATTTTCAACTAAAAATGATGAATTTTCAACAAAAAATGAAAAAGGTAAATTTGAGGTAAAATCAGGTAATTTGCCACAAAAAGGTTGAATTTTCGACTAAAAAGATGACTTTTTAACAAAATACTTGAATTTCCAATAAAATAGTTATATTTTCTTAAAAAAGTTAAATTAAAAAAAAATAATAATAATTTTTAACCAATATTTGCATTTACACCAAAAAAGTTGTACTTTAAAGTGAAAGAGACGAACTTTCAACCAAGAAGATCAATTAGTATCTTTCTTTGATCTCTCTGTAGCTCAATTGGTTAGAGCACCTGACCGGAAATCAGTTGATCTGGTGTTCGAATGCCAGTGAAGTGAGAGGAGAGAGATCCTTTTTTTCTGAATAGATTTTAATTTTATAAATTGTAATTTATATCTCCATCTAGTCTGTATGACGAAAATTATTTTTCTGTATTAGGGGATTTAACTTTGGTCGATAATGTAGATTCCCATTATTCACAGTATGTGTGATTGGATTTCTCAACGGATCGATAATGACAATCTCCAAAGATAATACAGATTTATATTTAAAACATTGATTGTGTAACACCTTGCTAAAATTAGAGTATATCAGGAAAACAGTATCTTTCTTTGATCTCTCTGTAGCTTAATTGGTTAGAGCACCTGATCGGAAATCAGTTGATCTGGTGTTCGAATCCCAGCGGAGTGAGAGGAGAGAGATATTTTTTTTCTGAATAAATTTGAATTTAATAAAAAGTTATTTTTATGCATAAATGCATTTAATTAATATTTTGTAAATTAAAGCGTGCTAAGAGCTTTCATTTTACACATTTGAATTAGTTAGCTATTAAATAAATTTTTTTTCTTCTAATTTGTAAAGTTTATAGTTACAGAGTTTTTAAATTTTATTGACCTTGCAAAAGAGACCGAGCAAATAAGTATTATCAGTTTGTTTTTTAACTTATATAAATATAATTCTCCTAAGATTCTTGAGAAAGTTCGAAAAGATTTTAGAAGATTTCAGACGTATTGAAAAAAAATCTGGAAAATTTGAATTAAACTTTTTTTTACTACATTTTCAGAAATCTTTGCAAATTTTAAAATATGTCTAATCTCTTCAAAACTTCTAAAATTCCTGATTATATTTTAAACAGACCTAAATTTTTCTCAAAATTTAAAAAAATCTTTCAGAATTAAAAAAATTGCCTTAAAATCTCACAGATGTTTTTCACATTTCTAGAAAACTTTTGAAATCTGTTGACATTTTTTTTTAAAACTAATTTTTAAAATTATTCTTTTCAAATTTAAGATTATTTTGAAGTTTTTTCAAAACTCGTGCATCTTCTAAATATATTTTAAAATGATTGGAATTTCTTTTAATTTTGCAAAATTGAACAAATTGCCTTCAAATCTTCCAGATGCTTCTTTGACGATTTTCGAAATCTTTCAAAATTTTTTTAAATCTTTGTAAATATTCTCTGAGGATTAATTTTTTAATAATAAGAGGCATTTGAAATTCTGCTAGAAATCTTTAAAAACAAATTTCATTCTTTTGAAAGCTTTTAAAATTCTCAAGATTTTAATTATTTTCCAATCTTTCAAAACTTCTGAACATCTTGAAACAATTCGTTTTTTCTAACATTTTTTTAAATTCTGCAAAATTAAAAAAAATTTTTTTAATATTTTCCAGATTCTTTTTCGACATATTGTGAAATCATAAGAACTTACAGTAATACCTTTAAAATAAAACCTAAAGGATTTTACATTTTGCCAAATATCTTATTGTTATCGTACCGGTAATTGTTTCGTTACAGCTACCGGCGAGGTAGAAAAATGTTAAGAACAGAATTATTTTCCAATTTTATTAGGTTTTTAACCATTAGAATTTTCTCTTCCATTAATACTGTTCGGAAATATTTAGAAATCTATTTTATTTTTTAAATTACTTTTAGTCTAAAATATTATAATTTTAAATTTCTCGATTTTAAATTATTCAGATTCAAAATTTTTTGCTTTCATAAATTACACTTATTACACAAATTTTATTGAACTAATTAAATAATACTAGTTACAAGAACAACAAAAACGGTTTTAGAATATCAATGACTACACGGAGAATAATGGATAGTCAAACTTGAGGTGTCAAAATTTAGATAGTCAGTTTGATAATCTAGATAGTCTCAAGTACCATCCACACTCGTGAATTATCCAGTCACAGTGTCAATTGCTTCTAGGTAGATAGAAAAATACTTCTCTTCGCTTACTGCTGACATACATCCTATATTAATAACTTAACAAAACATATATACACTATATCCCTACACGATACCCAAGAATTTACATTATACACTTCATACGCACAAAACTCTTGCCCCGCCTAAAAGTGGCAACTGATTTTCAAGTGGTATGATTAATTCTGAATAAGTGTACGCATATTTACATATGTGCATTTGTGATTTAATTTTATTTTTACTTGCAGAATTATCTCAGTTCCTCGTCATTCGATATTCTGTCCAAGGTACAATATTCTCAGTTGTTTCTATTTGTGTCTCATATGTATACCGTCGTGAAGTTATCACGTAACGATTTCGCTTTATTCTTGCTTAGCGCTTAGTACGAATAGAAATAACTGAGAATATGGTACCCTGGACAAAATATCGAATGATGAGAAACTGACATCATTCCGCAGTTAAAAATAAAAGTAAATGACAAATGCACATATGCACATATGCGTACACTTATTGAGAATGAATCAGAACACTTGAAAATCAGTTGTCATATATGTGTTGTTAAGTAATTAATATTGGATGTTTATGGTTTTATATAGTGTACATAAAGTAAGGGATACTATCCTGGGCAAACATGAAATTAGTTTAGCGAATGTCAGCAGTAAGCATTTGGTTTCTATTACACTATTGCGTATAACTTATTGCGTGATTAGCTAAAAATAAGGATGGCCCCTCATTACAATGGAATTGTATACATCTGAGCGGTCAATAAGTAGTTTTTATTTATTTTTTTAACTATGAGCTAATGCTCTGATCATCTACGCAAAAATATATATTGCAGCCCTGCATGTGAGCATGATATAGGGGGAAAATGGTTCGTGTACCAGAAGTACTTCCTATACCACCAAGATCGGTCAAGCCGTTTCTGACAAAATTCGATTTTTTGATTTTTCAAAATTTGTTTATAACTTTTGTAAAAAATTTTCTTTTCAGTTAATACTTGGGCGTTTCTTTTTCTTTTATGGGTGAACAACATTTCTCTATTTTTTCGTTCTTCCACATATATTTTATATTTAATTATGTTTTTTACGATCAAAACCAAAACTATACGTCCTATCAAAGAGTGATGAGTAGATGTGTTGGTTGGTGCACAATTTTTGTTCATTTATTATTTTTCGTAGCATGTTTCGTTTTTCAAAAAGTTAATTTTTTTATTTTCAATGTTATTTTTCACGACTAAAACAATAACTATGCATCCTATCTAAAAATAATTAATAAACATTTTTTAACTTTTTTTGGATGAACATCGCTTGTCTATTTATTTTTTCGTCGCTTTCATCGTTTGTCCAAAAATTTAATTTATGTATTTTTAGTATAGCTTTTTAGGAAAAAAAAAAAAAAAAACTACGCGTCCTACCAAAAATGATTGATGACAAACTTGTATATTTTTTTCCGAAAGCATAATTGTTGTCTGTTCATCTTTTTTAGTATCTTGTACAGTTTGATTGCAAAATGGAAATGTCCATTTTCCATTATTTTATGTGGCGCATAATTTGAATTTTCGATTTTTCAAGAAAATTCAGAAAGTTGTTGTGATCGTCGTGTAGGGCTTTCAAAAAGCAACGTTATTATTTTCTTGACTTTTGTTCAAAACGTGCTTTGTTTGGCTTAAAAATTTCATTTTTGTTTGATTTATTATATTTTGTAAATGCTATAACTTTCATAATTTTCTTTTTATCGAAAAAAGTCATAAACATAAATGTTTTACCCCACGTGAAGAGCCTCACAAAATTGTTATGTGTGATTCCCCATTCGGGTCCATTAGTATCCAAGGTCTTTGTTTCAGGCGTCATTCACTCAACTCACATTCTTTTTATAAACTATTTGTCGCCAAACTTGGACATTTAACGACTGTATTTTTGGTTAAAAATGTACCTAGTTGGTTGAAAATTTATCTTCTTTATTTAAAAAATCAAGTATTTGGTTCGAAAATTCATCTTTTTTGGTAGAAAATTAATGATTTTGGTTAAAAATTTAATTACTTGACTGAAATTAACGCCTTTGTTAAAAATTCGTTTTTTTTTAAATTAAATTTTGCAACCACAAATGTATGTACTTTGTTGAAAATTCGTTTTTTTGTATTGGTTACAAATTAATTTTTTGTTAAAAATGCATCTCTTCCGGTGTTGAAAATTCAACTATTCCATTTGAAGATTCACCACTTTAGTTTAAAATTCATCACTTTGGTTTAAAATTGATCTATTTTCACGAAAATTCGTTTTTTTGTTGTTGTAAAATGAATTTTTTAAACTGGATATTTAGCTATTTCATTTTTGGTTAAAAATTTACCTAGTTAGTTGAAAATGTATCTTTTTTACATAAAAATTCAAGTATTTCGTTGAAAATTGGTCTTTTTGGTAGCAAATTAATGATTTTGGTTGAAAATCCATATCTTACGTTGAAAATTTAATTATTTCATTGAAAACTAAACGCAAATTAATTAGCTTGAAATTCGATAACTCACTCAATTTCAACCAATTCTAACAAAAAAGTTCATTACACGCGGAATTGATCTCACTTTGATTATATCTAAAGAAAAAAATGATTGGAATGGAATTTTTCGAGTTTTTACCATAAAATCAGAGTTTGAGGCTGTGAAAGAAATTTCGCATATGAAACCTTGTTTTAGTTCTACTAGACCTACAAATTCTACTATATTTCGTGAAAAGTATTTATTCGCTGTAAAAACAGGTACCTAGAAAAATTAACTTTTTTCTCCTGGAAAAAAATGGAAAAGTCCTTAAATTAAAAAAAAAATAAATGCTAGACACCCTGCGTAACTGCAGTTAATCAATTATAGACATAGAATAAAGTGATAGAGGAACAATTTTTGAATGAAGCTTTTGTATATAATCCAATATTATTTATAATATTAAAGTGTATTTTGAAATTTTAATTTTAATAAATGAATAAGAAATTATTACATGTTTGAACAAATTTTAAACTTTGAACAATTTCACATTTAAAAATGGTGTGCAAATAATATATTTGGAACCGAACCTCTTAAAATTAACTGATTTCTTCAATTCAACCTTTACTGATCAATCAGTTATATTACTGCAGGCATATAACTGATTCAATTAGTAATTTTCGTTTTACTAATCCAATAAATACAATTATACTGATTGTCAGTGACTCAATTCTAGCTACAGCAATTAGTAGAATTTAACTGACAATCAGTTATACTTTACTAATTCAAATTTAGAGATTTTTATACAGTTGCAATAAAATGTTCAATAACAAAATTGTTTTTTTTTATAGGATGCGTACTTTTTTAAATTATAAAAACAAGACAATGCAAATACGTTTGTTTCAATACCAATGCATATTATGAATTTCAATAGTATAAATTTATTGAAATGATACATTTTTCAGGGTTGTTGAGGATAAAATTTAATGCAAAATAAGAAACAAATATTAACCCTTTAACGGCCAGTGGGACACATACGTCCCACCTATTTTGAAAAATTGTAACCCCCATAAAAATGAACGTATCGTCTTTGTTAAGGTCTCATTTTGAAGATGAAGGATGCATTCAATCATAAAAAATTTGGCAAACACGAGGGTTGCACCCCTTCAGTTTAACACCCCGACATAAAGTGCGAAAATTGCGACAAAATTAGAAATAAGCATAAATTCCAGGAAATTTTTTTTCTGGGTCGCAATTTCATATGTATGCTGTGAAATCACATAAAAAATTTGTAGCAAAAAGGTGCGGACCAAAAACCACCCCTAACAGTAAATAAAAATCGAAAACCACCCCTAGTTTTGTTTCGAATTTTGACACTTTGGACGCTTAGGTAATTTATTAGGTTATATCATATACCCCAGTATATTGAAATTGCATGAAAATAATTTATCATCATAAAAGATGCGCTTTGGTAATACTTTAGATACAATGCTGCTGTCCAACACAGGAAACTAGTAATTGTAGTTTTTCATGCTTGTATAGTATATTCAAAAGCATGAGAAAATTGCCACACTTTTGTATGGGGAAATTACGATAATTTTCTGCAGTTTGGATACATACACATTCATTCGCATGGACTTCACTTCAATTGTCATACTATTGTTTACATTGTCTGGACAAACATAGACTGCATATTTCATTTTAAAAGTGATAAACCGAAAATATGCACTTCCGTTGCAGCCGGATATGCGACCTAAATCTGGCGCGCAAGCCGAGATGCCACAAAATCCCACTGCGCATCCAAAAAAGTGACGTCACACTAATGCGGAATCGAAAATGTCACATAAGTCTACTGCGCATCAAGAAGTCCAACATAACTCTAGTGCGCACTCATAATTTCAATGTCAGTCTACTGCGCAGCCAGAAGTGTGATGTAGCTGTAGTGTGTCGAAAAAAACTTGTTACTAAATAATTCAAATTTTTCACATATTAGATGATAAAATAAACGCGATGTAATATCTTAAATCCGCTAAAAGTTCGTACGTAAAATTACGACCCCGGGTGAAAGTTTTCAATAATAATATAAATGACCCATCCATCAATTACAGTGATGAGAAATAACTAATTTTTTTGACTAGTTACTGTAACTAGTTGCATTTTTCGGTAACGATAGTGAAAACTAAGCGACTGTTGTCAATAAGTGATGAATTCATAACTACATACTTTCTTATTAGCAGTATTCATTGGCGAGTTCTGTATTAATCTTGGTGATGATCTTCAAGGTTCTTTCAAATTTTTGTACAAGCAGTTTACGTTTACGTTTAGCATTACCCAGGAACAAAGAGGTGGACGTGGTAAATTCACTTCAATACCTACATGCCCTATATTTTACATAATTGAGGTAATTAAATCAATTAAATTAAACCTTTAGATATATTATGTATACCAATAGAACTAAGGAAACCGCCAATGATAAGGTCAGAATTGGGAAAGATGGGAAACTTTTTACGCGGCATTAAAATTAAATCAGAAAAAGAGTTGAAAAAACAAGCCAGTCTAGGTTAGATTATACTTCATCTAAACAAAGGAAATTTAATTATCTCATTTTGTTTTCCAATACTAAGACTTTACACAGAGAATTTTCATAAATTTTGTGATAATTCGCCTGAACATTTAAGCAGCCCTAAGTTGATGAAAAATTCGTTAGTAAAAAAAATATAAATTTCTTATATTTTGCCTTCAAAAAGAATATGTCGCGATCCAAAACAATTCCATCGCTTTAATATGAGCAGATTGCCAAATTTCATATAAATCTGGGCAATTGCTGCTATTCGAATCACTTTTTAGCTTAAGTTAGTCAGTTCTTTTAATCTTTTAAATATTAATTTAATAGTAAGTCACATCTTTGTTACATATAGGTGTACATAGTAGGTGTTATTAAAATTAAATAAAAATTCTCCTGAATTTTCACATCAGATACTTTTGAAATATTTTTCTTAAGGTAATTTCATGTGTATGATTGTATTGCTTTTCGAGGATTTTTTTTATTTTTATCAAATCAGCGGATAAACAATTGTTAACGGTAAATGCTTTTTCGAAACTTACAGTGGAACGAAGTTCATTTTTCCCAATTTAGTGAAGTCTAGAACCTTCAATTTTTGCCAGATTTTCAATTGCTCTTTTCCTAAAATTGAACCGAATTATTTCAAAATATGAAGGAAGTGAGATTTTCCACCAAACAGTTGGCTGTGCCTAAATAACTGCGATTATCTAAACTTTATATGGGCATGCAAAAATAAAACCCTCTGTACCTGAATTAAGCCCTGATGATCTGAGAAAAGCAAAAGTTTGCTCCTTCGACATGGACTGTTTTTCTACATTCCTATGAAAATTTCCGTGCATTTTCTTGCCGAATAGCTCTTGATGGAATTGTTCAGATTCTGCTTCCTTTACTTCGGCTTTCAGAAGTGAAGCATCAAGATGGAGTAATCCACTTTCCTCAATTATGACGTTAAACTTCAGGCCAAGGGTCTCAGATGCCTGCTCCGCGGCTTTGTTAAGGAACGCTCCTTTTCCAACAATCTTGTGATTCCTGACCATTTTTAGGAGAGGATCTTTTCCATTTGCAACCATGTAAGCTGTACTCAAAACAATTCGGTTAGGAAGACACTGGGGATTCAGAAATCCGCGTCCGCCTTGACAGCGTGAAATGTATAATCGCGGGACTGACGAATTGATATGCTTGCTTTTATGCATATGCATTGTCTCACGTGTAGTGACATCAATTCCCTTAAGTTCGTTCTTCGTCCACAGAAAAAACTGGGGGTACGAAATGTTGCAGGTGATAGTTATTTCTGGGTAAAGTTGGCTAGGGTACAGGTTAATGTCGATCAGGGTAATTGATAAGTGGGTAAAGTATACCTGACTTTACCCTGGTGGAGGGTAACGAGGGCAAAGTGTCACTTGCTGACTTCATGGTTGAAGAAACGGCTATTAATGACAAATTATTACATATTTCCGCATACAAAGCACTCCAAAAGTATGATACTTGACGTTAATTAGCGAATTAATCGCCAAATTGTCCTCTCACCACACTTCATTTGCCAAAATAATTTTGACAGCAGACACAGGGTTTAAAAGTCGCCATGGTCTTTGAAGTTAATGGGTGCATTGCAGAAAAAAAAAACCTAAAGTTCCAGCTTGGGACTTTCCGAAGATAGTATTGTCACAGCGGAAACATTTCGGTAAATTTTGAAATAAATTATTTTTCCTTCAATTACAGGAATATTCGCATGTCAGTGGTTAATTAGCAATTTTCTGATAATGGGCAGGTACATATTTATTGAAAATGCATGATCGGTACTTGCGTTTTCCACGATGTTCTTGAAGAAGATTACTTTACCGACCGAGCGCAGTAGGACAATTTACACATGGATCGAATAGTGATTTTTGAACATAAGATCAGCGATAAGTCTTGAATTTAGAAAAGTTACAAGTATAAGAAATTTTAAGTTATGTTTTGCGCTTTTATCACCCGAATAAGATATTTTTTAGGCTAATGCTGCAGTTAGGCAACGATACGATGATATGGTTACGCGTGAAACGGTAGGTATTCACTTGTCCATAATCTCAGTTTGCCACAAAATAACTAAATTTCAAAACCGAGATCATTTGCATAATGGATGGGAAAGCGCTCAAAACAATCCTAACCTCTTTAACCAATTTTGAAGCTGTCATTTTTGTCAACTTACATTCCCTTTCAGTTTTTGCTTTAACAGTGGCTTTCAACTCTAGTTTCTTCTTGGTAACTTTTAGTGATTTGGTAGTAAAATGAGATAATGGCAAACTGAGCTCTGTGAGGCCTAGATTTAAGACAAGCCTCAATTTGTGTTAACAGAGTCGTCATTCCTTCAAAAGTAAATTTAGTTTCTCCAATGATTTGACCAAATTGCTGAATGCCAAAATGCCAAATTGCTGAAGGAACGGTCGTTTGGATTTCCGAGACCCGATTCGCGACGTATGTCGTCCATCTTGTTGGTACAGCTGAAATCCAATGAAGTGTGTTCATTGCATCAGACCACAAATGTAGAGTAGCATTCAACTGAAGTTGATTCTGAAGGTGAGCGACGAGACGAGGTAACAAGACTGAGGCACATAGCTCTAGACGAGGAAGTGGAACAGTTTGAACAGGAGCGACCTTCGTTTTTGAAGTTAACCAAAGGCCAATCTAATAGGTCAATTCTTTTGAAAGTTATCGTGCTCACGGACATACATACATACATACAGACAGACACATTCGTAAAAACCTGTTTTTTTTTGGGTTCAGCGGGTCTTAAAACGTGGAAATTTTACAAAAACCGGGGGGGTCAAATTTAACACAAATCTAATACCTTCTCTGGATGAGAATGTAAAACAAAGAAATAAGGGATAGCAATGTTGAATGGAAACTTATCGAAGATTTTTTGTTGTTTCTCGCTTGGAACGTTTGTAACTCTTTATTTGTGGCTTGTGAAATTGTTCAGTGCTACTTTATTGTTGGATCCCTTGGAGAACTTCTGGAATCCTGTCGAGTGATACGGTTTCGAGATTTGGGCTGATCTCTCTTGCTGCGCTATTGCATATCTATACAATAGCTGGTTCCCGAACCGCTGGGCAGGGTTTTCTTTAGTCTAACGTAGGGCTCACCAGAAGGCAGTCAGTGACTGCAAATATTGCCAGTAGCAGTCGCGAGACTAGATCAAACAGGCTCGAGAACAGGCCCCCATAAATCTTGTCCATCGACTGGTCCCTAATCCTTCAAGGTGAATTACAGTTTGAAAAACGTATTGTGAATTCAAATAGAAAATAATCAGACCCTTCGGTGTGAACAATGAGCCACAACGAGACGTGACCGTAACGACCGTAACCCTTTACAAGATTCCTGGAAACCGAAGAAAAAAATGACAGAAAAAATTGGTGACAGTCATGTACTTTTCTTGGCAGTCAGCACCTGCTGAAATTGGTGAGCCCTGGCTTAAGGAATCACTGACTTTAGTTATTTAAATTAATAGTTTCACAAATGAATGTACTGTTTTTCTATTTTTTTAGTACAGTTTCACTTACCAATTGATTCACTTTGAATAAGTCCAACTTAAAGACGTTCTGGAGAGTCTTAGGGCAGCGATTCGATGGCAGAATTAAACTCGATATTACCCTCCTAAACGAGGGTATATATGGGAAGCAATTCGGTTGACGGTGGAAAAATAGGCCGTTCACGGACCATTTTCTGACAAGATGCATGGCATTCTTAACACAGAGCCTGGGATAGTGCATAGGTGGGAGGCCATGTGCTGGTGTTTGTTATGCATTTTCTTGAGGGATAGACGGCCGCCACATATCATTATAACACTTATGGCCTTTTCACCAATTGAGCCATAGTAGATGGGCCTTGCGTGTTCCTTCGTGGGGCTTCCGATCTTTCGATTGGTTGTGACGTCAATGACCGCGCATGCACATTTGTATCACTTGATATTTATTGGAAATAGGAATAGAATTGATATTATGATTCAGAATATAAATTGTAAATGTTTATAACAACAATAATTGACAATAAATAATTCTTGTGAATAATTATAAAAGATATGAAGGGTTAATTATAAATAACAACCGTGTGATGGGTGGTCACAGGATACGACGAAATCACAACGACCGGAAGGCAAAACCCTCGTTTTTTTTGAGGACACGAAGTGACCCAAGGATGACAGCTTTCTGCATCCATCTCGCAAGTGCCTTGGCATATTTTTGGCACGCGGGTATTGTTTTCAGGTTACGAACCAGTGATAGTTTCGCACCTCCGAGAGCACCTATCACAAGGACAATTGTACCGAATATTTTGGGTACAATCTTCGCAGCTCCCTTTTAGGGTCTTGATACCTGTCCTCCTTTTCTTTCTGCGTGGCAGTGATGTTGTATTCGGATGGAGCCGAGAATTCGATCACGAATATAGTTCGCTTCTCGAAGTCTTGGAGAACAATGTCAGGCCTCCAGTGTGTAACGGAGACTGCGGTCCGAAAATCGTAGTTCCAGGAAATTTGGCACAACTCGTTTCGGACAATTGACTCTATCTCCCTTGGAGCGTTCGGCAGGGCAGGGTCGCGGCCAATACCCTTGACCCAGATGTGCTGGGGTCAAACGGACCACGGATTCATGCTCAGCGGGTCAAAATACATGGGAATATATGTTTCGCATCTGTAGAACAGAAAAGTGTTTTTTTTTGTGTGCCGGTGTTATTATTGTTCCAGGAAAAATGGCATGGAAAATACAGGGATTGCAGGGCCCCTTTTTAGTATAATTGTATCTGCGTCGCAAGGCACGTGTTCATTATTAACATATAATGACTACCGTAGTAATGATCTTAATCCTTCCACAGGGTTTGATGAATATCTTAATGCCACGATAGAAGCAAAGGCAAGAAAATTAGGAAGAGGTCTAGTATAGCTTCCGTAAAATCTGACAACACAGGAATTTCTTATCGGGGAACTTAATGCTGTAAGAAAACAAAGGAAATGAGCAAATTATAACATTTAAATTATCCCAATGACATTTTTTAATTAGACAAACGTTGAAAATGTTCTAGATTAATTAATCATAGTAGAGTTTTCTTAAAACTGAAGTTTGAACGAACATAATCAAACCGTATTCGGCTTAATGTCACTATTTAGTAAATTTAAAAGTAAACGTATTACATTCTTATCTCAATGAGAATGAAGTCAGAACAAATATTTTTTACGTCTGTGTCTGTCGTTGTCGTTATTGTCTTTGTCTGTATATCGGATAACTTTCGAAAGACTTCTCGGATCAGATTGTGCTTTGGCACATTTTTTAAGGGTTTAAAGAAAGGAGGCGTTCGTGAGCCAGCTATTTTGGATGAATATTAAAAAAATTGGAGCATTTTGAAAAATTTTTAGATTATTTTTTTCAAGATTTGAAAATTTTTTGTACGGCTATTTATAGAACTCGAAAATTCGAACAATTTATCTCTGAAACATTTTTCGATAAAAAGAAAATTATCAGAGTTATAGCAATTTTAAACTTCAAACAAACAAACAA
The DNA here is from genome assembly GCA_011634705.1 of Andricus grossulariae. Taxonomy (NCBI): domain Eukaryota; kingdom Metazoa; phylum Arthropoda; class Insecta; order Hymenoptera; family Cynipidae; genus Andricus; species Andricus grossulariae. The sequence goes on from JAABKJ010075445.1 coordinate 137,991,893, forward strand.
AATTAACATTTCAAGCCAAAAAACGCACGATATGGGAAAAAGGCAAGAGAAGAAAAACGTTGCTTTTTGGAAGCCCTACAAGATAATCATAATAACTTTTTGAATTTACTTGAAAAATCGATCATTCAAATTTTGATCGCGCAAAAAATAATGAAAAATCAAAAATTCTATTTTTCGGTCAAACTTTGCGAAATACGAAAAAAATAAATACAAGAAAGTTGTTCACTCAAAAAATAGCTTCAAAATTTTTGTGAATTATTTTTTGATAGGATGCGTAGTTTTGGTTTTAATCGTGAAAAATAACATTACAAATTAAAAAATTTAATTTTTGGAAAAACAGCGCAAAGTACGAACAAAATTGATAAACAAAAGTTGTTCACTCAAAAAAGATATACGAATTAGTTTTTAATTATTTTTTGATAGGATGCGTATTTTTGTTTCAATCGTAAGAAATAACCTTGAAAATAAACAAATTAAGTTTTTAGAAGAACGACACAAAGTGCAATAAAATGTTAGTTAACATAATTGTTTTTTTTTTGGTATATTCTTCAAGTGTCCTAAAATGAATGTCAAGTTTTTTAGCCAGTAATTTTGGATAAAAATTCAAAAAATGAGCGCTTTTTCAAAAATGTTGAGACCACTTTTGTTCAAATTTAAAAATTCTATGTACGGATGTTCGTAGTACTTAAAAAGACAAACATTTTGAGCCAAACAACGCACGATATGAAAAAAAGTCAAGAAAAGAAAAATGTTTCTTTTTGAACACCCTACAAAATGTTAAAAAACTTTTCTTTATTTTTTTGAAAAATCTAAAATCCAAATTTTTATCGGACAAAAAAATTATTAAAAATCGAAAATTTCATTTTGCGGCCAAACTATACAAGATACGAAAAAAGATGAATGAACAAAAATTGTGCACTCAAAAAAGATCTACAAATTTGTTATTAATCACTTTTTGATGGGACGCGTAGTTTTTGTTTCATTCTCTTAAAACTTATCAAAGCTCTTAAAAATTACTTGTAATTTTCATAATACCCTAAAATCTTTCAAATCCATTGAAACACCTTCAAATTATTGAAATTATTAAATATTATTAAAATTATTATTAAAATAATTATTTAAAAAAAATTAAAATTATTAAAAAAATTAAAATTAAAAGATTAATTAATTAATTTAATTAAAATTAAAAAATTATTAAAATACCCTAAAATATTTTGAAAGAATTCAGGAAAACTCTGAAATAGGTTAGACGTAAATTCAATAGTGGTTGACTCATGGGCTTATTAATTAAAATTAGATTGATTAAAGTGATCTTTTAATTAAAAAATGTGATTATCATAACTTTATCTTTAAAAAATTGACTAAAAAGTGATTAAAAAAGAAAATGATGAGTAAAAGTGACCTTGAATCAGCCATAATTATTTTTGAAATTTACTGAAAAGGCTTCTTGCAGAAATTCCTTGACTTTTGAAATTTTGTTCTCAAAATCCCTGACTTTTGAAAATCAAATTCTTAAATTTATCCAGATTTTCAAGTTTTTCCTGACCTTCAGCAAAATTTATTACCTTTATGGGTACAGAAAATGAGAAATAATTAAATACATTTTCAACAAATAAAAAGAGAGAAAAAACTTAAAACTAATAACTTTTGCATAATAGATTCATTTTTCCCCAGGAATCCCGAAAATTCCCTGATTGGCACAAAAATGTTTTTGCTCAATCGTTTCTTACTCTCCCGCCTAATGAGATTCGAGTCACATGATCTACTTTCCTTTTCAGAATTTAATTACAGCTTTCCAATCAATAAAAAAAGTACAAATTTTATTGGCAAGGAATACTGTACCAAATATGTATCAATAAAAAAGTTGTATAATATTTTACTGGGTAATCAAATAAATGAGTGGATAAAATTAATTCTGAAATTTAGAGTCTTGATTATAGAAATTGAATTTAAGTGATAAGTAATGAGAAACGATATGGTATATCATTTTATTATTATAACGCTACTTAGAATTAATTAACGATTGTTTCATTGAAAAGGGGAGACCACCATACAGTCACTTTTACTCGTATTTTTTTCTCAAATGACTTTTTAGTACATTTTTTAAGATAAAGTCACTATCATCACTTTTTTATGTAAAAAGATCACTTTAATCACTTTTTTTTAAATAAATAAGCCAATGGGTCGAGCACTATTGAATTCAGGTCTTCAGAATTTTTCTGAATGCTTTCGAAATATTTAAGTGTATTTTAGAAGATTCCAAGGAATTTCCAATATATTTTCAATAATTTCAAGGTATTCCGAAGGATTTCTGAGGTTTTAAGGTATTTTGATAACTTAGAAGGAATTTTTAAGAGCTTTAAGAAGATTCAAGCGATTGCAGTTGATTGAAAATATTTTAGGAAATTTTTAAAGAGTCAAAGGTACTTTTAATAGATTTCAATAATTTGAAGGTATTCCGTAGGATTTCTGAGATGTTAGGATATTTTGAAAATATAAAAAAAATTGTATCAGATTTAAACAATTTGAAGGTATTCCAAAGAATTTTCCAGATCTGAAGGTATCTTGAAAACTCCCAAGGAATTTTGAATAGATTTCAATAATTTTAAGGTATTCCAAAGGATTTCCGAAGGTTTACTAAGATGTTAGGATATTTTGAAAACATCAAAGAAATTTTTATTAGATTTCAACAATTTTAAGGTATTCCGAAGAATTTTCCAGATTTTAAGGTATTTTGAAAAATCCCAAAGAATTTTGAATACATTTCAATAATGTTAAGGTATTCCGAAGGATTTTTGACATTTTAGGGTATTTTGAAAACTTTCAAGGAATTTTTAGAGCTTTACAAAGATTTCAAGTGATTTTGAATATTTTAGGAAATTTTTAGAAAAATCCAAGGAACTTTTAATAGATGTTTAAAAATTCATGTCTTCTCGCAGAAAATTGATCTATTTTGCCAAAGATTGGACTTCTGATTAAAACTTTGTTTTTCAAGCTGAGCATGTAATTGTTCGTTTGAAAGTTGAACGCTGTAAGGCATATCTATATATATTCAGCACAATAGTATAGATATAGGATATACGAAAAACTTCTTCCTTCAACTTCTTGTGGTAACTGTTAGTAATTATTAAGTGTATTTGTCATTCAGTATAATAAATTGTTTAAACTCATTTATAACTTATTTATTCGCTACTCATTTCTCTTCCTGTGCGAGATCTCTGATACTACATGTGCACTTTCACATAACGTACGAATTCTATTTTTTATAACACATTCTACATTACTCCGAAATGAATTTGGATTGAATTCGTTCTCGGTTTGAATAAACTCGAATAAAGTTGAGAAGTAAATAACAATTAGGATAGAATATGGATCAAATTACGCAAATTCTGATTTGTGCATAGCTTTAAAATGTACTTGAAATTATATATATATCTTTTATTACTATATTCACCAATCGAATTGAGAATCACTGCTATGGATAAGACGGCAGTAGAAACAATCCTTATCTTTGTACAATAGGAGGAGAAACTAATTAATGCATTGATAAAGAATTGGATTCACAATTTAATAAATGAATATTCTATTTTTATACCAGATTACGTAACGCATGACATGGTCGTTATCTCTTAGATTAATTATGAGCGTCAAGTTTCTTCTGTTCAGATATTCACATTTCATCAGCCTTAGTTACAATGATAAAAAATGAATTCACTGAATTTGTTAAAACTCATATCACAATATACACAGTCTTGTACGTTTAAACAAAATCTGACATTTACATGGAAAATTTATATAGTTTCTACTATAACGGAAGCATTGAAGAAAGAGGTTTTCTGTCGGCCAAATATATATTTTCTGGTCATTTTGAAAGAGTTAAAAATATTTCAACAATTTAAAACGATTTGCAAAGATTTCGAGAGATTTCTAATACTGCAATAGATTGAAAAGGTGTCTGCTTCAAAACAGGCATTTCTCTTAAATATAATTATAATTATGCATTTGAGAAGAGAACGTTTTAATTCCCTTCTTCTAATTTGGACTTAAAATTGTTTTTTTAAATTTCCATCTCATTTCAAGAGTTTCAAATTACAACTATATTCAACTACAGTATGTTCTATTATAATTTATAAGTATAATCAGTTAGTTTTTCTGAAATTTAAAGAAAGAAGTTTTAAATTGAGTAAAATTTTCTTAAAAAAAAACAAGTTCTAAATAAAAAAATATCCTTATTTAGGATAAGGAATTTTCAAAATCTAGTGAGCTTTGACTTAAACAGAGATTTCTGTTTGCAAATTATATTTTCAATCATGAAAATTAAAATAATTGTTCAAAGTTTTGTTTTCCATGCAAAACATTCCCTGTTTTGAGTCAGAATTATATCTATTAATAACATTTCCTATTATAATTCAGAAATACAGTTTAGTCAAATTTTGTACACTGATTTGTTCCCTTGAAGCGTTGAAGCGGGTTTCGGGACGTACAATTTTGCAAAGGTCTGTGGGAAGTTTGCCTCCAGAAAAGGGGTCCAAGAAATTGTGTGAAGTCCAGGTACTTTTGCTAAACTCGTCAAATAACAATTCCTCGTTGAATAGATTGGTGCCACTAGAAAATAGCGATTGTGTTGAAGTCCTGAAAAGGAACGTAGAAAGGTCGATATCAGAAAAAATTCTTCCACAACTTGCAAGGAACTTGCAGCTTGCAAGGAGAACCTGGTAATAGACAGGTGTATTGCATAGGACCCGAAACGGTTTTGACGCAATCCGTCCATGGCTTGAGTTGACTACCGTAAGGCATTCGATAACACGAATCATGAGCTGGTTATCAAGCTCTTCGAATGTCGTCATAAATAATCAAATAGGATGTAAATCAACAGGAAGAAGAAATTTTTCTACACAATTTTTTCCTAAAAGTCTAAAACCCTTTCAAAAGCAACATATTTCGTGCTGAAATGATTCTGTGACTTTCACTCGCACTGCCTGTCCGATTGGAAATGAATTTGGCCATGATAACTTTAATATATATTTCTTATCTTGCCTCAAATTTTATTCTCAGCTACCCTAAAAAATGTATCATTCCAACAAATTTATCTAATTAAAATTAATAACATGCATAGGCATTGAAACAAAAGTATTTTCATTGTCTTGCTCCTATAATTTGAGAAAAGCGTATCCCATTTTAGAAAAATGGTTATTAAATACTCATCATAGCGTAGGGTGGTTCTAAGCAAATTTGTAGGTATAATTTAGGCGAAAAATTTCGTTAAATAAAATGTTATTGTAGCTTATGTCCTTTCTCCAAAATGTTAGTTTTTTTATTTTCAATATATTTTTATAACGAAAGCTCATAAACTATTTGAAGATATTTTTTGGTAGAACAACTTTTATCGACTAATTAGTTTTTTCGTACCTTGTGTCACTTTTTAACAAAATTTAATTTTTCACATTGAATGTTATCTTTTACGATTAAAGCAAAACTACGCGTCATATCCAAAAAATTATTTTTTTTTTCTCTACCTTGCATAGTTTGACCGCAAAGGTATACAGAGAAAGACGACAACGACAACGAAAGACGGACAGACACCAACGTAAAAACTATTTTTTCTGACTCAGGGAGCCTCAAAACGTCGACATTTGATGGAATCCACTATTTTTTGTGCCAACAAAATTTGAATTTTCGATTTTTCAAGAAAACTCAAAAAGTCATGCTCATAATCTCTTAGGGCTTTCAAAAAGTAACGTTTTTCTATTCATGATTTTTTTTTCATATCGTGCTTTATTTGGCCTGAAATGTTAATATTTTCTTTTTTGGGGGGATTTTGAAAATGCTATACCTCTGTCAATTTTCTTTGAATCAAAAAGAGTCGTGAAAATCAATTGTTTCAGTTCTCGAGTACTGTACGCGGCCGTCCATGGAATTTCTAAATTTGAAAAAAATGGTCCAAAAAATATTGAAAATGCCCTAACTTTTTGAATTTCTATCCAAAATAGCTGGTTAACAAACTTGATCCTTCTTTCTAGTCTCTGAAATTGTGTGCCAAGCACAATCCAATCCGATTAGTCTTTCGAAAGTTATCCGATATAGGATATACAGACGATATAAGGGTTGTATTATTTTCATATCAGTATATTATAAAATAACGCGAAGTATTGTAAATTTTTATTAAATGAATGATATAAAGTTTACTTCTCTGTAATATTAACGATTAACTTCAAAGAAAGTATCGATTGAAGAATTTCGCAAGAGATTTTCACTTTTATTATGAGAGGAATCACACAACAGTAAGGTAAAATGAGAATCGCTAAGAAATTCAACATTTTCAGGGTTGAATTTTAAAGCCGAGTCCTCAGCAAAAGTATTATTTTCATATTACAAAAACTTCATGTTTTCAGCAAAAACAATTTCACTTTTCAGTAAGAAATTGGTGACTTGCCCCAAAAACTACGAAATTTCCAACAAAAGGGTTGATTCTTGAACCAAGAAGGATTCTGCAATTATTAAAAAAATTCTTATCCAAAATGTTGAGTTTTCAGGTCATGAAGGCTAATGTATGAAAACGAAGTTGAATTTATAACAGAAAAATATAAATGTTTTACGTAAATAATTGAATTTATGATAGAAGAGAAAATGTTTTTAACAGATTGAATGAATTTTCAACTTAAAAAGATAAATTTTCTGGCAAAAAATGAAGTAGCTACATTTTTCATTCGGAAAATTGTTTTTTACACAAAAAAACAACATATTTTCGAAAAAACATGTTCAATTCTCAACTTGGAATTTGGAAAAATACCCTAAAATATTCACAATCCTTTGGAATATTTCAAAACCCATTGAATTCGATTGAAATTCCTTGAAATCGATTGAAATCCCTTGCAGCTTTTAAAAGCTCTTGAGAATTTCTTGTAATTTGGAAAAATACCCTAAAATATTCAAAATAATTTTAAATTCCTTTAAATTATTAAAATCGTATCAAAATTCCTTAGAAGTTTATAAATCAACCTTAAATATTCAAAATCCTTCGGAATTCCTTCAAATTATTTAATTCTGTTGAATATTTCTTAGAATCTTATAAAATTCCCTCAAATATTGTAAAGTTATCAAAAATGCTTTATAAGTTAGAAAAATACTCTAAAATATTGACAATCCTTTGGAATATTTCAAAGCCCTTTGAATTCGATTGAAATTCCTTGAAATCGATTGAAATCCCTTGAAGCTTTTAAAAGCTCTTGAGAATTCCTTGAAATATTGAAAAATACCCTAAAATATTCAAAATAGTTTTTAATTTCTTTGAATGATTGAAATCGGATCAAAATTCCTTAGAATTTTATAAAGCACCGTAAAATATTTAAAATCCTTCGGAATTCCCTCAAATTATTGAATTCTGTTGAAGATTCCTGAGAATCTTATAAAATTCCTTCAAATATTTGAAAGTCCTCAAAAATGCCTTATCAGTTGGAAAAATACTCTAAAATATTCACAATCCTTTGGAATATTTCAAGACCCATTGAATTCAATTGAAATTTTTTGAAATCGATTTAAATTCCTTGAAATCGATTGAAATCCCTTAAAGCTTTTAAAAGCTCTTGATTATTCCTTGGAATTTGGAAAAATACCCTAAAATATTCACAATCCTTTGGAATATTTCAAAACCCATTGAATTCGATTGAAATTTTTTGAAATCGATTGAAATTCCTTGAAACCGATTTAAATCTCTTGAAGCTTTTAAAAGCTCTTGAGAATTCCTTGTAATTTGGAAAAATACCCTAAAATATTCAAAACAATTTTAAATTCCTTCAAATTATTAAAATCGGATCAAAATTCCTTAGAATTTTATAAATCACCCTTAAATATTTAAAATCCTTCAGAATACCCTCAAATTATTGAATTCTGTTGAAGATTCCTGAGAACCTTATAAAATTTCCTCAAATATTTAAAAGTTCTCAACAATGCCTTATCAGTTGGAAAAATACTCTTAAATATTCACAATCCTTTGGAATATTTCAAAACCCTTTGAATTCGATTAAAATTTTTTGAAATCGATTGAAATTCCTTTAAATCGATTGAAATTCCTTGAAATCGATTGAAAACCCTTGAAGCTTTTGAAAGCTCTTGAGAATTCCTTGGAATTTAGAAAAATACCCTAAAATATTCAAAATAATTTTAAATTCCTTTAAATTATTAAAATCGGAACAAAATTCCTTAGAATTTTATAAATCATCCTTAAATATTTAAAATCCTTCGAAATTCCTTCAAATTATTCAATTCTGTTGAATATTTCTTAGAATCTTATAAAATTTCCTCAAATATTGAAAAGTTATCGAAAATGCTTTATCAGTTGGAAAAATACTCTAAAATATTCACAATCCTTTGGAATATTTCAAAACCCTTTGAATTCGATTGAAATTTTTTTTAATTGATTGAAATTCCTTGAAATCGATTGAAATGCCTCAAAGCTTCTAAAAGCTCTTGAGAATTCCTTGGAATTTTGAAAAATACCCTAAAATGTTCAAAATAATTGTAAATTCCTTTAAATTATTGAAATCGGATCAAAATTCCTTAGAATTTTATAAATCACCCTTGAATATTTAAAATCCTACGGTATTCCCTGAAATTATTGAATTCGGTTGAAGATTCCAGCGAATCTGATAAAATTCCCTCAAATATTTAAAAGTTCTCAAAAATGCCTTATCAGTTGGAAAACCTTATAAGGGAGTTGCGACGGTTATACCCGGAATATTCTGTTAAGCTAATCGTCCTGATCATCGGCGCTCTTGGAACTGCCAAGGTTTTACTGGTTAATAGCCTGAAAAGCATCCCTAGAAAGAATTCTATAGAATATGATAAAAAACCAATATATTTACAAACGGGTAGTGACAATATGAGAATTTGCATTTTTGAAATCATTTTAAGGCTTTTCACAATGGAATCATACGTACATTCGCACAAATGACTCGACGTGGTACACATTTTCAATTGTGGAATTTCTTCAAAATCAGGTAGGTTAAGGGTATTATTTGCTCCACTCTTCAAACGCGAAATATCTTTCTGGCATCCGTTGAAACAAAACGGTAACCATAATTCCATTTTTCAACTTGTTAAAAGAATTCTACAAAAAACAGCCTGCTATAAGATACTATAACTTCTGTTCTATTAAATATAGAATCAACTATTCATTTTAATTTTAGAGATAATTTAATCTTCTTTCATTTATTCTCACGCAACTTCCATGTGGGATGTACATGGGATAAGATATTGTGCAGAAAAAAAAGATTTAAAGTTTTTTCACTGAAAAAGCCTAACTTGTGGAATCTTGAAAAAAACTCATGCTTTTCTCATATTTTTTAAAATCTAAAAGGGATCGGCGTAAGATTGAAGGTGTTTAATACAGAAAACGTTACTTATTACTTGTTCCTTTTGAGAAAAATCACATAAATTGATCTAAAAACAAAAAATAATGAGTTATTTTGAAAGACGGCCTAACGATTTTTGTCATATTCTGTAAAAATACTCAGGAGGCATCTTCAAAACATAATTTCTGAGGTACAAACTTTAGTTTGCTCATTTAAGTGAAACCTGGTTCTGAGGAGGTGTGCGTGGTATTCAGCCAACGAATTGTTTTACAAAAATTGCCAGCTTCAACATAGATTTCCGAGGTCAAAAACTATCTTTATACTTTCTCTGTACTATTGCTATATTCGATAAGAATTCATCTTCAATTTCAAAGAAAATTCATCCCTGTAGGTCATTTCTATCGAAAGTACTACGATTTGGAGACAAAATTTATTAAATCAGCCCATAGTGCGGCACTGGTAGTCTAGACTCCATCCTTAAAACATGCTTTGAACCAGTACGTATAGTGCAATTTCACCAAATTAGATTTAGAAAGTGCGATAAAAGACATCTGCCAAATAAAATTGCATGAAGGCATGAATTTGCTAGATGCACATTATACTATTAGAAAATACAATATAGAAATATTAAAAATAAATTTGTGTAATGTACGTCCTAAAAAAAATTTTCTTAATATATTTAACTTTTTTCAAAAATTTGACCAGCTTTGATTTCACAAATTCATTCAATAGAACTTGGTAGATTTTGTGTATCGCAGATGTTTTTGCTGGGATTTCATTTTTTATTTTTTGTAAATTTTGAACATAAAATATATTCAATTATTTTACTTTGAAATTAAATTTTCGTCTGATTTTCTTCCTTACTAAATTAGAATAATAATAATTCAGACGGTGTAAAATTGAAGCTTCGAAAGAGATACGTGAGATCAATAAAAATCTGTATTGCTGTAATGTTTGTTATTTAAACTGTGAGCACATTTTATATACCTTTTTATGCGACGCTATTTACTTATAATTTATACACTATCTTTACTGCGGCTTTAATTGAGAATGCGAGGTTAGATAGCGACAAGTATATGTACAAGTATGCATGCTTTACGGGTGGAACTTTCATTATTTATTCTATTAATGCATTTCTCCGGAAATCAGTATCATCTAGAGTAGAAAATGACGATGTTCGTCTACACTAGTAAATAAGGTGCACTATGGAGAATTTGGAGTGGGGGGTCCGCCATGATGTGTACTATGGAGAATTTGGAGTGGGGGGTCCGCCATGTTGGAAAACTCGGCTGCATTCAGCCACTTTCGATTCGCTCTAGAGGCATTGAAAATCGATCTTACGATTAAGGTATTATGAAAAATGATAATAATAATTATAATGACGTATAATAATAATAAAAGTGTTTCCCTATCGAAGGTGTTCTCGCGTTGTCGTTGTGGTAGGGCTTGACCTTTCCTCTCATGAATTTGACGGCTATGTTGGCTGTAGCATTGCTACTGGAATGGTTTCCCATTCCAGACAGACAGAGAAAGAAGAGCAAAGCGACGCTTGTCGTTTCCTGAGGATCGTCGGGGCGCCCCTGGCGCCACTGCTGGAAGCCACAGCATGCGGGACGGAGGTGATGGTGAGCTGCGAGATGGTCAGGCAGATCTCACTAATCAAACAGCTGGCCAGCAAGATCATCTGCGACATACGGTAAGCAGTAAAACGTCAACTGTGCCTGCTTAAGATGCTTTGGCTAGCGTTAGCTATTTACAGCCAACCACCTCAACAGAAATACCGTGGGAAAGCATTAAGTGAGACACCACAATAAATGAGGAACTGGTGTGTCTCTATTATGAAAGTGCGAATTTTGGAACCCCACACGAAAAATGATACAATTTTTGAAGGAAATTTACTGCAAAGTATCCCCAATACAGAGAAAGTCGCACTAAAAGATCTTATCGATAAGGTACAGGCCATCAGGACTAATCCACACATCTCAGAAGATCGAGCAATGGAGATTAAACAACAGGTTGATTTGGCTCGCTCGTGATGTCATTCACGGTTTTTTTAATTGCACCTACTAAATCATCTACAGTTTGAGCACTCGTAGCAGAAAAATGATCTTTGGTATAGCCATAAATGAAAAAGTCACAAGGCTTCGAATCCAGTAGATATAGCGGCCATTCTAGTCCTCCTCGTGCAAATTTATTGTACCGTCGACCGATGGCTTGAGTATCATAAACTTCATGTAGTGTCTCGAAGACCTCCAGGGTCCGGTGTGGCACCACTCCGTCTTGCATAAAATGAAAATTCTTCACGAAGCATTTTTTCTTTGCATGAGGAAAGAATTTGGTTTCCAGAAGGTTCTTGAAAGTCCCGTTAGTGACTCTTGAATTAAAAAATTGAAGGTAATATCCTTTTATCGAGATGGTTGCTCATGCTGATACCTTCTGGAGGTGCAAAGGTTTGGATATGAAAAGAGCTGGATTTTCCTATCCCCAAAATGGATAATTTCGCTTGTGAACATAGCCATTCAAATAAAAATGCGCTTCGTCGGCCAAAAGTATCAATTTTTTCTCAAGTTCTCCGTCTTCAAACATTCCAGTTGTCGTTTTGCAAAATTCAACACTTCGTCCCATAGAACGTTCGAATAACAGCTGATCAGAACATATTTGATACGGATGCATGTTCAAAAAAATTTTTTTAATTCTATGTAATGATGTTTCAGATAGTTTCAAGGCATAGGCAGCTTTTCGAATTGACTAATTTGGATTAATCTTGAAATAATCTGTAATTTTTTCGACATTTTCTGCTGTGTAGACTGATACGGGTCGGCCTGATACATCGCGTCGACGGTCCTGTACGGTTCCATATTCAATCAAATTATCGATAACTCTATAAAAGTAGAATAAAAAACAGTTAAATCACAAAAAAAAAGTCAAAAAGTGTCTGGCCACTCGTCTGACGCAATACACGTATATATGTGCATAATACGTTCTCACCTTCTGAGAGTGTTTTCGCTCGCAAATTTATGCGTTCCATACTTAGTACAAAATCCCCTACAAGCAGCACTATAAACTTTTCCTCTAGAAAAGAAGCACTCAACAAGATAAACTTTTCCTTTGTCGTAAGGTCAGTCATGTTGACTCAAACTATGTTACTTCTAAAAAGCCTAGAATAAAACTGCAGGGTCTCAGGTATGTTATCTTCAATAGTACAGCCAATTCAACTATTTCGTAGAAAATTTGATTTTTGTTTAAAATTAATAATTTGGTGTAGAAAAGTCAACTGAATTTTTTTAAAGAAAAATCAACTATTTTTTGAAATTTTTTTTTATACTTAAAAATTTTTAATATTTTAGTAGAAATTACATCTTTCTTGGATTAAAATTCGACTATTTTTTTGAAAATTCAAATGTTTTGTAGAAAATTTACTTTTTCTGTCAAATTAATTTTTTGGTGTAGAATAGTCAACTGAACTTTTTTTTGATGAAAAATCAACCATTTTTTTGAAAATTTGTCTTTTTAATTAAAAAATTGCTATATTTTAGTAGAAATTGCATCTTTCTATAATAAAAATGCAACTGTTTGGTTGAAAATTCAACAATTGTATTAAAAAGTCATTATTTTGATTGAAAAGTTATCCTTTTTGGTTGAAAATTCAACTGTTTTCTTGAAAATTCAACTACTTTTTTTAAAAATTAAACTTTTTTTTTGAAGATTCAAATATTTTTTAGAAAATTTACTTTCATTTTAAATTAATATTTTGGTGTCGAAAAGTCAACTGAATTTTTTTTTTTATGGAAAATTAACAATTTTTCTGAAAATTTGTCTTTTTAATTAAAAAATTTCTATATTGTAGTAGAAATTCCATCTTTCTTTGACAAAAGTGCATCTATTTGGTTTAAAATTCAATAATTTTGTTAAAAAGTCATCCTTTTTGTTTGAAAATTCAACTGTTTTATTGAAAATGCAACTATTTCGTAGAAAATTTAATTTTTGTTTAAAATTATTAATTTGGTGTAGAAAAGTCAACTGATTTTTTTTTTTTTTTGATGAGAAATCAACTATTTTTTTGAATTTTTGGTTTTTAAAATTAAAAAATTATAATATTCTAGTAGAAAATGCACCTTTCTTGGATAAAAATTCAGATCCTTTTTTGAAAATTCAACTTTTTTTTGAAAATTCAAATGTTTTGTAGAAAATTTTCTTTTTCTTTAAAATTAACTTTTTGTCGTCGGAGAGATAACTGAAATCTTTTTTGGATGAAAATTCAACTATTTTTTTTTAATTTGTCTTTGTAATTAAAAAATGCTTTTATTTTAGTAGAAATTGCATCTTTCTTGGATAACAATGCAAGTATTTGGTTGAAAATTAAATAATGTTGTTAAAAAGTCATCCCTTTTGTTTAAAAATTCCACTTCTTTATTGAAAATGCAACTATTTCGTAGAAAATTTAATTTTTGTTCAAAATTATTGATTTGGTGTAGAAAAGTCAACTGAGCTTTTCTTAAATGAAAAATTAACTATTTAAAAAATTTTTTTTTTCATAATTAAAAAATGTTAATAATTTAGTAGAAATTGCATCCTTCTTGGATAAAAATTCAACTATTTTTTTTGAAAATTCAAATGTTTTGTAGAAAATTTACTTTTTCTCTGAAATTAATATTTTGGTGTCGAAAAGATAACTGAAATCTTTTTTGAATGAAAATTCAACTATTTTTTTGAAAATTTGTCTTTTTAATTGAAAAATGCCTCTTATTGAGTAGAAATCGTACCTTTCTTGGATAAAAATGCAACTATTTGGTTTAAAATTCAATAATTTTGTTAAAAAGTCATCCCTTTTGTTTGAAATGTCAACTTTTTTTATTGAAAATGCAACTATTTCGTAGAAAATTTCATTTTTGTTTAAAATGATTAATTTTGTGCAGAAAAATCAACTAAATTTTTTTTTGATGAAAAATCAACTATTTTTTGGTATCTTTTTTTTTTTAATTAAAAAATTATAATATTCTAGTAGAATATGCATCTATCTTGGATCAAAATTCAACTATTTTTTTTTGAAAATTCAACTTTTTTTTTTGAAAATTCAAATGTTTTGTAGAAAATTTACTTTTTCTCTGAAATTAATATTTTGGTGTCGAAAAGATAACCTACTCACCCTGACTTTCCTAATATTTCCCTCACCGACTGCAAATTACTGCTCAGCCCTTAATTACCCTGCAATCCCTCCTCCTCACTTCCCTCACTTTCCTCCCATCTTTTTTCTCTCACATCCACTACTTCCTCTATTTACCCTCACCACACTTCGCTTTTTCTACTTCTCCATTCATACCTTTCCTACTTCTCCACTCTTAACGTCTCTTTCCCTACTTACCCGTCCCTTCCTCTCTACTTGCCTTGCTATTCCTTTCCTTCACAACTACCCATCCACTCACTTTCCCTCTACTTCCCCTACTCCCTCTACTATCGCTATCTTTCTCTACACGGCTTTGCTTACATCCTGTCGTCTCAATTTCCCTCACTTGCCTACTACCCCTTCCCTTACTTCTCATACTTTCCCTCCTTGACCTTCCCCTTTGTGCGCAACCCTTACTTTTTGTATATCCTTTCTAACTCCCTCACAAACACTACTTCCTCTACTTCCCCCTACTTATCCTCGCTTTTCCTACTTCCAAACCGTACTTTTCCTGTCTTCTGTAGACTTCACGTGTCTTTTTACCTCCCGATTCTCATTTTCACAATTCCTTCGCTAACGCTTTTCCTCTCCTACTCACCCTGACTTCCCTAATATTTCCCTCACCGACTTCATATAACTGCTGAACCAATAATTACCCTGCGACCCCTCCTCCTTACTTCCCTCACTTTCCACCCATCTTTTTTCTCTCACATCCACTACTTCCTCTACTTACCCTCACTACACTTAGCTTTTTCTACTTCTCCATCCATACCTTTCCTACTTCTCTACTCTTAACGTCTCTTTCCCGACTTACCCTCTCTGCATTTCTCCTAAATATCTTCCCCCACGCAACCTTATATCCTTACCCTCCTTCTCCTCCCTTCCTCACTCCGCCTCCTTTTTCCAAACGACTAATACGTTCCCTTCCCTAGTCCACCTTAATTCCCAACTACCCCTCCTTTCCTCTCTACTTACCTTGCTATTCCTTTCCTTCACTACTAGCCATCCAGTTATTTTTCCTTTACTTTCCCTAGTCCCTCTACTATTCCTCTCTTCCTCTAAAGGGCTTTCCCTACACTCCGTCGTCTCAATTCCCCTCACTTTCCTACTACCCCTTCCCCTACTTCTCCTACTTCAACTCCTTGACCTTCCCCTTAGTGCGCACTCCTTACTTTCCGTATATCCCTTCTAACTTCCTCACAAACACCACTTCCTCTACTTCCCCCCACTTATCCTTGCTTTTCCTACTTCCAAACCCTGCGTTCCCTATCTTCTATACACCTCACGTCCCTTCTCACCTTCCGACAATCATTTCCCACACTTCCCTCGCTAACGCTTTCTCTCCCCTACTCACCCTTACTTCCCTAATATTTCTCCCCTCACTCATCACTTACCCACTCCCTACTCTACTCGCCCTACTATCCCACTCTTCCTTTACTTCCCTTATATTTCTCATGATCCCCCCTTCTATCCCTCTCTTCTCCCACCCTGCTTTCCATCCCCTCAATTCCCCTGATTTCCCCTTGTGGAATTCATGCAAACTAATCACGGAAATTTTCGTGTCGGAATAGGATTTTGCTATAATTCAGGATATATAATTGCTTGGTGACGAAAAAAAAATCCCACCAAATATTTTTCAAAAATTCGAAAAAATGGCCGAGATGTGGGATTTTGAGTTTTTTTTACTTTTTTTGTTAATGACGTATCTTGGGTTCTTGGCCGATTTAACTTTTTGACGTCTGAATTTAGTTGTTTGAAGATACATTTCATAACAAATTTTTTATTAAATATTTTTTTGTGCAAATTTGGTGACAAAAATAAAAATAAAAAACGCGTTTCCCAAAAAATGCCATTTTTTTATTATTTTTTTTTATTTTTTCGTCGAAGCAAGGTATAAATGTGCTTAAAATCTTGTTGAATCCCTTGAAATACCTTAAAATCCTATAAAATCCTTTCAAATTCATAGAAATCTTTGAAAACTCGCAGATTCAATAAAATCCTTAAAATCTTGTTAAATCCCTTGAAATACCTTAAAATCCTATAAAATTGGTGAAATCCCTAAAAATCCATTGAAATTCAACAGAATTCTACTTCTTTTCCAAACATATCTAGAAATCCCTTAAAATCATTGGCAATCCTACAAAATTCTTTCCAATCCTTTCAAATTTTGTTCATCTCTTGAAATCATTTAGAATCCTACAAAATCCCTTGAAATCCAACAAAATGCTTTCAAATCTCTTGCAATTTTTTGTACCTTTTAAAATCCTTTAGAATCCCTTAAAATCTCTAGAAATCTTTGAAATCCTTGGAGATTTGATAGAATCCTTGAAATGTTGTGAAATTTCGTGAAATACCTGAAAATCCTATAAAATGTGTGGAATTCCTAAGAATCCCTATAAATTGAACTGAATTTAATTTATTTTCCAATCTTCTCTAGCAATCCTTTAAGAGCATGGACAACCCTACACAATTCTTTGAAATCCCTGGAAATGTTGTATATCTCTTGAAATTCTTTAGAATCACTTCCAATCAATGGGAATCTTTGAAATCCCTAGCAATTTTTTATTTATTTAGAAATCCTTTGGAATTCCTTAAAACTCCTAATAATCCCATTAAATTCAATTAAATTCCATTTATTTTCGAAAATTCTCTAGAAATTCCTCAAAATCATTGACAATCCTACAAAATTCTTTGCAATCCCTGGAAATTTTGTATACCTCTTGAAATCCTCTAGAATCCCTTGCAATCCATAGAAATCTTTGAAATGCTTTGAAATTTATTTTAATCTTTAAAATCTTGTGAAATTCCTTGAAATACCTTTAGAATCTTATAAAATCTCTGAAATTCCTAAGAATCCCTTGAAATTTTTTATTTTTCCTAGAATCCTTTAGAATCCCTTAAAATCTTGTTGAATGCCTTTAAATGCCTCAAAGTCCTATAAACACTGTAAAATCCCGAAGAATCTCTTGAAATTGAAGTAAATTTAATTTATTTTCCAAAGTTCTCCAGAAATCTCTGACAATCATTGAAAATCCTGCAAAATTCTTTGAAATTTGGTTTATCTCTTGAAATCATTTCGAATCTCTGAAAATCTCTTAAAACCTTTAAAATCCTTGGATTTATAATAAAATCCTTAAATCTTGTGTTATTCCTTGAAATACCGTAAAATCTTTGAAAATCTGTGGAATTCCTAAGAAAAAATTTTAATTTCTTTACATTTTCTATCCCTCGAAATCCCTTAGAGCTCTTTGAAATCCCTTAATTTCCTTTAAGTCTAATAAGATTCCTTCAAATTCCTTTAACTCCTTTCATACTTCTTCCAATGGATTTTTACGTTTTTCAAATATTTCAAGGGATTTTAAAGGATTCTAAAAGATTTTAAGATATACGACAAATTTCATGGGATTTTAAAGAATTTTGTATAATTTCTCAAGATTTCAAGAAATTTCTAGAAGAATTTTTAGGAATTTCTTTGAAGTTTAATTTCATTTCATTTTTTTTTTGTAAGTTTCACTGAAAATCCCTTGAAATCTTTGGAAATTCTTGAAGATTCTTTAAAAACCCTTGACATTTTTTATATTTTTTTTAAATCCGTGGATCCCTTAAAATCTCTTGAAATTTTTAGAAAACGTAAAAACCTTTTGAAAAAGTATAAATCATTCAGAATGCCTTCAATATGAATAAAATTGAAGTTATTCATTGAAGTTCTCTAGAAAATAATTTAAATCCTTTGAAATCCTAATTTTTTTAAATTCTTAAGTCTTGTGAAATTCTTCAAAATACCTTAAAATCCCTTGAACTCTTTGGAAATCCTATAAAATTCTTTGACCTGTTTTTAACAAAATAGATACATTTTTAACTAAAGAAATTATTGTTCAACAAAATTGACGATTCTTCAAACAAAAAAATAAATTTTGAACCAAATAGTCGAATATTCAACCAAAAAGATGTATTTTCAGCCAAGAAGATTAATTGCATCTAAAAAAAAAAAGAATTTTTAACAAAATACATGAATTTTCATCTAAAAAAGATCAATTTTCACAGAAATGGAACAGTTAAATTTTCACTACAAAAAATTAATTTTCAACAAAAAATGGAATTTCTCTATTTTCAGTTTAAAAAAAATGGATTAAAAAAAATGTAACAAAATAGTTTACTTTTTAACGAAATAGTTCATTTTTTGACTCAATAGTTGGTTTTTTTAACCAAATAGATGAATTTTCATCCAAGAAGATTAATTTCCTACAAGAAAGAAGTATTTTTACAAAATAAATTCGTAAAAACCAAATAGTTACCTTTTTAACTGAAAAAACATCAATTTTCAACCATGACAATTAATTTTCCACCAAAAATTACGAATTTACAACAAAATTTTCAATTTAGAAAAGTAATCTTCAACCAAAAAAAAAAAAAGAATTTTTGACATAAAAGTTAAATCTTCAGCCAAAAAATTGAGTTTCCACCCAAGAAGATGAATTTTCACCTGAAAAAATGAATTTAAACTGAAAAACGAACAGTTAAATTTACACTGAAAAAAAAATAAATTTCAACAAAGAATGAAATTGTTCAATTTTCAGTTTGAAAAAACGATTTAAAAAAAAATCAATGAAATAGTTAACTTTTCAACCAAATAGTTGAATTTTTAACCAAAAAGACGATTTTCTAACAAAAAAGATCAACTTCCAACAAAAAAAGTAAAATTTTCAACAAAATACATCAATTTTCAACCAAATAGTTGTCATACTCAAAGAGATACGTTTTCAACCAAGAAGAATAATTTTATAGAAAAAAATATGAATTTTTAAGAAAATACATGAATTTTCAACCAAAGAATATAATTTTCACCTACAACAGATCAATTTTCAATTTGAAAAATTAATCTTCAACCAAAACAAAGCATTTTTGACAAAATAGTTCAACTTTCACCTAAAGAAATTAATTTTCAACTGAAATGACGAATCTTCAACCAAGAAAATGAATTTTGAACCAAGTAATTGAATTTTCAACCACAAAAATGAATTGTGATCCAAATGGTAGGATTTTCCAAACAGAAAATTAATTTTTAACTTAAAAAATCATTTTCTACCCAAAAAGACGAATTTTAAACAAAATACACGAATGAACCTAAAAAATATCAATTTTTACAGAAAATGGAACAGTTAAGTTTTCACTGAAAAAAATTAATTTTTAACAAAACATGGAATTATTCAGTTTTAAAAAAGATAAATTTTCATAGAAAATGGAGCAGTCAAATTTTCACTGACATAAATTAATTTTCAACGAAAAATGAAAATATCCAGTTTGCAGTACAAAAAATTGATTGAAAAAAATTTAACAAAATAGTCAAATTTTCAACAAAATACATAAATTTACAACCAAGTAGTTAGCTTCTCTACCAAAAAATAAATACATTTTTAAGCAAAAAGATTAATTCTCAACCAATAAGATAAATATTAACAAAAGTTTTAACCAAATTGTAGAATTTTCACCAAAAAACATAAATTTTTAATTCAAAAAATTAATCTTCAAACAAAACAAAAAAGCATTTTCAACAAAATAGATCAATTCTAACTGAAGAAATGAATTTTCAACAAAAATGACAAATATTCAAAAAACGAAATGAATTTTGAACTAAATAATCAATTTTCAACCAAAAAGGTGAATTTCCAACCAAGAAGATTGATTATCTACAAAAAAAATTTTTTAACAAAATACATGAATTCTCATCGAAAAAAGATAAATTTTCATATAAAATGGAACAAAGAGTTATTATTCTCCACATTGGCAGCAAGAATGGATTTTTGGATGGCAGTTTGAAATGCTTCATTGGTAAAAACTGGAGTGCCGACTACCACTATGAAATGAACTTGGCTCATTTTAAAGAGTGGTTTAGAAAGGTGCTTCAAAAAGTGCTATCTAAATCTGTAATTGTGATCGATCAAGCACTCTACCACAGTATGATCGACCCTGGACGTCGCAATCCCACGTTGGGTTGGCGTAAAACCGAAATTATTTAGTGGATGTTAAAAAAAAATATATCTCTTCCAGTCGACACTAAATCATTTGAAGATTTGACGAAGCCATATCTTCTACAACTGTGCTTGCCATACAAATTTTAGAAATCTTACTTGCTAGAAAAAATAAGACAAGATGTGAAAGGAAGTAACATTCAACTGCTCTGGTTGCCTGTAGCACACTGTGCGTTTAATGCCATAGAGTATGTATAGGCATACGTGAAAAAAAGGTTGCTGAGTAGAATACAACTTTCAAAATATAATTGTTTGGAAGGTGTTTGAAGTTGTCATGAATGCCGTACCTCCAACATGCTGGGAAAACTGCGTAAAACACGTCGAAAAAATAGAAGAGCAGTACAGAGGTACTGATCAACGAATGGATATAATCATGGAAATGGAACCGCTCATTACTAACGTTGGTAAAGATGATTCCAGTGATGAAGACCGTTCTAAAGAACTGAAAGACTTACATTCGAAAAGAACTTTTCGTTTTTCTTAGGTGCGAAAATTTTTTCATAATTTTGAGTTATATATAATTTGTATATACTATCTTTTTAAAGGTTTTTCAAATTTTTTATTAAATTTCAAATTTTATGAAAACAATTGAATATCTTTCAAAATCATTCGAATTTTCCCTACAATTTTGTAACAAATTGCGCAAGATTAGCAAAATTACATTTTAATCTTCCAGATTTTTTTCTTGATATTTTTCAAAATCACTTTAAATGTGCTCAAATCTTTTCAATTATTATTTCAAAAAAAAATGTTGTCACACGAAAAATCATCTACAATTTCCCACAAATGTTAAGACAAATTTTTTATTCGGAACTTGAATCAAAGCTTGTAAGCATCTCTTAACTGTATTTGAATTTTTCTACAATTTTGTGACCATGCAAAACTAAAAAGATTTGCTTGAAAATATTTTTAAACATTTTATTTGAGTTTATTTGAAAGAAGATTAATTCAAATTTTTCCTGCAATGTTTAGTAAAAAAATTTTAAAAATTTCCAACCATCCAACCCTTTAACAGCCTCAAAATCTTCTTCCAAAAAGCTACTTTTTTATTATTTGTCGGTATCACTTATTTTTTGGTATATATATTTATATTTGTATTTATTTCAGAGAGCAATATTCACCACGGGGTATAGGTTTGAAGGATACATCCCTGTTCATTAGTATATTTTTTCAACGTCAAAGCCAGAGGACCCGAATTTTCTTGCCGATTGTAGTGTGTTCATTTCTTTATCTTTTATATGGGAACAAATATTGTAATCTCAACAGAACCAGAAATTTCCGATTGCTGTGGTTCTGTAAGCTTTACACATTCCAATAGCCTCTTCCCCTGGAGTGTTTTCCACAACTTGAGAAACTATTCTATTCAGAGTCACATTTACTCGTGCTCCATGTTCTGGAACAGTTTCACCCCGTTTTTTTTTATTATAGGACTGAGCTCGCATAAGACTAAAAGATAGCTTTATTATGAAAATAGAAATTGAAAAAAAAATTGGCGAAAATTAGAAGTGTGGGTTTTTTAACAAAATCACCTTTTAATAATTTCATCAGAACCGCCGCCATTTTGTTAACTTTAAATCTTTTTAAATTTTCTTGGTAATATTTAAATTCATAAAATTCACAGAGAATTTGGAGGTCTTATAGAGGGCTTGAAAATATGAGACGGCAAGCATGTTAGTCGCAGATACCTTGTTCAACGCCGACAGATTGGATGACCAAATCTGTCGAAGAAGATGCCTATATCTGCTTCGGAGAGACTCCTTTACTGATGCTACGTCCTGAATGCGGCTTTGAGGCACGCTCAGGTATGTATAGGTCTCTCCAGTGTTAAGATGTCTAATAACACTCATATCCAGAAGTTCAGAGTCCTTGAGAACGCCAAAAATATTTCCTTTCTTAAGGTGAATTTTGGCACATTTATCCAATCCAACGTCCATCCCAATCTCTCCTGTGTACTTCTTGGTATAGTTGTCAAACAAGTATATTACAAATGAAAATCTACAAATGAATTTATTCAATATATATATATATATATATTTATTTATTTATTTATTCGGTTTCGATTCCTTTGGAATAAAACTGGAGGGCCTATAAGCAGTCGCGGACAATTGCCAGCGATGGTCCCGAAGGAATAACCCCTAAGCGGGGGCGTAGCAACCGTGCCGAAAGCTGAATGGCACATGGGTGAGGTGTTTTAAACGCTGAATCTGGGATACCGGGCGACCTCTTAGAGTATGCAGTCGTATCCTTGCACGCGGAGCTCTACGAGGATGGACCAACCTTTTCCCTAGCTGCTCGTGGGAACAACAATGGCACCACCAAAATGACTTGCTAGACTGCTACGATGCCAGCAATATCCTTGTTCATCGAGGCTTTAGGGCGCGTATGCATACTCTGTGGTGCCAGAAACACCCAGAGCTTCAGCACGTTTCGATTCAATCGTTGTGAAATCAACGTGCCTACCTCTCAAAAAATATATATGTACGCGGAGCGCTTCCCCAATCGCTGCTTGAATCAACTGCAGCCGCAGTATATAAGATCCCGAAAACACGAGAGTTGAAAGAAGATACTGACAATGTCTTCCGCTTCAAAGAATTTTGCGACTACCTCATAAAATCTGAGGAGGAATGTCCATCAAGCACTGCCAAAGAGGTGAAAAAAACACTTAGAGGCACGAAGAACTTTTCCAGTGATGGACCAGATTGTATCAAGAACTTCTGGTGGAAGAAGATCACTTTTACACACCAACATTTGGCCCGCATATTCACCTCATATTCAAAGTCGAAGACGCCCATTCCCCAGTGGCTAGTGTTAGGAAGCACTATACTCCTACCGAAAAAAGGCAACTTGTCCAACCCAGAGAATTACAGGCCAATAACTTGTTTAAATACAGCGGATAAGATCTTTACAGCCGTCCTAAACAACAGGATTGTTTGGAAAATTGAGCCTGTGTGGCGCGAGATGTACGAAAACGTAGATCGAAAAAAGTTGTAGCAGGCTGTCGAGAGAACCTGCTAATTGACAGGTGTCTGGAAATTATCGTGTCACAATGAACAACGTCACCTTCCAGAGAGGCGTCTTGCAGGGCTCGTGATACTTCTTTGCATCGCACTTCTGCCTCTATCTCTCGCACTACGAAATTCTTCTGGATACCTCTGTTGCGACACCAACCAGCGTGACCGTAAGGTCACTCAAGTATTTTATATGGATGACCTGAAGATCTATACCTCTGGTGAAGGATAACTTGAAACTGCTATAAATATCGTCAAGAAGTACACAGGAGAGATTGGGATAGACTTTGTGTTGGATAAATGTGCCAAAATTCACCCGAAAAAGGGAATGATTGTTGGCGTTTCCAAGGACACTGAGCTTGTGGATATAAGTGTTATTAGACATCTTACCACTGGGGAGACCTATACATACCTGAGCGTACATCAAAGCCGCATTCAGACTTAACATCAGTAAAGGAGTCTCTCCGAAGCAGATACAAGCATCTTCTTCGACAGATTTGGACATCCAATCTGTCGGCGTTGAACAAGGTATCTGCGACTAACATGCTTGCCGTCCCGGTTCCACTCTACTCGTTTGGGCAAGTACTCCTGTAACTCTTAATAAAAACACTTTTCTGTACAGTATTAAATGACATGAATGTTACCATTTTCGATTAAAATTAACAGTGAGAAGCAGCCACGTAATTGTATCCAGGAGTACAAGAGAGATTAGGCGCACAATTCATTATAGGGATTGGAAGGTGAGGATCTAGGATGTTCGCAAGTTGACATGATTGTTGAGAATTTAGTGAATTCAAAGCTGTTATCCAAGATGAATCCAAATCCAGAGCTAAGTAGACTATTCTAGTAGAAGAATGAATATGCCGATCGGCAATAAATATAGGTTTTCAGAACGTCTTCGTTTTCAGATTCCATGAATCTAGAAATGGAATGGACGAAATATTGATATTAACGGGCTGTAGTAATTAGTTGCAAATCTAAGCATTTTATAAATTACTCACAATCAAATATGATACCGAGTATTTCAACGAGTTTACGCTTTCGAGTAAATCTTAGAATAGGAATAAAAGAATTTGAGCGACTTTGAGTCTCCCCCTCCTGCCAACTCTAGACTCCAGAAAGTTAGGACCGATTCTTTGATCCAGGCCCTCAATTGTCAGTCCACAAAAAAATCGGATTCATAACGTGCCTCTCTGTTTTTGTGGATATCTCAGCGAGAAATTAGGTTACAAAGATTTTGTTTCAAGCTTATAGAAAGCTTAATTAAGTTTTAAAGTCTCCTCCTTGAAATGAGGCGCATTTGCACATTTTTTTGAATAATCGGAGACTCAGAAGTATGCTATTATGTTCCTTAGCTTATTTTGAGGGCAAGATTTGAAACTTTAATTTAGCAAAGTTTAAATTTTTGCATTCACTTCCTTAAATTATGCGAAAAGAGGATGTTGAAAATCGAAAATTGGCCCTTCATTATCAAACATGCTTCCAGTAAGGCTCAATCGACGCGAGATTTAATAAGTTTTATAACGGTATTTTCAAATCTTTCTAACTTAATTTTACGCTGAGGTATCGCGAAAAATGTATATTCTTAGTACGATTTTTTTAGTGGATGGATAATTTTGATGAGTACTATAGTTCAAACTTATAGTTGAAGTTCAGGAGTTCAAACAGAATCAGAAATGCGAATTTAGATAATATATGCGAGCATGTATATTGATGTTTGAATCACAGTGCTACGCGATAAATTTAAACAAACATACTGCATGTTTATGCCACGATAAATAAAAGGACCAATATATTTTCCAGGATTTTTTTCCTCAGATTTTTTGAAGAAAAATGAGTAAAACTGTAATTAGAGGGTTTTGAAGACACCTTTTAGTATAAAAAAAACAAAACATTTTTTTATAACACCAAGTCAAAAATGTGGAATATCTTATGCTTATCTATTCCCAAAAATGTATTAAAGTTCTTCGTCAATTTCGTAAAATTCGTCGTCTCCGTCATCATCGTTAATAAGATCTTTCTTTTCCGCATCATCTGTATCAGAATCTTGGTCATTAATTTGTTTATTTCTCTGTTTCTGCCTCAAGAAAAAAGAATAAAATTGTACACTGTGTAGGTCATCATTATTACAATTCTCAAATTTCAATAAATTGGTTTTAACGTACATTTCGAACGTATATCGCTTTTTAGCCCCACCTAACCACCTCGACGCAAAATTACCTATTTGCTCATCTGTGGCTTGGAGTTTGCTTTTTCTGGGTGCACCTGAAGATGAAAATAAGTACAGTAGTGTTGCGGTTGGTTTTAATGATGGTCTTTATTTCCGTGAAATCTTTTAAAATATTTGATAACATTTTAAAATACTTACAGAGAGAAACTCTGATACTTACATATTATTAGATTTGAAAATTTTGTTTCAGATAAAGAAATTTTTCCTTTAAACCCTGTCCAGCTGTACCTTTGCGCAATAAAATTGCTGAATAGTTTTGAGCAAATGTTATAAACGACAGTTCAGGGACTTTGGTGTCTTGCTGGTTATTTTGCTTTACACTCAGTTCACGATAGAACCTTCTTTCATCTGCCTCAAAGGTTTGATTTTGTTGCCTTCCCACTTTGCACCTGACTTTGCTGACATCCATATTCAACCTGATCTTCCATGGTGGATCTCACTCCCTCCCTGGGGCAAAGACTGCATTTGTAGGCCTAGTTCTGCGGCCCAACGTTCTAACGGTTGCTACAGCTGCACAGTATACAAGGGTTTGTACCTCTAAAGCAGTTTGTGTTGCGTTCGAATGCATAGGTAAAACCTTGCTGTTCAGGTGTTCTATTAGTGCACGCAGATCATTTGTGATGTTCATTTCAGGCAGAGAATGCCTTTGTGTTGGTTATAAATGTCTGAACTCTAGTAACGCATGACCAAAACTCATTTCAAGGTGCCGTAGTTTTTCTGGGATTTCGCTGTTGAAGTCTTCGTTATCAATGCCCGGATGTGGTTCTAGTGGATCCGGTACTGGGTGTTCATTATCCCTAGCACCTATGCCTTCAGCTTCAATCAGGTATTCGCTGGCCACATCTTCCAAGGGAGGTTCATCAATAGGAAGCTGCTAATCCACTCCCATTTCGATGGCAGCTATTTCAACAGCCGAAAGCGATCTGTTTACAAATGTTGAGCGTTTTTGATCTGCTAGATTATGCTCTTTTATTCTTGTGGCTAGTTCTGGGTACTTAAGTAAGAAAAATCGATTATGTTCTCTTCTTAAGCTATGCCCGCTCTTGTCCGCCAGAAAATAAAAGCGCATTACATCTCTGTTCATATAGTATGGCCATTTTAATCGCCTTATTCGTTGTTGAACCTCTGCTTCTGGCTCTGGCTGTATTAGGCCATCTACCTCTGGAGGATGTGGTGGTGTTGGATCATTACCAGGTTGAGGAAGAACATCAATTGCCGCTGCTTGTTCGTGTGACGCGGCTTCCTCTAACTGATGTTCATTGCCGTCCTTTTTCCACGCCAAATCAACATGCTTTTGAATCTCCATTGCTCGATCTTCTGAGATATGTAGATTAGTCCTAATGCCCTGTACCTTAGCCATAAGATCTTTTAATGCAACTTTCTCTATTTAAGGATACTTTGCAGCAAACTTCGTACTAAAATTGTGTCCTTTTTCGCGTGGGGCTTCAAACTTCGCACTTTCATAATAGAGACGCACCAATTCCTGATTCATTGTGGTATCCCACTTGATATTCTCCCATGGTATTTCTGTTGAGGTGGTTGGCTGCAAATAGCTAACGCTAGCCAAATAATCCTCAGTAGGCACAGTTGATGTTCCACTACTTACCGTTTCTCGCAGATGTTCTTGCTGGCCCGCTGTTAGATTAGTGAGAGCTGTCTGACCATCTCGCAGCTCACCTTCACCCACGTCCCACATGCTGTGGCCCCCAGCGGTGGCTCCAGGGACGCCCCGACGATCCTCGAAAAGCGACAAGCGTTTCAAAATTTTCAAAAGACTTTCCATTAAAATGTATGGGTTTTGGTGTTCCTCTAAGTCACATTCCTCTTCGTTCTCTGTCTGTCTGGCATGGGAAACCCTGTCAGTAGCAATGCTACAGCCCACATAGCCGTCGAATTCATGAGAGGAAAGCTCAAGCCCTACCGCGACGACAACGCGAGAACACCTTCGGAAATTATCTATTATCATTATGACAGAAGTTTTAGGCTTCGGAAGGTACGATCATGGTTCTTTAAAGCAACCAATCCCGACGCAACAGGAACGTGTACGTCATCCACTTCTGCTCCTTCTGTCCTAGAAGGTAAGCAAGAGCGGGAAATCTAAGCGAGAAAAGATCGTTTAACACTGTTGCTTGGAGTCAGATCTCTAGCCGCGGATGACCTTACGCGGCAGACGGGACAGTTGGAGATGAAAATTTCACCTCTAGAGTGCGGGAAGGCACCCCTGTGACAGGTCACAGAAATAACTTAGGTCACACACGACCTCCCTTCAAGCTTATCGTGGGGGCGGGAATGCACCGTTGTGAGAGGGCACAACAAATAACTTATGTCACACACGACCCTCATTCCCAGATGTTACGGGGGCAAGAAGGAATACCTGTGACAGGTCACAGAAATAACTCAGGTCACACATGACCTCCTTTGCAGCCTATCGTGGGGCGGGAAGGCACCCCTGTGACAGGTCACAGAAATATGTTCGGTCACACACGAACTTCTTTTCCAGGTGTTTTGGGGGCGGGAATTCACCCCTGTGACATTTCACAGAAATAACTCAAGTCACACATGACCTCCTTTCCAGCCTATCGTGGGGGCGGGAAGGCACCCCTGTGACATTTCGCAGAAATAACTTAGGTCACACATGACCTCCTTTCCAGCCTAACGTGGGGGCGGCAAGACACCCACGTGACAGGTCACAGAAATAACTGAGGTCACACACGACCCCCTTCCCAGTTGTTGTGGGGGTTGAAAGACTTCCCTTTGGAAGGTCACATAAATAACTTGGGTCACACAGGAACCCCTTTTCCAGGTGTTATGGGAGCGGGAAGGCACCCGTGTCACGTATCACAGAGATAACTTAGGTGACACAGGACCTCTCTTTCAGCCTATCGTTAGGGCGGAAAGGCACCGCTGTGAAAGGTCATAGAAAAAACTTTGGTCACACACGAACCCCTTTTCCAGGTGTTGTAAGGGCAGGAAGGCTCCCCTGTGACATTTCACAGAAATAAATTAGGTCACTCACGACCACCTTTCCAGCCTATCGTGGGGGCGAAAAAGCACCCCTGTGACAGGTCACAGAAATATCTTAGGTCACACAGGACCTCCCTTTTAGCCTATCGTGAAGGCGGGAAGGCACCCCTGTGACTGGTCATAGAAATAACTTGAGTCACACACGACCCCCTTTCCCAGGTGTTGTGGGGGCAAAAAGGCACCCCTGTGACAGGTCACAGAAATAACTCAGGTCACACGTGACCTCCTTTCCAGCCTATCGTGGGGGCGGGGAGGCACCCCTGTGTTAGGGCACAAAAAATAACTCGGGTCACAATCGAGCCTCTCCCAGGTGTTGTGGGGGCGGGAGGCATCCCTGTGACACGTAACATTAATAACTGAGGTCAACCACGACCCCCTTTCCCAGGTGTTTTGATTGCGGGAAGGCACCCCTGTCACAGGTCACAGAAATAGCTTAAGTCACACACGACCCTTTTTCCCAGGTTTTGTGGAGGCGAGAAGGTAACCCTGTGACAGGTCACAAAAATAACTCAAGTCACACAAGACCTCCTTTGCAGCCTATCGTGGGGGCAGAAAGGCACCCCCGTGACAGGTCACAGAAATAACTTAGGTCACAGGCGACCTTCTTTCCAGCCTATCGTGGGGGCGGCAAGGCTCCACTGTGATAGGGCACAAAAAATAACTGAAGACACACGATCTCCTTTCCAGCCTTTCGTTGTGGCGCTAAGGCACCCCTGTGACAGGTCACAGAAATAACTTAAGTCACACACAACCTCCTTTCCCAGGTGTTGTGAGGGCGGGAAGGCATCCCTGTGACAGGTCACATGAATCACTTAGGGCACACACGACCCCCTTTCCCAGCTGTTTTGGGGGCGGAAAAGCACTTCTGTTACAGGTCACAGAAATAACTCGATTCACACATGACCTTATTTTAAGCCTTTCGTGGGGGCGGGAAGGCACCCCTGTGACAGCTTACAGAAATAACTGAGGTCACGCATGACCTTATTTTAAGTCTTTCGTGAGGGCGGGAATTCACACCTGTAACAGGTCACGGAAATAACTTAAGTCACACATGACCTTCTTTTCAGCCTATCGTGAGCGCGGGAAGGCATCCCTGTGAAAGGTCACAGAAATTCAAATCGCTATAAATTGATTAGACAAATATTCGAACATTATTATAGAATTCAGTGAAAACTATTAAATTAATTCTTGGAACCTGTCAAAATGTCCTAAAAATTCCATGATTTTCATAAGAGCAAAAAAAAGCTTTGAAACTTCCTTTAAACCATTAAAATCAGTCGAAGATTCCCTCGAATTGAAAAAGAATAACAATTTTAAATTCAAATCACTATAAACTGATCAGAAAATTATTCGGACATTATTATAAAATTCAGTGAAAACCATTAAATTATTACCTGGAACCTTTCAAAAAGTCCTAAAAATGCCATGATTTCTATAAAAGGAAAAAAAAACTTTGAAGCTTCCTTCAAACCATTAAAATCACTCAAGAATTCGCTCGAATTCAAAGAGAATAACAATTTCAAATTCAAATCACTATAAATCGGTTAGAAATATATTCGAACATTATTATAAAATTCGGTAAAAACCAATCAATTAATCCATGGAACCTGTCAAAGAGTACCAAAAATGCCATGATTTTTATAAGAGAAAAAAAAACTTTGAAACTTCCTCCAAATCATTAAAATCAATCGAGAGTTCCCTCGAATTCAAATGAACAACAATTTCCAATTCAAATCGCTATAATTTAATTAGCAATGTATTCGAACATTATTATAAAATTTGGTAAAAACCAATCAATTTATCCCTGAAACCTGTCAAAAAGTCCCAAAAATGCCATGATTTTTATAAGAAGAAAAAAAAGCTTTGAAACTTCCTTCAAACCATTAAACTCAATTGAGAATTCCTTCGAATTCACATGAATAACAATTTCAAATTCAAATCGCTATAAATTAATTAGAGAAATATTCGAACATTATAATAAAATTCAGTAACACCAATCACTTAAACCCTGGAACCTGTCAAAAAGTCCTAAAAATGCCATGATTCTTATAAAAGAAAAAAAAAAGCTTTGAAAGTTCCTTCAAACCATTTAAATCACTCGAGAATTCCCTTGAATACAAAAAGAATAACAATTTCAAATTTAAATCACTAAAAATTAATTAGAAAAAGATTCGAACATTATTATAAAATTCAGTGAGAACCTTTAAGTTGATCCCTGGAACCTGTCAAAAAGTCCTCAAAATGCCATGATTTTTGTGAGGAAAAACAAGCTTTGAAACTTCCTTCAAACCATTAAAATCAATCGAGAATTCCCTAGAATTCAAAGAGAATAACAATTTCAAATTCAAATCACTATAAATTGTTTAGAAAGATATTCGAACTCTATTATAAAATTCAGTGAAAACCAATCTATTAATCTCTGGAACCTGTCAAAAAGTCCTAAAAATGCCATGATTTTTATAAGAGGAAAAGCAGCTTTGAAACTTCCTTCTAACCATTAAAATCAATCGAGAATTACCTCGTATTCAAAAAGAATAAAAACTTCAAATTCAAATCACTATAAATTGATTAGAAAGATATTCGAACATTATTATAAAATTCGGTGAAAACCAATCTATTAATCCCTGGAACATGTCAAAAAGTCCCAAAAATGCCATGATTTTTATAAGAGGAAAAGAAGCTTTGAAACTTACTTTAAACAATTAAAATCAATCGAGAATTCCCCCGAATTCAAATAAAAAAAAAACAATTTCAAATTCAAATCACTATAAATTAGTTAGAAAAATATTCGAGCATTATTATAAAATCCAGTGAAAGCCATTAAATTAATCCCTAGAACCTGCCAAAATGTCCTAGAAATGCCATGATTTTTATAAGAGGGGAAAAAAAGCTTTCAAACTTCCATCAAACCATTAAAATCAATCGAGAATTCCCTTAAATTCAAAGAGAATAACAATTTCAAATTCAAATCGCTATAAATTGATTAGACAAATATTCGAACATTATTATAGAATTCAGTGAAAACTATTAAATTAATCCAGATAACTTTACTCTGTACCCACATAACTCAAAGGCACGGCCAAGTATAGTAGATCTTGCCCTATTTAAAAGTATATCAGAGCCTGAAACCATTAGTGCGCTTGATGAACTTGACTCTGATCATAAAGCAGTCTTTATGACAATTAATGAAAAGAAAATTGAAAAATTAAATAATAAACCCATCAAAATTCTGGATTATAAAAATGCTGACTGGAAACATTTTAAAAAGTATATCAATGAAAAACTAACGATTAACTCTTTGCAAAAATCTACTGATTCTATTGACAATTTCATAGCTGAACTAACGCAATTAATTCAAAAAGCAATTGAATCTAGCATACCATTAAAATCCTTAACAAATTATGAAGTAACATTACCGGAAAACATACTACAGCAAATTAATCACAAAAATAATCTTCGCGCAATCCAACAAAAAACAAGGAATAAACATCCTAAGTCAATAGTTAATGAGGCTTGCAGATCTATCCAGAAAAATATCCGTGAACATAAACACACTGAGTGGGGAAGCAAACTCTCCACAATTAATACTAAAGATAATTCACCACGGAAGCTAACAAGAATACTTAAAGGTAGAAATAACAAATTCATACCCCCTCTTGAAACCCCCAATGGCACTGTTTTTAAGGACAGGGACAAAGCAGAAATTATTGCAGGCAATTTTGAAAGTGTTCACAATTTAACTAGTGGAATGGGCAAAGAAGAACACAACAAGGATATAAACAAGAAGTATGAAAATATCTTACCGCATGACTGTAATTTAAATGATATTAAACTTGCTACTCCTAAAGAAGTTAAACAGTTAATTAATAAAACAAAACCAAAAAAAGCTCCGCGCATGGATGGGATCCAAAATATTGTATTAAAATATATTCCTAGGAAATCAATTGTACAAATAACGCACATTATTAATACCTGTCTCAAGCAAGGCTACGTTCCTGAGGCCTGGAAAAAAGCGAAAATTTTACCCATTCATAAACCAGGAAAAAACAAAAAACTACCTCAGAGTTATAGACCAATTAGCCTCCTCCCTACGCTTGGTAAAATATTCGAAGCAATAATACTAAATAGGTGACAAACACATGAACAGGAGAAAAAACAAATAATACCGGAGCAATTCGGATTCCGGAAAAGTCACTCCACAGTACAGCAGCTAGCTCGTCGCATAGGCTTTATGAGTAAAATTTTAATATAAAACATAGCACATGCGCGCTATTCATTGATATTGAAAAGACTTTTGACACAGTGTGGCATAAAGCTCTCATATGTAAGCTAGCTAACTACCAAATACCGCAATACCTAGTTAAAGTAATAGATAATTATCTTAGATCTAGAAACTTTCAAGTGCAAATTAACGATGAGATTTCGAATGAAAGACCTATAAAGGCAGGGGTCCCCCAAGGCTCTGTCTTGGGACCTGTGCTATTTTTATACTTTTTGAATGACATTCCAAAGACTGATAATGTACAAATTGCGCTTTTCGCCGATGACACTGCCCTTTATACAGCATCTATGCGTAAGAGAATAGCTATAAGTAGATTGAAGAAATACATCACAGTATTAGAGGAATACTTCCATCGATGGATGATTAAAGTTAATACCTCCAAGACTGATTTTGTGATATTCTGGCATAACTATGTTGATAGAAAATTCTCTGAACTCAAAATGTATAATGATACTCTAGTACCTAAGAAAGTAGCCAAATATCTAGGGGTTATGCTAAATGAGCGTCCGAAATAAATTAGTTACGTATAAAATGATTGTTAGGCCAATCATGTTATATGCTGCTCCCATCTGGGGCAATACTTATGAAACAAATATCTTGAAACTCCAAAGGGTCCAAAATAAATGTCTCAGAATGGTCCTTAATGCGAAACCTTGAACCAAAACTAAATTTTTACACAATAACGACATTTGATTGAATCCGCGAAAGTCACTTTTCACATAAAACCAATACCTTCTCATTGAGATGAGAATGTAAAAAACTAATTCGAATGCTTTTCAATACATATTTGTAAGTCAAACTCACCTTATATATACACACCGAATGAAAAAATATTACTGATTGAAATAATATTGTCTGCTAATCATAGTCACTATAAGAAAGATTACCTGCACTGTATCATATAATCTGAATACATAAAATGTCAGTGTACCTTGTACTTCATGTTATCTTTAAAGATACCCTATATTTACTGAATTTAATATACGTAGTGGCTAGCCTGTCGGCTGATTACGAACATGGACATGAAAATTGCAACAACAAAAAAAAACAATTTTTAAGGTCAAAGCTTTAAAAACCCACGTTTATAGAAAGAAAATTGTTGTTTACAATATTTTTTAAAACCTTTTATACTGATGTATTTATATGCGTTGATTACGATCATGGACATGAAAATACCTGCAAATATAATTTTCAATGTTAAAACTTGAAAAAATTGCGTTTTCTGCGAAGTGGAAACACTATCGGTACCGGTAAAAAGCATATTTAAAGCATACGGACTGAGTCAAAATGATACTTAATTTTTTACAGAAAAACAATATATAGGGGTCCCATAAGCTATTCAATTCTTTAGCTTTGTCAATTGGTATTTTTACCTACATTGTGTATGTAATCGGTACACAAGTTCAGCGTCCTCAACACTGATAGTACATAATAATTGGAATTTTCGTAACATTTTCTGCATAGCTTTTTATACCAGCATGAAAACTATAAAGATAAAATGATGAATACGAGAAAATATTGAACGGACTAAAAAAGCCATTCGATATGTATGACTTTGTTCGTAAGATTCATGATCCTGACTAATTACAAACCTTTTTTCTTTAATCTGATTTTTTTTTAAACGAAAAAAAAAATGAGAATATTTAATTTCGAAAGGTAAAGTATTTTATTGACAGTCTATATTGTTTTTTATACAATATTTAATCTTTGTAAACGCTTCATTTTCAAATTTTTTCCTTGATCATCTATGAATCAATTCTGAAGAAAAGCGATTTTTATTGAACAATGAGAATATATTCAGAAAATCAGTATTATAAATAATACATTCATGAAGTGGCATTAGGCAATTCATTTGCATTGCCTCATTTATAAACCAATTTGGATCTTTCATATTTCCAGATAAAGGTGCAGGGAAAAAAGGAAAACTGCTTATCTAGTGTGGAAAATCCATTCGAGTTATTATGTTATAAATGAGGTAAGAGAAAATTGGCTAATTATGCCTGGTGTATGATCTTATCATAAGGCCATACACCCGGCCGGTATTTCTCCATATCAAGGTGACTTTTACTTCCTCGTGTAATATCTTTGAGAATATTTATTGAATTGTTTTAAAATTTGGTGAATTTCTTCTTTTTGATGAAATTGATCAAAAGCGTAAAAAAGATACAGGTTATTTTAACCGGAAATATATTAAATGAGCTAACATTACGTTTTAAAAGTATGCCTCAAAAATGTTATTACTTTTCATAGAATTTTAGTTTAACATATTTAAAGACAAGAGAATTTTAAATTTAACATTTATCCCCTAATTTCTTTTCTTGAACGTGCGATGACAATTTAATGAGTTTTTGGCAATTTTGTTTGTTCTTCTAACAAATATCAATGTACTTGTTTCATAACTAAGTCTAAGTATCGCATCTATGTATAAATCGATATTATTATCGTCATTACACGCTGTAGGTATATTAGAGTAAATATTTCAATTGTAACCTAATGCATCTTTAAATAAGTTATTATTATTATTATTATATCAATAAGCCGTTTCCCTTTTGGGGTAGGCGTGAATTGCTCGGTTGGAAAGTAGTGATGTGTGGATGGGTATATAGGTGAAGTATATTCTCATCATAATATTCGCGCTTTGCGCTCAATTTTCTTGCCTCACCGTATAATGTATACCAATAAATAGTTTCAAAGACGATTTCAAAAATTAACTTGATTTGCAATTGGCCCGATAAAGAAATGTTTAACAGGAATTTTATTTTACCTTTTAAACGTACAAATTCTACTTGTTTAACTATTTTTTTCTTATCTCGCGTCGCTTGGCTCAAAAAATAAATTAAAAATATTCCAATACTATTTTCCACACTTAAAAAGCTACCTACGCCTCCTACCAAAAAATGTTCACAAAAAAGTTTACAGGTCTTGGTAAAAGCAACAATTTTGATATCTCAATTTTCTATCGTATATCGCGTTATTTGTCTCAAAATTTGAATTTTCGATTTTTCAAGAAAATTCAAAAAGTTGTTATGACAGTCATCTAGTGCCTTCAAGAAGAAACGTTTTTCTCTTTCGACTTTTTTTTCGTATCATGCATTGTTTGGCTTAAAATATTCATTTTCGTTTCTTTTTTTGAATTTTGTAAATGCTTTAACTCTCACAAATTTCTTTTTATCAAAAAAAGTCATGAGGATAATTTGTTCGATTTTTTTAGTACTACAAAGATACTTGCATATAATTTGTAAATTAAAAAAAAATGGTCTCAAAAATTTTTTAAATGCCCTCAATTTTTCCATTTTTGTCCAAAATGGCTGGCTAACGAACTTGACCATCAGTTTAGGACACTACAAGAGTATACCAAAGGCCAATCCAATCTGTCAATTCTTTCGAAAGGTATCGTGCTAACAGACTAAAGTTTTGGTGGTAAATGAAATTATTTATATTTATTAACATTTTTCACGATTAAAAGAAAAACTATGCATCTTATGAAAAAATGGTTAGAATAAAATTTGTAGCTCTTTTTGAGATGCGAAATTTTACTTCTTAACACACAAATTGACAAAAAATAAAACTACCGAATCAATGTGAATACCGAAATTTAAATACATATGTGGGGCAAGTATAATGTTTTTTGTTGTTGTAATTAATGAGTTAATTATTTAATTATAATATGTGAAAATAAATTTACCTAATTATTTTGATTAAAACTATTTTAGGTAATTATATATAATTCGACAAATAATGAATTCGGGAATTTCAGAATTTTGGGGAATTTAACCCTCCGCCGCCCTTATGGGTCGTTCGTGACCCAGAATAAAATAAATAATAATAATAATAATAATAATAAATTGAGAAAGAATAGAAATATCGAATTATAAATTTCAAAAATTTTATTGGCAAGGAAGAGGCGTGCCAAGTAAAAAAAATTTTTTTTGAATACTCAAAAACTATTGCATGATAAAATAGAGGATCGGAATAATAACTTAGAATTGAAAATTTTGTTTCATCGCAAACCGTATTGATAGGGGAGGAGTGAACACAAATGACCCACAAGGACGGCGGAGGTTGTAAAAATAACGAGGGCGGCAGAGGGGTAATAATTCATTATTTTTTTAATTCAGTGGAGACACGTTAATAATTGTTATTTATTTACTCCCTGAATTTTTGCACCATACAATAAATTTTATACTACTTTTCGGTGGTGAACAGACTAAAATAATCCCGGCATCTCCTCGTCTATTCCGACAGTCTATGTAAGCACTCCGATCGGCAGCACTTGCAGACATTGTTTTTATTCTATTTTCACTTAAAAACACTTTTTAAATGTGATAACAATAGTTCACCACTAGAAAAATATTAATTCAGGTCAATTTCAAGGCAAAAATAATTTCCAATCACTAATAAATACCAAACGCTTTAATCGCACCGGCATGCGTTTGTTCCTTTGTTGTGAAATTAGGAAAATAAATGAGTGCCGGTCTAACATGCGCGCGTTGTCGTATTGTGATTTAGAAAATCACACGATCCAGTTTAAAGTTTTATCTTTTCGATTTCGTTTCATTTTCGGCTCAGTCTCGAAAATAGAAATTCAAACGAAATTGAAAACTTCGACTCGGGCTGACTGATTAAACGACATCAATGTTTACCAGATGCCCTTAGGGCCATGTGACGAGTGGGTCACGTGACCGGTTTCCTACACTACCGCCACTTTTTTTATTTGTAAACTTGTTTTCACACGAATAGCTACATCGAGTTAAAAATTTTCAATAATAAATAAGAAGCACTAAGAAACGCGGCTCTGGTCCTAAATTTGTATAATTATGAAAAAAGTTTTTTTTTTGTAAAT
This sequence comes from Andricus grossulariae, assembly GCA_011634705.1. Lineage (NCBI taxonomy): Eukaryota > Metazoa > Arthropoda > Insecta > Hymenoptera > Cynipidae > Andricus > Andricus grossulariae. The sequence goes on from JAABKJ010075445.1 coordinate 138,029,823, forward strand.
AAATTTGTTGTTGTTGTTCATAATTATAAAAATTTAGGACCAGAGCTGCGTTTCTTAGTGCTTCTTATTTATTATCCCAAATTTTCAACTCGTCGTGGCTATTCGTGTGAAAATAATTTTACAAATAAAAACATGTATCGGTAAGGTAGGAAGCCGGTCACGTGTCCCACTCGTCACATGGCCTCAATCTCAATTAGGAAGCCTTTTTCTGAATCCGCTTAATATGTTCTTAGGGAACGAATACAATTATTTTTATCATAAAATCTTAATTAAAATTGTACTATTTGTATGGTAGTGAGTTTGACTTTAGAAATAGATATGTCCCGAGGCTAGGTCGTTAAAGTAATCATTAAAATTTAGAAGTGAGGAGGTATCGAATATTATATTAGAAGTTATTGCCTTATAATAATAATTTAAATAGTGGTTTCTGAGGAGGAATGTTTAAAGCCTACCTATCTTGAAGGCTCGACAGCTTGGAGAGTCAGGTAGACGTAAATCTGTGAAATCATGCCCATTGTGAGTAGACAGGTCATAAATACCTATACGCCGCTGTTACTCAACTCTGAAGGCCTCCGCTGAAAAACGTGGTTTCGAATTTTAGCATTTAGCGAACGATGGTCCATCCTGTTTTTAGAATAATTTTTCAAGACATCTTTAGCCGCTTAATTATCCGCCGCTTTGTACAAAGACCGCTTCTCTAGATCTAACTACAAGAGATGGGACGAATTTCGCCATGGGTTTCGAGACTTTCGAGGAAACCCGAACAACGGGCATTTCAAGAAAATTTTTTCAGATTGGCCATTCGGTGGGAAAAATTCTCACTCAACCAAAAACTGAATCGAAGGTCTGAATCAGCTAGTGAAAGTTTTTCAAAAGTATCAGAGAAAAACTTCAAGAATTTTTTATCCTAACATCATGCCAGATATAGCATTGTTGCAGCGTTTTATTCAGGGCAAAAATAAAATTGAACCACCGTCAGATAGAGATAGCTATGTGAAACAATTCATAACTATGTTTCTCCGCTTTGTTTTCCGCCGATCAATAAATAGATGACAATTGTTTTACACAGCTGTCAAATTTATCTTGCGTTAATTTTTTCTGTGATGCTACATTTGTTTTTGACTGTAAAAAGGATGGTCACATTCTTACTTTTAAAATTAGGTTTCAGGTTAGACAGTTTTTATTTAATTTTAATTGTTTACAACTTGTCAGTTCCTATCATTGAGTATTTTATCATGACGTCATGGTTATGATAGGATAGATGGAAAGGTCAGAAAGGTTAGCATAGTTGTTCACATGTGAATGCATACGACTTTTGGTAAAAAATGTTCTAAACTTAAAAGTATGTTACAAATATAGGAAAAGTGATATTTTTCAAGTTTAGAATGCTTAGAGAATATTTTTTGAAAATGTTTTATGCATTCACATGTAAACATGTATCAACTATGCTAACCTTTCTGACATTTCCACACAGAAAAAATGTATCCGTAAAGAAGTCACGAACTAGTAGCTAGGTCTCGGATATGAGAAAAATTTATCGGATATTAATGTATTTTCGTAAATAATCTGCGAACTTTGAGAAAGAATTAACGAACTCGATGTGAAAATTCTAAAACGGTTCATCGAAGTGATACTCTCCCCACTCCTGGTCCTAGGCCCACAGGGTCGTACGGTTGTGGGGTGCTTGTAACTTTGTTACAACCTCCCCCTCCCCCTCTGTTTGGAACGAAGTTTATTGTTTTCAAAGTTCCTCGCACCTATCCAGTTCCTCGCCGAATGAAAATAAGGATTCTTCCTCCGTGATGTCAATTTTCACATATGAATCGTCTTCTTGTTCCTGTGTCCGTTTATTTTCTTCCACTGTTATTTTTAAAATCTCCTCAAATCTTTTATTTATTTCCACCCAACCGCCTTAGATGTACTTAGTTTTTGTCGAATCCAGAACCGTGTGGTAATTTTTTTTTCTATTCGACATTTCATGACAGTAGGTGTCGTGATGTCCTTGATGTCTTCCATCTTTTTTTTCTGTAACATAATTTAAAAATCCTACCTTTCGAACAAAATTTCAACAACAAAAACAAAAAATAAAATAAGAATAAAAATCCTATTCTAACTGAATAGAATAGCTAATATCTTGATCTTAATTATGCTTTCAATTCTTTGATCAATCTTCCATTTCAATCTTTTCTATCCAGAGATTCGTATCTTCTTCCGCTATTTTGTTCTCTTTGGTTCATCTTTCTGATTTTGATTTTCCTTGTTTCCTTCATTTTCTTTGACTTTTTCTCACGTTCTTCTTTCCTTTGAATTCTTTCTTCCTGATTTCTTCTTCTTCTTCTTCTTCTTTTTCATGTTGGCTTTTTATTATTTCCAATGCCTCCTGCAAAGTTTTCTCCCTTTCCCGATCCAATCTCTCTTACTCCTCTTTTTCTTTTTGCTTCTCTTCCTTTAATCCCTTCCTTATTTCTTCCATAGTTGGTAGGCCATAAAATAGGCGTTTTTCCTCAGCTAATTTTTGGATTCGAGGATCTCCTTTCCTTGAGCCGTACTCGTCAAACATCCCCACTTTCTGTTCCAGCAATTTTCTGTCGCGTATTTTCTTAAACTCTTGTTTCATTTTTATTTCCGTCTCCTCTTTCCTTCGTCTATCTTCTTCCTCTATTCTTGTCTGTTTTGCCTCCGGTGTTTTATTTATCGGAGGTTGAGGGATGTTCAGGATTTCTGTGCAGGAGTGTGTCAATGACTCATTGGCTTTGAATTCTCTCCTGCAGTGAGCACACTTTAATAACGCACAAGCATGTGCCAGCGAATCTTTTACTTTGAATTGTGCACTGCAGCGAGAGCACTTCAAATATAATCTGTTATCCATTTTCTTGAAATAAAAGTTTTTTCTGTTTTTCTTGTCTTTGTGAATGTAGGTGTAAGTGTTTCTGTCACTTTTTTCGGTATCAGTGGTGTAAAAATTCAAATTATTTACATGTATGCCCTTCAAAGGAAAAATTCAAATTCAAACCTATTTTTTAATATTAAATTTTTTAATATCATCAACATTCCAATTACCTAGTGATTTTCCATTCTTTTCTCTTATTTCGTAAATTGTTGGTGAAATCCTTGCTTGAATGAAAAATGGTCCTTCGACATTTTTATTCAATTTTTTCGCTATTCCTTCCCCCTTATTTGATAATGTTTAATCGCTGTTTAGAATTTGTTCGCGAAATTTCGAAACTTATCGGTCTACGTCTGAGATTATAATATCTAGATTGTGTTTCTTTCGCAGTATCCAAATTTTTAACTACTTCTTCTCTAATTACTTTTAATTTTCGCATTCTATTTGCCCATTTTTCGGACTCTTGAAATTCAATTTCGCTTTTACCATCCAAATATTTATTCAATGCTTGAATTGGTTAAAGTTCTCTGCCTAAATTTAAACAAGCTGGTGTGAAACCTGTTGAAGAATCTTTACTCGTATTTAACGCAAATTGCAAATCATCTAAATTTTCATCCCATAATTTATGATCTTTTTCCAAGTACGCTTTTATTGCCGTTTTAATTAAAAATAAGTGATTCCTTAAAATACAAGTGCACCATTATTCCAGCCGACCGCTTAATTAAACTAATAAAGTGTCAACGGAACAGTGGGGTTTGATGTGCCCGGCTGGAACGAGAGTGTGCTGTGCGGCATGCATGGTTTTCATCATTTTTCGCCATGACCCACCACCACGAAAAATCTGACAAAAATGTATGTTGAAGCAGACACTTGAAGGTTTGTTTTGAAAAAATAGGAGGTATACCTCGAAAACATAACCTCAAAAAAAAATTTTCAAAATTTGAAAGTATTTTTTTACCCCTATTTTTTATCTAAAAAAATCCAAACTTTTTTCCGAAAGTAGTCTTTTTAGTTAACACAACATGTATTTTGCTCATCAAAATCGTATCAGCCGTTTTCGAGAAAAACCCATCTCTTGATTTTACTACCCCCCTCCATACCTCCCAAAAAAATGAAATTTCAAAGTTGAAATTTGCAGGATTTTGTATTCACATAGATGTCAATATATGGTGTCAATATAGGCTTGATAGGTGCGGGGTCCATTTTTACATGCTTATCCCCATGGGCCCTTTTTAAACTGAAGTTCTGGACAAAAGCCCACTATTCATTTTCTTTAATTTTTTTACAGATAGCTTACAATTTCCTCTAAAAGCCCTGTAAACACAAAATGGGATATCTCTTAGTTTTCAAGAAATACTTAAAAACTTATGCCGAAACGGTGCACACGATGTGAAAAACCATGTAAACAATAGACGAACAATAGACGAATATTATACTCGTATGTACGAACTTCAGACTCTCAAGCTTTGGGAACACACACATTGTGAGCTATCTATGCAAGGATTAAATAAAATGAAAAGCAGATTTTTTTCAGAAATTAAGTTTTTGAAAAATCCAGAATGTTTTTGAATTTTTTTTGTTTCAAAAAATTTTTCTTGAAAACTCCGTCTTATTAAGAATAATTAGAAAATACACCTTAATATCATTAAAATCACTAAAGTTATGAAAGTTGAACAAAGGGACCAAAATCTTCAATTTTGAATATCTTCTAAGCTTTCTAAATTTTTCAGAAATTATTTTAGGGTATTTCTTTCAACACCTAAGAGAACAGATACTAGAATTTTCATCAAAAGTACTAACAATAGTTGAAATTCTTAAGATGATTTGACATGGAATTGCTCTCGAACTTTGCGTTTTGCAATAAGCAATGGAAGAGCAACAACTCGACGGGAAATTAGCTCATATGGGATTTGAAGTGTGTCGCCAAAAAGGCTCAATTTTGAAGCTTTTTTGTGCCCAACCTAAGGTTCGCACAAATTTCTACTAGAGGACTTTTTTGTTCATTTTTTCGTTCACTATCACACAGTAATAAAGCCTTGAATTAATTAATTTTATTTTTAATTTAAAATCGAAACAAATTTGACAATTTCTTTACCCTTTTTACCCTATGTGTACCTTATTTGCAGACAATAATGTAACTTTAAAAAAAAATTAATATAAAATCGAAGCGTTCAATAGTTGCGCAATTTACTTCTGCATACATAGTACAATAGGGCGTATCGAAAAAAAAGTTGTGTGCGCGAAGTTCTAATAGCAATGAAAATTTTCTTTTGCGAGTCAAAACCACTCTCCTAAAGTTTCATTTAAAAATGTCCTGTCTCCGCATCGCAGATATAGCTAAAAATCACAAAAAACAAAGCACTTCTTCAAATTTGAACAACAACAAAAATTTTTTCGTGATTTAAATTATCAATAAAAATAGTTCAAAGCAAGTCGATTTATACCTGTATAACAATAATTCGATTGATAGTATATTGCACAACTAGGGTTGAATGGCTATGATTGCAACGAGCGCGAAGTTTGCTGCCCGAGCGAAGCGAGGTCAGCACTCACACTTGTTGCAATCATATAGCCTTTCGACCCGAGTTGTGCAATCATTCGCCTGCGGCTTATGCTGCAAAATTCACACTTGCACACAATCACCTATTTTGCGCACTTGTATCACAAATAACTATTAATTTAACAAATTAATGTACAAAAGCCATTTTCTCGTGATTCAAAATGATAAATTGTTTGAAATTCAAAGTTTTTATATAAAAGATGAGATCAATTAATGCCTAATTGCGATCAGTTAGGAATAGCTGCTGTACAATTATTTTAACAATTTCAGGTCTTACAGTCCTTATGAGATAAAATATAGGGGCCAAGGGGTACTTTTTGTCACGCTCAAAGGGTAGCAAATTCAGGATAAATTTATAAGATTTCAAAAAAACTGGAATTGGAACAAAAAATTTTAATAAAAAAAAAATCCATTGATATCAGTAACATGGGAATGAATTTAGAGGAATTTAAGGTAAATGAGAAGAATTCCATGAAATTCATAAAAATTCACGGTGAGGCTAAACGAATTTAGAATCAGTTAAATGCAAACTGTTAAAAAGAGTAGTTTTTCACTGGGAAACTTTCCTTCGTATGAATGAGTGGTGGCCCCTACAGGGGCCGTTTGTTTCTGAAAAATCTATGGGGTATTCAACCCTCGGTGATGTTGACGGGGTTTGCATCCCCTTAAAATATTTTTCGAGGACAAATTCTCGTTCCTCCTGGTCACGTAAAATGTCTGGATGTCCCTCGATGTCTCCCGAACAGGCTAATGTCTCTGGTGGAAATACTAGGCGGCGTTTCAATCCCGTGTACAAGGAGTGAGTCGTCCTTCAAATGTTTAGTAGGTACGCCGGGTGCTCGCTTGAAGGTGGCGGCGGGGGTCGCCGAGTGACGGGAGTTTCAACGTTCAGAATCAGGCACGGTGTTCGCTTGGCTGGCAATAGCGTCCTCAAAGCTGTGGGGTGCGACTCGGTGTGTGCTGGTAAGTTTTCTTCCCCAGGTGGAGCGGTAAAGTATCCCCGCTCGCGAAGTTCTTGTAATTCGGCTTCCCGTTGTCGTTGGATGGCCCGGGCCCTTTTCTAACGGGGGTTGACAGGTAGGGCGCTCAGTCTCTCAACAAGTGAGTGCTAAGAAATTAACGAGGATGGCACCCGGGAAGAGGCATCACAAGCCGATTTCTAACCTCAACTTCGATCAGGTACCAAAAGGCACAAGATCATAGTGCGTTCGACAATTAAAAAAAATATGAGCACAGAACAAAGAGAATTTAGTCCTGAAAAGGACTATATGGTTCACGTTACAGATATTTATAATTTGCTCTAAAAAGATCAATTTTTTTAGGGTTCTCTCAATGAGCTGATGAGACGGTGGAGAAGGCAGTCCAAAATTCTCTCTTTGAATCCGTTTTATTAATATATGCCTCCTAGACAAGGAGAGAGCAGAGAGACTGTCAGGCGGCTAGCGGTCCGTGGAGAGAGTGAACGCTGGTCTCTGAGTAGTGGCGCTGCTGGAGAGTAGCGAGAGAGTCAGGGCATATTCTAAGGAAATTTTAGAACTACCCGAATGCCTAGTCTACGAAAACTAGAAAAAAAAACGAAAAAAAAGGAACTGAAACGCAGTAATGTCACAGTTTTCAGACAGTCATAGGTGTATACATACATATATGTATATTTACGGAATAGATTCATGTAGAATAAATACACATAATATGTATATCATATAGCTACATAGCTATTCGTCTCCAATAACATTAAATTATCTGATCAATAAACGATCAGTAAACGTTCCCTGATTCAGGTTGTGCGGCGTTAGATGACGCTCAGTACGCAGCTGTATTTTTCTTTTTCTCGATCTCATTTCTCTACGCTTCCTTTTTTCTCTTTTTTCCCTTAATTTTTCTTACCCGCCTTCATATTTTTCCATCTTCCTTCTTTTCAGCAACTGCCCATTTCTACTTTTAGAACTACCCATTTTTTTTAGTGGTAATTATATGCAATTTAATAATTACATTTTTGCCTGTGAAAAATGTACTTCAATGCAAGTAAACAAGGAATATTACCTGAAAAAAGTCGAATTAGAGAAAAATTGCTTATTCATATGGACAAAAAAATTTCCCACGTAGTACTACAAATTTTTCCTAGAAATTGTTTTGTAAAATTACTCCTGAAATTGAAAAAATTTCTAAATAGCATGGAATTTTCTTATTCCCGAGCTTATGTGGAAATTTTCCACAGGCAAATAGAATATTTCCTATAGAAGTGAGAATTTTTCTGAGTATAAATTGGGAAAATTTCCCAAATATTGTAGGAGTTTTTCATTTCCAAACATGTATATAAAATTTCCCAAAGCGATCGAAATATTTCCATTCAAAAAGGAAAATTTTCCAAAGTATTGAGAAAATTTCCCACTTTTTTAGGAAAATAATTTTTCTTACCCAAAGTTGGTAATGTTACCTACAAAATTAGTGGGAAAATTTCCGAAATTTTTTACAGTGTAGATATATATCAAATATTTCTAAATCCTTCCTGAAGAGTTTGGGTACGTTTATTTGAAAAAAACTCTTTTGTAAGGATGTTGAGCAGAAGGTCCAACCTCAAAATTCAATTGCCATATTTTATACTCTATAAATACTAGCAATACATATTTTTTAAATACGAAGTGTTACTCGATTCCTTACTAGAAGTGTGTATGAGGAGGGAAAAACATTTTACATAAAATAAATATTCCCTATTAGTTTCCTATTAAAATTTCCCTGATGAGGACGCCTAAAAGGTCTCGAAATATGTTGGACCCAGGTAGTATAAAAAAGACGGATAAATAATAAAGAAATGAGAGAGAGGTGGTTTTGGATGTCTCTTTATTTTTCTCCCTCTTTTTTAAATTTTCATATATCTGTCTCTAATGAGGATTTTTACGATGTTTTTTTTAAACATATTTCTCTTATTTTCACTCTTTTTGTGCAATTATTTTGCATAAATTGAATTTCTTAAGTATTTTTTTTTAACAGTTTTTTGAAGAACATAATTCTTTTTAAGCCTGCTTATGCAATTTTGTTGCTCAATTTGGTTTTTTTAAAGTTTGAGTTGGTTTAAAAAATGTACTTTCAAATATTACATTATATATTTTCGAAAAATTTTAATTATATATTATTCTTATTACAAAGTAACCTCCTAGATATCGCTGGTGTTTACCAAGCATGCAAACCAGACACGCCACCTTGCACATGAGCATTGCTGTTGTCGTATCACGTGTTATCCCTACTAGTTTTTGCCAGTTTGACTGCTTGTTTTGTTTTCTGTCGCCCGAACATAACAATGCGCATATGCGGGGCGGCGAGCTGAAGTTTGTATGCTTGGTAAAAATTAGCGATCTCTTGGACGTTGTTTCTCCCACCTCTGCTCACCGAACATATGCGGTGATACCACTCCTTACTATTCCTTCGTGATTATTATTATTATTGCTAGTATTGCTAGAATTGCTACTATTTATGGAGTAAAATAAAGCAATTGCATTTTCAGGTTAAAGCCTCTACCCAAAAGCCTTATAAAAGAACATGTTTTTGAAATAAACGTACCTAAATTTTTCAGAAAGGTTTTAGAAATATTTGATAAATATTTACTTTTCAATTTAATAAAATTTTGATAGTAAGTTACGAAAAAGATAACTTCCTTACCTGGCACATCTTTTTCATTCAATTTCACATTAAAAATTAGTATCACAATGTACATTTCAACAACATCCCTTCTAGAAATAATCAATGGAACACGATTCAGAACGATTCACAGTTGTCAAAACTTCAATCGTTTTCAATCGTTGCTAATCGATGTATCTTTTGTTAATCGATTTCAATTATTTTCTATTGTGTATAGAGGTTATATTTCCATTCCTAATGTTCCTAATTGTTTTCAAGAGGTAGTTAGTTGAACTATTTGTAATTATTTACAATTTGAAAGAAGTATGTGCTTCTTTTTCTCTTCGTGCAAATGGCGATATTTGAAGACAGTTTTTTATATTGGAAAGCAAGTGTAAGAAACCAGCGTGGTGCCTCTTTTTCACGTGGCCGTCCTCGTCTTTCTTCAGCATGTGCTTCCAAGATGGCGGCCCACCATCCAACAAAATTTGCTACAGCAACCAACTTACAGGTCAGATCTTTAAACTTTAAAGGACTTTAGGACTTTAGAGTCTAAATTTAAAATTAGATCTCCTTTTGTTCAATATTATAATAAAATGTAAATATATTGTGATTTTCTCGGTGGCCGGGGCTACCCGATACTTTTTTAACCTTTTTCGGTCTTCAAGTAAATCGCTTTTATTTCCTATCTAACGAGGCTAATATTTAAATATCTACTTTGGAGTTGTTAGTAAAAGCACTAAAATCATAATGTTGATATTTTGAAAATCAAAAAAATAATTGTAAACGAAAGAATTGTATAAATTTTATATCGCAGATGTCTTCTGCATACCCTCTTGAAAGACACTTTCGCGCAGTCTCATTTCTTCCTTCTCTTTGTCTCTCGCTCGTCTTGAGAATGAACGCATGAGGGTCCATCCTGGCAGAAGAAACGCTTAATTCGGGTGGTCTTAATTGCTTACGTCCTAGAGATGGAACTATTTCACACACGTACGTAATTTAGGGCGTGTGTGTGAGCGCCCGAACATCCCTGAAAAGTTTCATCACGGTCGGTGGCTCTGGTAACTACCCTGTACCTTTAAAACCCCGTGCCGGAATTAACCCTTCAGCGACGAGAGAACAAGCTCGTGCTCACCCGAGCTTCGTCCACAACACTGTATTATCCGATGCCTCCCTTTCGTCGCGTTTTTGTCACATTTTTTCTGCCCCCGTAGCCGGCGACGTCCAAAAGCCTAATTAGAATCGTCCTATTGTTTGGCCACGTGGGCTGCACGAGCCGGTTCGTCCATCCCCGAATCGTTGCGTTGCTTCAACATGCGACCAGGTAAAATCACCGACGCGACGACGCACGTACCAGTCACGAGCACGATTGGGGATGTTTTTGATATCTTAAACTGTTCGCGAAAAATGATGGAGGGATTTCGTTTTTTCAATCGATTGCAGAATTTACTTTGATAGGTACAACTGCTTAATTCATTTTTTGTTACTCTCATGACTTATTTTCAATAGTAAGTAACAATTAAGTTAAATGAAGTATGAACTAGAAATAGATTGAAAACTGTATTAAGATTTTTATTGAAAATGAAAATAAAAAACAAATCTTCTATGGTTGCAGTTTGAAACTGCACAATTATCAATCTTTCAAATAAAAATCTTTATATTCATTTTTTAATTCAAATTTAATTTATGTGGGAAAATACCTTTTCCAAGCACGTCTACTAATTGTAAAAACGTCACATCTGTTTTCCGCGTGACGTCAATGGCAAATATCTTTGCACTTTACGATGAAGGACTGGGTGACCTAACTGTAAGAAGGCACGTCAGCGCTCATCCTTTCACGGCACTACCTTCTCGTCATTACAGTTCTGTACCTTTACTTAATAAACGTCTTTTTAATTCTAAGTCTCCTCTTGCATCTCCCTGCTTAGGATTAGTTTCACGTCCTGTTGACCACATTTAATTCTAATTGACAATTTTTTTTTATTTCTTGTGCAATTTTATAAGATTTAAAATTGAAACCAAACAATTTTGAATTTTTCAATAAAAAATTATTCATTTTCGATATTGTTTAACTTTTAATGCTTCCAACCTAAAACGTACAACTAAGGCTTTCTTTTCAAAATTTTTAAAAAGTGAGAAAACAATGTGCAACATTGTCCTAAATGGTGAGAGATTAGAGCAAGTTGACAAATACATATATCTGGGGTTAGAAATCCATTCACAGTGATATAAAAAAGTCAGAGAAAAAATAAAATTAGTTAAATACACAATTTTGATATGTTTAACATAGTTCTCATAAATATTTCTTTCCAAGATTTGTCATTACTTCCTTACTATAATTAATACATACAATGTAAATTTAAAACTACACTCTTCAGTAGAGCGAAGTAAAAATTCTAAAATTAATCGAATCGTTTGAGCTGGAGGATATCAATTTGCGGGTCGACATCCAAAACAAATAAAGAACACAAATTTTGAAATCGATTGATATCTTCTGGTCTCCATTTTAAATTTACATTACAATTTTTTTATATTCAAAAAAAAATTTTGTCTTATTTAGAATTTTTTGAAAATGTAGAAAAACATGTTTGTTGGATTGATTCGAACCAGAAAATTTCTTCAACTTGAACCAAAGAAACATGATATTATTTTTTAGTCATGGGAAACATTTTTTTTCGTGGTGTTTATAACGTTCCAGAATCGTAAAAAAATATGAAATCCTAAAAGTCCTAAATCACGACAAAATTTTTTTTCCCCCGAAAAAGCAAAATCATAAAATGTTTTTGTTCAAGCTGAATAAATTTCAAATTCGATATATTTAACTTTTTTTAAAAATGTGTGCATATGACTCAATTAAAAAAAAAAACATGTTTTTGCACATTTTTAACCAAATTGTTATTGAGCAATTTTTTTTTTAATTTCGTAGTTTTTTATTATTGTTTACTAGTAAAAGCAGTGAATATAAAAAATTCGTCATAATTTTTGAACCAATAGGAAGCATTTTGAATTTGAAATCGTTACATTTTATTGATTTGATTTATTTAAGCATTTTTACCTCGCCCTACTCTTCAGTGTACCTGTAAATTTGGTAGGTAAAAAGGTTCAGTAGTTGTGAAATTATAGATGATCAAACAGTGAGCAGGGCCAGATTGACCCAGAGTGTAGATGTTCGAAAAAATAGGTGTGTACTCGAAGGGTTAATTAGGCATTTAACTTTGTACATTTCAAATAAAAAGTGTTCACCTTCTAATAGTTACTTAAAAAGTACTATATATTTTGTAACTGATCCAATTTTATATTAGATAACAACTTCTGTCTCCAACTATCACATTTTCAACATGCTTTAAAATGTTTCTGCTTCAAACTTTTTTTTGAGAGAGTATTTATTTTTAATGGTTCAGCACTTGAAACGTGCACGTTATTTATTCACAATTAATTTACTTAAATAAATAATTTCTTTAATTATTATGCAATAATGGGTACACTTACTAATTTCATACTATTTTCCGCATAATTCAAATATTGTATTTTCAAATATCGTATAAGAGAAAAGGGGAAACTAAGGAAAAAAGGGGAAGACTGTGAAACCTGTAACTATATATAAATTGCTATATACTTAGTATAGAGTGCGCTAGATACGTATTTTCTACCTGCCTCCGCGAGTTGCGTAGTTTCTTTCAGGACCCATCGATTTGTGATATCTAATAATTATTGTTTTAACAGACTTTAATTTCTAATTTTGCAACTTTAAATGATTTATGGTATTTATGGGCACGAAAAAAACAGATCTCGGGGGAAAGTATTTTATTATACTTTCCAGAATCGCATCATTATTGATGGTATGGTTGAAGAGAGAAGATTATTGTCCATTAAAAAAATTGAAACATGTAAAAATAATTTATTTGAAAAAAAAAATATATATACATTTTTGACCGAACTTTTTTCTTATTTCTTGCTATCAATTAAAAAATAATAATGAGATTTTAATTAATGATGGGTTTGTAATTAATGATGACTTAAGGGGGGATCCTGCTTTAGAAGGCTAAAAAATCGATTTTTTTTTATTGATTAAATCTATTCCTGATATATCTAAGAATATGTATCTAAAGTTATAGAGGCTGATTCGCAGTATTTTTCGCCGGGAGCGCCGTCTACAATTAGTTCCTCGAACTATACCCCGTGCCGCATCTAGGCTTATAATATCTTTGGCGGGGCTAAAGCTCTACTTTTTACTCCCTAGGGACTAAAAAGCGACGTCAGAGGTGAATAATGAAAATTATACATAAGCTCGCATTTTACGATTATAAGCCCTCTCACCGTAAAAACTGTGAGGAGATTTTGGTTGCAGATAATATAATTTTGCGGTTATTTATGGAAAGTTACCATATATAACTGATCAAATTACCGAAAATTTCCATAAATATTCAGAAACTTATGGAAATTTTTAAAAATGAATTTTGGGTAATTTATGGTATGTTACCATATTTACCTGTAAAATTACCATAAATGACCCAAAATTTTCATAAATGTCCAGAAATTTATCGAAATTTTTAAAAATGAATTTTCGGTAATTTATGATAAGTTACCATATTTACCGGTAAAATTACCATAAATGACCGAAAAATTGCATAAATTTTTGGAAATTTATGGAAATGTAAACAAATGATTTTTGGGTAATTTATGGCAAGTTACCAAATTTACCTGTAAAATTATAATAAATAACCGAAAATTTCTCTAAATTTATAGACATTTTTAAATTGAATTTTGGGCAATTTATGGTAAGTTACCATAAATCACCTCTAAAATTACCGTAAATTGCCCAAAATTTCCGGCAATTTTTTAAATGAATTTTCGATAATTTGGAATAAGTTAACATAAATTTCATGCTTCTTCATTCAAAATCTAATATGGACTAAAATCATGACTGTATTTCGAGAAATGTCTGAAATCATCCATTTGTTATAAAAAATATCGTATGCGCCAAGGGGGAGAGGCCGAAGATGAGTACTGAAAACATACACCTGGCGAGAAAGCCCCTCTTCTACTCCTAGATGCATAATATACTATTTACGATTTACAAGGGGAAAAAAGTTGAAACAAATTAAAATTATTCAAATAATTAACAAACATATTAAACAAGATGGTATTACTTTTACCGCAAAACGAACAAATTGAAGGGGGGGGGGGAATAACCAAAAATTGACAATCGAATTTTTGCAGGAATAAATTTGGACCGCCTTAAAAAGTATTCTTCAATTAGAGATTTTATTTCCTGTACAGATAAAGCAGGACCTTCTCCAATTATGCCGCCAACTGTTTTCCAGGAAATAAATAATTCCAAGATCGGTGATAATTAGTTAAATACTTATTTAATATGATTATCTCGAGTGCTTATAAATTTTGAAAAATAAATATTTCAAATTTCGTGTGTCTGAAGTGGTCTGAAATTGCTTGAAGTTCTGCATTTTTAATGAAAATATATTCCTTGTTTAGTTTCAAATTTTCGGTATACCTACTTTAATTTAGAAGTTTTTAGTTTTATGATCATTTTTGTTGTCGTTTTTTTGGAGTTGTTTCGAGTGTATCAAAGGATAACAATAATTAAATAAATCATATTTTATCAAACTTGATAGCTAGTATCAGCCTTTTTTCTTAAATCGCATGGACATTTGATAATGATTTCTTCAACTTTGATCTACTCACATTTTAATCTATTAAATTTCAGATTTTTTTACCAATTTTATAATTTCTACATTAAAGCTTCAATTGCAATCAAATTTTAACTGAAGTCGTTAATCTTACAGAAACAATTTGTTAATGGCTCTTTAAAATAGACATACGTGAAATTTGATCAATATTGTTAATTGATTGATGAATGATGATATACAGGTGTCCCAGTATTCAACAAACATTTTTGTATTTTTGAATTTTCAAACAAAAAATGGTGTCGAAAATAATTATAAAAAATTTGTTCTAAAGTTAATAATTACCGAGTAATTAACAATTAATGATTAACCAATCAGAAACACGCGTTAGACGGTCGACAGTCCGTGTGCCATCGTGTTCACGAAACGTCGGCAAGTTTCGTAGTTTTGCACACGATTGAAACCCGAAAAAGCTTTAAATTTAAATTTAAATTTATCATCATGAATCATCGTGAAAGTATTAAATCTATTATAAAATTAAATTGTTTAACATGTTCAAACGGTTTTGATTTTAATATTATAGTTCAGATAGAAAAGTTGTACTTATCCTTAAAAAGGTTATAGATGCATTTATGTTTATATGTAAGCTGAAAAATAGCCAAACTCTATATTTGTTTATGAAAATTGTATAAATAATTACAAATATTTGTAAATTTGCAAAGTATCGTAGCAAATAGTGATTGGAAAGAAAGAAAGTTGTTGATTCCGTAAACAAATTGAGCCTATTCGCTGAAAAATAGTCAAACTCTGAATATTTTTATAAAAATTGTTTAAATAATTCATAATTCCTGGGAATTCACAAAGCATCAAAGAAAAAGTAATCGGATAGATATTCTTAGTTAATTTTGTAAAAAATTAAGTCTATTCGTTGAAAAATGGCTTTAATCGTACTTTGTTTATGAAAATTGTTTGAATAATAATTCTTGTAAAGCAAAGTATTGTAGCAAAGAGTTATTGGAAAGACATTCTTTGCTCATTCCGTAACAAAATTGAGCCTCTTCGCTGAAAAGTAGTCAAACTCTGAATATGTTCATGAAAATCGTTTAAATAATTATTAATTATTGCCAACTTGCAAAGTATCGTAGGAAAAAGTTATTAGCAAGAGATTCTTTATTTATTCCGTAAACAAATTGAGCCTATTTGCTGAAAAATAGCCAAACTTTGAATTTTTGTATGAAAATTGTTCCAATAGTTAATCATTTTTAGAAATTTTCCAAGCATCCTAGAGAAAAGTCATCGAAAAGACATTGTTAGTTCATTTTGTACACAAATTGAGCCTATTCGTTTAAAAATAGTTAAATTCTGAATTTGCTTACGAAAATTGTTTAAATAATTAATAATTCTTGGGAAATTGCCAAACGTCACAGAAAAAACTCATCGGAAAGATATTCTTAGTTAATTTTTTAAAAATATGAGCCTACCCGTTGCAAAATAATTTTCATAAAGTTACTTGTTTTCCATGTTAAGTAAACTGTTATTTTTTTCGAATGAAACTTCATGAGCTTCAAATGCAGAATGTTTCCATCATTTGAAAATTTAATGAAAGCGTTATTGGAAACTGTGTCATTGTTTTTTCCAATCTGTTAACAAATTTGTAAACTGTAATCATAAAACGTAAAACTTGAAAGCAATATGGTTACCTTTTATTCTCAAAATCAGTCGCAGGCGTACTTGAGAAGAGGAAGGTCGGGTGTCCCAGAATTTGGAAAAGAAGATAAATATAAAATGCTAAAGTTTGACTATTTGTAACAGTGTAACCTAAGAATCGGAAAGAAAATAGAAAATGTTGGAGTCTGCTTTGCCAGATGACTAGATTATACCAATTTATATTTGTCAATTGATTTTCGTACTTTGAATGTAATTAATTAATTAAGGGATTAATTTAATGTTTTTCACTTAATTTTATAATGATAATAAAAAAATTGAAAAAAAGTGTTTTGGTTCCCTGCCTAGAAGTAGGCCAGAAATTGGCAGATGGGAACGTTTGAACTCCTATCTATTACAACGCTGCTGAAGACTGGTGACTTTCTCAGCATAAAACATCAACCAATTGCGACTCTCGGTTTCCTTTCCCTGCCCCCCCCCTCCCTGTAACAGAAGTTTTGATGGAACTGACGTTACAACAATGACTCTCCACCGTACGACGAATCACTTCTTCACTCTTAACTCGGACATGATTTTCGACTTGCAAAAAAAAATACACGCACAAAGGTGGTAGTTGGGTGTACAATTTAAACCATGAATAATACAAACAATAAAATAGCCTCGGAATGGACTGAAACTACCGCCCAAAACAAGGGACTTTCTGACAAATTTTGGGATGAGTAACGAATATGCGAATCATGAAGGTAACCCTAGTTCAAATGGAAATTTATAACAGAAGTGTTAATTGATCAAAAGTTTTTATTTCAATATTTAAAAACTATTAGTTATTTCTTGAAGTACCAACTATTAATTGAGCACGGATCTTTGTTCCTAATGTTTTGAAGGAAAATATTCGAAAAAGCATACCAAACCCGTATTCTACTTTTTTATTGAGCACCCTGTTCTAGGTTCTTTCCCTTTTGAAGTATGCCGCCCCATAAGATATTTCTGTAAAATGTACGAAGAGTCATTAATATTTTAGCAAGGGCCTACGAATAATAATTACTCTCTTACAGATTTGACCCAATTTTAGGGCAATCAGTATAAACCTATAATGATTTTCTTATAACGAATTTTCTATAATTTTCTTGCGATTATAGGAAATTAATTTTAGAAAATCATTATAAAGAAAACTACAATAGAATGATCAGCATTGCAATAAATTATAAAAAATATTGCGGAAATCAATGCAAATTGAATTTCAATCTTGAAAATCCTTTAGAATTTCTTGAAACCCCTTAAAACCTTTGAAAGAATTTTCAAATTCAAAATACTTGGTGGTCCTATAAAATCATAAAGGTCTTCTGAAATTTCTTGAAATCCCCGTAGGTGTTCGGAAATCTTAATAATTTCCCAAATGTAGTGAATTGTGAAGCTCACCAACAAAAGGATGCTGCTAATGAAGAATCCGTGAAATCAGACAAATTTTTAAGAATGGAAGAGTTGATAGATGGAACTGGAAAGAAAAGAGATACGTCACCAAGAGAAATCAAAAAGAAGATTATCCCTGAAAATGAACTTAGAACTCATCTTAGTAACCTTTCAAAAGAAATGCATATTGCTCAGGAATTTCTTGCGAAAATCTGGAGGATCCTGAATGTGGCAGAATTGGAAACGTTTAAATGATTCAGCTACGGAGAAATGAATATTATTGCTCTTTTACGAATTATCGAAAGCCAAATTATTGAAAAACGAAGCTTGTTAGGTATATTGGTCAACAAACTTTCTTTCTCCCTGAGAATACAAAAAAAAGTAAATTCATTCCCTAAAGTTCTCTAGAAATTCTCGGAAATTAGTCCAATTCCCTTAGACCTTTGAAATACTTTGAGATCCTATCATATCCCTTGAAGCAGTTTAGAATATTTGTAACGGTAAAAATAAAAATATTCATTCAGAATGGAAGACAAATATTTTTAGTACGCTAGTACAAACACAAAAATTTTATTTCATAATTTATGTGGGACATAGAGAAATTGACTCTTTTTCAACCCGTTTCAAGTATGGAAACTCAATAATCAGCTCTTTGAAACGATAACATAACATTAAAGTAGTCATTTTCTTTTAGAGAGATCTAGTAGAATGAGGGCCAGATAATTTGTGAAAATTGAGAGAAATTGATTTTGCTTCCCACCATTTTAAATATAGAAACTCAAAAATCTTCTCTATACGACTTTTAAATAATGCTGTCTGGTAATCATTATAGTTCTTCGTTCATGCAAACGAACAAATTAAGTGTAATTAAGAGTTGTAAAGAATGGTAATTCGATTGTATTTTTAACCCACTTAAAATATCGGAACTTATCCAATAAGTTATCTCGTCATAAAAATCTGATTAGAGTACACTTTATAACTCGCGGAATAAGATGTTATAATATAAAAACAATTCTGGACATTCACAATTTAGAAGAAAATTGAAATTAGGGATGTTCGTAAAAGAAGAATGTTCAGAATTCTAAATAGTGGATAAAAAGCCAGACTAGATCAGAGGGAAACCTTCGAAAATCGCCTTTCGCTTTTGTGATCCCACATTCTTCTTTTCATAACGTTAAATTATTTAGAGTTGAAATCCAACACACCAGTTAAACTTTCAACAAAATAGATGAAATTTCAAATAAAGCTATAAGTTTTTATCTAAAAATGGAAAATTTACATAAATTTGAAGTTTAAAAAATTACGAAAAAAAAAAGAATTTTCAACCAGTTGAATTCAACAACTAAATTTCGCAACTAAAAAAGATAGGTTTTCAACCAAAACTGGAATAGTTAAATTTTCAAATACAAAAATAAATTTGTATCAAGAAGATTAAAAAGACTAATAACAAATCGAATTTTCAATAAAATACATAAGTTTCCAACAAAATTGTTGAATTTTGAAGCCAAAAAGACAAAAAATTTAAATTTTCCACCTGAAAATATGATTCTTCAACAAAAAAGTTAATTTTATACCAAACTGTGGAGCTTTTAAGCCAAGCTGACAAATTTTCAAAAAAAAGTTAAATCCTCAACCAAATAGATTAACTTTCAACAAACCAGTTCCTTATTAAACCAAAAAAGTCGAATTGTCAACTAAATAGATGAAGCTTTAACTAGAAAAGATCAATTTCCCATATAAAAACAAAAACAATTTACAACTAAAAATGGAATATTTACATTTGTAATATATATATATATAAAAAAACGAATTTCGAACCCCAAAAAAAACGAATTTTCAACTTAATATTTAAATTTTTAACCAAATGGATGAAGTTTCAACTAGAATGATCAATCTTCAACAACAACAAAAATTAACTTTTAACAAAAGAGTTTTACATTCAACCAAATAGTTGGATATTTAACCGAAAAGATTATTTTTTAACCAAAAAGATTAATTTTCTACCATAAGTGACGAATTATCGAGAAAATAGATGAATTTTCCACCGAACAGTTGAATTTTCAACTGGAAAAGACAAATTTTCAAGCAGATAGTTGAATTTATAACTAAAAATACCATTTTTAAACAAAAAAGGTGAATTTTCAACAAAATAGATTAATTTTCAACTTGAAACGATGTAAAATTAAAGAATTTTCAACAAAATAGTCAAATTTTCAACCGAAGAGAAAAAGTAACATTTTTTAACCAATACAATTAATTTTCCACCAAAAAAGACGAATTATCAACAACATACATGATTTTTCAACCAAATAGTTGAATTTTCAACCATATAATTGCATTTTTAACTCGAAAGGACAAATTTTCAAACAAAAGTTATATTTTCAACCCAAGAGATGAATTTTTTAACAAAAACTGAATTTTTAACAAAGTAGTTCAATTTTCAATCAAAAAAGACGAAATTAAAAAAAAAACAAAGTTGAATCATTAACCAAAACATATTAACTTTCAATCACACAGTTCCTTTTTTAACTAAAAATGATTATTTTTTAACCAAGAAGATTAATTTTCCACCAATAAAAGACGAATTATCAAAAACATACATGAATTATCAACCAAATAGTTGAATTTTCAACCAAAAAGATACATTTTCAAGCAGATAGTAAAATTTTTAAATAAAAACAATCAATTTTCAACTAAAAGAGACGAATTAAAAAAAAAGTTGAATCATAACCCAAGAAATATTAACTTTTAACCAAACAGTTCCTTTTTTAACTTAAAATTATGACTTTTTAACCAATAAGATTAATTTTCCACCAAAAAAGACGAGTTATCAACAACATACATGATTTTCCAACCAAATAGTTGAATTTTCAACCGTATAATTACATTTTTAACTCGAAAGGACAAATTGTCAAACAAAAGTTATATTTTCAACCCAAGAGATGAATTTTTTAACAAAAACTGAATTTCTAACAAAGTAGTTCAATTTTCAACCAAAACAGATGAAATTAAAAAAAAACGAAGTTGTATCATTAACCAAAACATATGAACTTTCAATCACACAGTTCCTTTTTTAACTAAAAATGATTATTTTTTAACCAAGAAGATTAATTTTCCACCAATAACGAATGCTATCATCTACAACGATTTATGACTATTTTAATATCAATTACAGGAATTTTGTCCTCAAAATTAAAAACAAATTAATAAATCTTACAGAATTCCTTTTTATATTTCCTGAAATGTCATAAAATCACTTCAAATCGTCACAATCCTTTGAAATCCAATAAAATCCCTTGAAAAATCCGTAACATTCTTTGGAATCAGATATTTCCTAAAATCCTGGAAATTTCTTGAAATACCTTGAGAACATTGAAAATCCCCTACAATTTTGACATCATTAGAAATTTTATTAAATCTGTTCAAATCCTTTAAAAATTCCCTGCAATCTTATAAAATATCCTTAAACCTAATAGGTCCTATAAAATCCTTCTAAATCTTCAGGAATTATAGTAATTTCTTCAGGACCGCAATTAACTTTTTTTTTATTTCCTAAAATTATTAGATCCCTTAGAAACTTATTAAAATTTTTTCGATCCGCTGCAAATTCCTTGGAATCCTTGCAAATAACCTAAAATATTGCAAAACCTTTGAAATCTTTTAAACTACCTTGAAATTTTTTCAGGCGTTTAAAATATCCTCAAATCTTTAGAATCTCTTAAAAACATTTGAAATTCTTGAAATATATTCAAAATGATTGAAAATCTCTTCAAAACTATAAAAAACAACCTTAACTTAGAAAAAAATCAGATAAAATCGTTTGATAAATTCATGCATTACAATTTTTTAAATTAAAATTGCAAATACTTTAAATTTAGAAGAGTTCTAGGGCTTCAAATGATTTCATTTCACAGTAAAGTATTTAATATTCAAATTAAATAATTTTTTAGGTATGAAAGTTAAAAAAATTAGATTTGCATGCTTAGAAAAATATTTTGGCAATTGGATAATTACTAGAAACTTTTTTTTTTTGAGAAGCACACTGAGACATTTATATCCTGATTATGACTGCTAACGAGATACTTTACGCGCTCATAGCGCGATAATCATGACTGAAAGTATAAAATCGGTTATCAATTTGTCAAGTAGATTAGTCATAGCTCTCTATAAAAATATATACGCCCCTCCCCTTATCATATCTGTAGGGTAGCGGTAACCAATAAATTACCGATACTGATAATAAAATTTGTGGTAAACCGTAAAATAATTTAGGTTTTATTAAAAAGATTAGCTTCAAGTGTTGAAGATTTCAAAATATGTCAAAAAAAAATGTCTAAGATATTATGACAAGTATTTTAATTTTGCAAAATTCAAATTATTTTTCATTTGCCCCTGAGTGGCACTTTGCCTCATGTAAATTGCAGTACGAGTCGGAGTCGAGGCGTAGTCGAGACGAAGAACACCTTCGGCCACATTTGGTCGAAAGGGTGCCACTTGGGGTCCTTATATCACACATAACTATTTTATCAACAGGCGTAGATATTCTTGAGAAAAATAATTTAAAAAGTCAAATTATTTTCATTTATATACACTGTAATTCCGCGATTGACGATTGTTCAAATTTTAGTCAGAGCATAATGAATTTTCGTTAAAAAAATGAATATAATTTTTTCGATGCCCTTGGCAAATATAAAAACATCAGGATGATGACGACTGAAACTGCCCTTAGGCAGAAGGAAAACATCAAAGAGTGAACCAGCACAACAAAACCAGAACCACCATCTTCATTGTTTTTGAGTTGTTGGGTCTTTTGTAATAAATATTTCAGCATATTTCTTCAACATTTATATATTCACACACACACAAATAATGCGACTAATCTTAAAAATGTAAACAAAGAAAAGAACACTACATGTTGAAAAGATCTATAGGATCGGCTAGGGCGACAAGCTCCGAGACCGATCGTGAACAGATTGAAACATAAAAATTATAATATTTTCTCAGTCAAAAGCGATGAGAATGCAATAATATTCGAAAGAAAAAAGGAACATAACAATCCAGTTCTGATTCGCGGTATTCCACTTGTAACCTGGAGTAATCCACTTGTAATCGGAGTAATCCACTTGTAATCCAAAGTAATCTAGTTATAACCTAGAGAATCTGGTTCAAATCCACAGTAAACCACTTGTGATCCAGGGTAATCCACTTTCAATCCACTTTTAATCCAGATAGTTTTCAGTAATTCAGGTAATCCACTTGTAATCCAGGCAATCCAATTTTCATCATTACCAATCCAGTTCTAATTCGCGGTATTCCACTTGTAACCTGGATTAATCCACTTGTAATTCGGAGTAATCCACTTGTAATCCAGAGTTATCTAGTTATAATCTGGAGAAATCTAGTTCAAATTCGCAGTAAACCACTTGTAATCCAGAGTAATACACTTTTAATCCAGGTAATTTTGAGTTTTTCACGTAATCCACTTGTAATCCAGGCAATCCAGTTTTCATAATTACTAATCCAGTTCCAATTCGCGGTATTCCACTTGTACCCTGGAGTAATCCACTTGTAAACTAGAGTAATTTAAGTAATCCCTGTATACTGAGAATTACACTTGTAATCCAGGGTATTCTAGTTATAATCCAGGGTAATCTAGTTCGAATCCGCCTTAAACCACTTGTAATCCATGGTAATACACTATTAATCCAGATAATTTGTAGTATTTTAGGTAATCCACTTATAATCCATGAAATCCAATTTTCATAATTACTAATCCAGTTCTAATGCGCGGTATTCCACTTGTGACCTGGAGTAATCCACTTGTAATTCGGAGTAATCCACTTGAAATCCAGGCAATTCACTTTTTATAATTACAAATCCAGTTCTAATTCGCGGTATTCCACTTGTATTTCTGAGTAATCCACTGGTAAACTAGAGTAATTTAAGTAATCCCAGTATACGGAGTAATGCACTTGTAATCCAGGGTGATCTAGTTATAATCTGGAGTAATCTAGTTCAAATCAGAAGTAAACCACTTGTAATCCAGCATTAAACATTTTTAATTCAGATAATTTGTGGTATTTCAGATAATCCACTTGTAATCCAGGCAATCCAATTTTTATAATTACAAATCCAGTTCTAATCCGCGGTATTCCACTTGTATTCTGGAGTAATCCACTTGTATATCCGGGTAATCCACTTGTAAACCAGAGTAATTTAACTAATCCCTGAATACTGAGTAATCCACTTGTAATACAGGGTATTCTAGTTATAATCTGGAGTAATCTAGTTCAAATCCGCCGTAAACCACTTGTAATCCAGAGTAATACACTTTGATTCCAGATAATTTTCTAGTATTTTAGATAATCCACTTGTAATACAGGTAATCCAATTTTTATAATTACAAATCTAGTTCTCATCCGCCGTATTCCACCTGTAACCTAGAGTAATCCACTTGTAATTCGGAGTAATCCACTTGTAATTCGGAGTAATCCACTTGTAATTCGGAGTTATCCACTTGTAGTTTGAAGTAAACGACTTGTAATCCAGAGGAATACACTTTTAATCCAGATAATTTGGAGTATTACAGATAATCCACATGTAATCCAGGCAATTCAATTTTTATAAATACAAATCCAGTTCTAATTCGCGGTATTCCACTTGCAGTCTGGATTAATCCACTTGTATTCTGCAGTGATTCACTTGTAAACCAGAGTAATTTAAGTAATCCCTGTATACTGAGCAATACACTTGTAATCTAGGGTATTCTAGTTATCATCCGGAGTAATCTAGTTCAAATTTGCCGTAAACCACTTATAATCCAGAGCAATACACTTTTAATGAAGATAATCTTCAGTAATTCAGATAATCCACTTGTAATCAAGGCAATCCAATTTTCATAATTACTAATCCAATGCTAATTCGTGGTATTCCACTTGCAACCTGGAGTAATCCACCTGGAATTTCGGAGTAATCGACTTGATTTTTAAAAAGAAAGTTGGTTCTTAAAAAAAGACGTTTTGAAAGAAAATAGGTAAAGTTCCAACTAAAATAGTTAAACTTTTAGTAACAAAAAATTAATTTTCATTACAAAAAAACGAATTTCCAAGAAAATAGTATAATTTTCAACTTAGAAATATTTTGCAGTCAACTAACAGGAAAATTTTCAAACAAACTGTTCAACTTTCAAGTAAAAATATGAAGTTTCAACAAAGAAGATTAATATTCTACCAAAAAGGACGAATTTTCAACAAAATAGATGAATTTTCAACTAAAAAGATAAATTTTCAGCCAAAAATAGAATACATAAATTTTCAGTTGAAAAAGGTAATTTCCAACCAATAAAAAGAGACGATTTTCAACAAAATAGTTAAATCCAGTAATATAAAGTTGCTTTTACAAATGAAGAATCATTGGTATTTAATTTTAATATACAAGTTGAAACAAATTTAAGCACGCTTTCAAAAAAGTCCCTGAATTAAAAAAAATCCCCTGACATTTCCTGTTGTTATTGCGAAAGGTGAAATTTTTAAATGAAGAATTGATAAATGATTCAAAATCGACTATAAGCATTATTACACCTGAATTAATAAACTAGTTTGAATAATCGAGGTCGGTCAATAAATGTCATATCTCTGTAAATGATGATAAATTGGGCTTTGGTATCGTAAATGAAATTAATCCTGTGGTGCAGATTATTTAAATGAATTGAAGTAACTTTGATGATGCTTTCCAAACATATTATAAAGCTATTAACGTCATGGGCAAAATCATTTATGTTTATATCAGGTTTATTCAATCTGCTGAAGCCATTAAATTTTCCGGAAATTATTACTGAATAAATAGTAATAGTTTCACTTAAAAGCACCAATATAGTGAAATTAATACAAAATCGAAACAAAGATAATTTTTCAATAATATCTGAATAATCCCAGAACATATTTACTAGAATTTTTTATATTATTGTGAATTAGGTAGGGAGGCTGCTGGATGGCACAGTGGGTGAGGCTCACTTTGCTGTGCAAAGAGGTCGGCGTCATTCACTGTGCTATGAGGTATGCCTGGCACCTGAGACGTACATTTTCAAAATGTTGGAACCAACGAAATACACGTAGATCTAAAAGACAAACTCAGTAAAAGTGGCCAGATTCAAGAAAGAATTCCTCTGATGCATCTGGCTAATTCCAGGACAAATTTGCTAGAATTTTTTATTTTAATGTGGATCAGGGACGGAGACTGCCAGATGGCACAGTGGGTGAGGCTCACTCTGCTGTGCAAAGAGGTCCGCGTCATTCACTGTGCGTTGGGGTAGGTCTGGTATCTGAAATGTATATTTTCAGAACGTTGGGAACAATGAAATGCACTAAGATCTAACAGAAAAACTTAGTAAAAGTGGCCAGATTCAAGAAAATAATTCCTCTGATATATCTGGATAATTCAAGGACAAATTTGCTAGAATTTTTTGTTTTATTGTAACTTAGGGAGGGAAGCTGCTGGATGGCAGAGTGGGTGAGGCTTATTTTGCTGTGCAAAGAGGTCCGGCATCATTCACTGTTCGCTGGGGTATGCCTGTCATCTGAGACGTATATTGACAGATCGTTGGAAACAACGAAATGCACCCAGATCAATAAAAAAAGTCGGCAAAGGTAGCCAGATTTAAGAAAATAATTGCTCTGATATATCTGGATAATTCAAGAACAAATTTGCTAGCATTTTTTATTTTATTGTAACTTAGGGAGGGAGGCTGGTGGATGGCAGAGTGTGTGAGGCTCACTCTGCTGTGCAAAGAGGTCCGCGTCATTTAGTGTGCACTGGGGTATACCTGGCATCTGGGACGTATATTGCCAGATCGTTGGAAACAACGAAATACACGGAGATCTAAAAACAACTCAGTAAAGGTGGCCAGAATCTACTTTACCACCGAGCAATTCACGCCTACCCCGAAAGGGAAACGGCTTAATGATATAATAATAATAATAAAAAAAAATAATAACTTGAATTCGTCAAATTACTTGAATTCGTCAAATTACTTGAATTCGTCAAATTACTTGAATTCTTCGATTTACTTGATTCCTTCGAATTGCTGAAATTCTTCAATTTAATAGAATAACTTGAATTCTTCGATGTGGTCGAAATACTTGAATTCTTCGATTTAATCGAATTACTTGAATTCTTCGATTTAATCCAATTCTTCGACTTGCTTGCATTTTTCGATTTACTTGAATTCTTTGATTTAATCGTATTACTTTAATTCTATGATTGAATCGAATTACTTCAATTCTCCGATTTAATAGAATTACTTGAATTCTTCGATCTTATCGAATTACCTGAATTCTTCGATTTAATCCAATTCTTCGAATTGCTTGAATTTTTCGATTT
Source organism: Andricus grossulariae (assembly GCA_011634705.1). Lineage (NCBI taxonomy): Eukaryota > Metazoa > Arthropoda > Insecta > Hymenoptera > Cynipidae > Andricus > Andricus grossulariae. The sequence goes on from JAABKJ010075445.1 coordinate 138,056,980, forward strand.
ACTTGAATTCGTCAAATTATTTGAATTCTTTGATTTACTTGATTCCTTTGAGTTACTCGAATTCTTCGATTTGATAGAATAACTTTAATTCTTCCATTTACTCGAATTACTTGAATTCTTCGATTTAATCGAATTACTTAAATTCTTCGATTAAATCCAATTCTTCGAATTGCTTGAATTTTTCGATTTACTTGAATTCGTCAAATTACTTGAATTCTTCGATTTACTTGATTCCTTAGAATTGTACGAATTCTTTGATTTGATAGAATAACTTGAATTCTTCGATTTACTTGAATTACTTTAATTCTTCGACTTGATCAAATTACTTGAATTCTTCGATTTAATCCAATTCTTCGAATTGCTTGAATTTTTCGATTTACTTGAATTCGTCGAATTACTGGAATTCGTCAAATTACTTGAATTCTTCGATTCACTTGATTCCTTCGAATTGCTCGAATTCTTCGATTTAATAGAATAACTTGAATTCTTCGATTTACTCGAATTACTTGAATTCTTCAATTTAATCGAATTACTTGAATTCGTCAAATTACCTAAATTCTTCGATTGAATCGAATTACTTGAATTCTTCGATTTAATCGAATTCTTCGAATTGCTTAAATTTTTCGAATAACTTGATTGCTTCAATTTACTCAAATAACTTAAATTGATAGTCCGCATCCATACTATTAAGCACTGCAAGGGTTCGGATCCGGACACGTGCCCTCAAGAATTTAAAAGGCACGATTGTGGACTCGAACCCTTGAGAACTAGAAGGGTTCGGGTATGGATCAGGACCCTACAGAAATTGAAGGGTCCGGGTTCGGACCCGCACCCTTAAGAATTATAAGTGTCCAGTCCGCACCCGTTCTGCTCCAACCTAAAATGTTCCGATTCCTGGTTTTTTTCATCTATTTTTTGTTTGTAAGATTGAAGTTTGGAACAATTGAAACAATGCACCCTCCAAATCAATTTAGTTCGCAATCTCAGATCATTTATCAATCTGAAGTTAGCAAACAAAACAAGACAGAAACTGGTACTAAAATACGAGGGCTGTTTGATAAGTTAGTGACTTGTCGACTAGGAGATTTTTTTTCGGCAAATGAGCGTTTTACTTCTCAAAATAATCTCCTTCTAGCTCGATACATTTAGTCCAGCGTTTTCCAATTTATGTATTCCTTCCAAATAATAGAGTTTTTCAAGGCCCTCAAAATAGGCGTTTGTTTCGGTGATGACCTCTTCATTCGACCCAAATCTCTTACCGCCCTGCCATTTCTTCAGGTTCGGAAACAGGAAATAGTCGCAGGGGGCTAAATCTGGAGCCTATGCTGGATGAGGTAGCAGTTCGTAGCCCAATTCATGGATTTTTGCCATCGTGACTGCAGACGTGTGCACCCTTGAATTGTCCTGATGGAACAGCACTTTTTTCTTCGACAAATGCGGTCGTTTTTGCTTCAAATCAGCAAATTTTTAGTCATTACTCGGGAACTAATAAAGATTTTTGGTATTTCATTGGCTCAAATTAAAGACAATGTTTTACAGATTGCTTCCTCTGAATTTTAGATATTTTCCAAAAATTTCCTAGTTTTCATCACGATTTGAAGTTGAGGTACAAAATCATCGATTGAAATTCTACTCAGAAATGTTTGGACATTTTTAGTTATTACTCGGATACCGGTGAAGATTTTTCATATTTCATTGTTTTAAATCAGAGACAATGTTTTGGAGATTGCCTCCCCTAAATTTGAGAGATTTTTTAAAATTTGCCTAGTTTTTATCACGATTTGAAGTTGAGGTACAAAATCGTCGATTGATATTTTACTCAGTAAATGTTTGGACATTTTAAGTCATAACTCGGGAACCGATGCAGATTTTTTATATTTTATGGGCTCAAATTATAGAAAATGGTTTAGAGATTGCTTCCTCTCAATTTTAGATATTTTTCGAGAAATTTTTAGTTTTTATCACGATTTGAAGTTGAGGTACAAAATCATCGATTGAAATTCTACTCAGAAATTTTTTTTAATTTTCAGTCATAACTCGGAAACCGGTAAAGATTTTATACATTTTATTGTCTCAAATTGAAGACAATGGTTTAGAGATTACGTCCTATGAATTTTATAAATTTTTTTCGAAAATTCATGGTTTTTATCACTATTTAGAGCTGAGGTACGAAATTCTCTATCGAAATTCTACTAAGAAATGTTTGGACATTTTTAGTCATAACTCAGGAACCCGTTAAGTTTTTTCAAATTTCATTGGCTCAAATTAAAGACAATGTTCTAGCGATTGCTTCTTCTGAATCGTAGGTTATTTAAAAAAATGTCCCAGTTTTTATCATGATTTGAAGTTGAGGTACAAAATCGTCGATAGAAACTCGACTCAGAAATGCTTAGAAATTTTTACTCATAACTTGGGAACCGAAAATCAGAAATATCTCTACGAGGGGTCATTTGACGTGAAATTTCATAAGCTTTCATTATGTTTTTTTTTGTTTGAATCCCAGATTATTTCTAACCAAGTTATCGTGTTTCAAAGTTTTCAGCAAATTTTAGTTCTGCTCATACTAGCCCTGTATATAATTTCAGAATGATTTTTACGAGTGCCTGCTTTTTAATCAAGTTAAAAGTCAATTTTTCCAGGGAATTATGTGACTGATCACTGAATCGAAAATGGTATTGGAAACGAGATTGACATAGTGAATGTAGTCGGTGATAGTCTGAAGTGCTTCGGGCTTTTCATCTGGTCCGCTTTCAAGTATTGCCTGGTCAAACAATGAGGGTCGAATATGTCGAACTACCTCTGGGAGAGAATCTAGATATTCAACCCTTTTCAACCCCTTTCAACCCCTTTCAAACCCCACCCCTTTCCCCTGCTGTCCCTTTCCCTGAGGCGATTCAAAGAGAACCCTTGGGTGCAGTAAGTCCTTTCTGACCTTTGTGTATGATGTTTCTCACACAAGCAACCAATCAAAGGAAAACATTCAAAATAGGTATTCCATATCAGCAAGAAAAATCTTGTTGTTTCTTTACCGACGGAAATTTCATGCTAGATTTTTTTTATCGATCGATCACTTTACATCCAATTTATTACCGACTGATCATTCTGAATTTTGACCATTTTATTCTGTTTTGAAATCAGAAAAAAAGATTTCTTTACCGACGCAAACTTCAGATTAGATTTTTTACCGACCGATGACTCCACATTCAATTTTGTACCAACTGATCCTTCTTTTTCTCAAATCAGGAGGAGAAATATGTTTGCTTCTTTACCGACTGAAATTTCGTACTAGATTTTTTTTTATCCGTCGATCACTTTGCATCTAATTTAGTACCGACTGATCATTATGAATATTGATACATTTTATTCTCTTTTGAAAACAGGAAAAAAAGTTGAATTTCAAAATAAAATAGATCAATTTTCAACCAGAAATGGAAAAGTAGAATTTCTAGTTTAAAAAATTAATTTAATTTGTTTAACTTTTAACAAAAAAATTGAATTATATCAATCCACAATGCCGAATTTCCTGTTCAAATAGACCATTGTTCAACAAAATAGTTGTATTTCCTACCTACAAAAATGCATTTTCAACCAAATATTCGAATTTTGAAGCAAAAAAAATCAAACATTGACCAAAAACAGTTGAATTTCCAGCAATACATTAATTCTTAGCGCAAAATTAAATAGTTAATATTTCAGCCAAACAAAATGAATTTTCAACAAACAAGTCAAATTTTCAACCGAAGAGTTGAATTTTCAACGAAATATGTGAGCTTTTAACCAAATAGTTTAATTTTCAACCTACAAAGATGAATTCAATCAAGACGTCGAATTTTCAACAAAATACATGAATTTTCAAATAAACGGTTGAATTTTTAACTAAAATAGGAAATGAAAAAATATTCATGTTCAATTTTATATTAAAATTATACGAAAAATTAGTCATGCTCGCGAAAAACAAATTCCCTGGATTTAAACAAAAATTCTCTAACACTTTCAGGGTTTTCCACGTGAGTAGGCACCCTGATTATTATATACATTCAACTCCAAAAAAACGTTTCAGCAGTCTTTTTTTGTTCAGCAGAGCACACATTTGAAAACAAATGGTTTTTTCTTCAAGGGAATAAAAATTCCAGGACCATAAGCAAAATTCAAGAACTTTTCCCGGTTTTTTCCAGGTAGAGAAAAATTCAAGGATTTTTCCAGGTTTTCAAGGATTTCCAGGACGGTAGACACCCTGTATAAAGCCTATTGTGCCACACCAAAAATTGTCAACCGAAAATGGAATATAGTCGAAGCTCTCAATAAGACCGCTCCGAATAAGACCGTTTCCCCTCATCCTTGCTCGAGCTCGCCGAGGCGCTTCCCCCACTCTCACGCTGACTTCGGAATTCCAGCCAGCCGCTCCCAATAGTGCCGCCGTAGATATCGCAAGTTTTATCGTTTTAGGAGTGTTTTTTTATATTACCCAAATATAATATCGAAACATATTAGAAAATATGAAAATACCACAATATTCGATATATTTGTATGATATAAAAATACTCTTCTAAAAACCATAAAAACTGCGATTTCTACGGCGGCACTGTTGGGAGCTGCTGAATGGAAATTCAAAGTCAGCGTCAGAGTGGGGGAAGCGACTCGGCGAACTCGAGCAATGATGAGGGCAAGCGGTCTTATTCGGAGCGGTCTTATTGAGAGGTTCGACTGTAATTGACACTTCTTTTTAGTTTAATCAGGGTTTCTAGCGTCCTGGAAGTCCTTGAAAACCTGGAAAAGTCCTTGATTTTTTTTACCTGGAAAAACCTGGAAAATTCCTTAAATTTTGCTCATGGTCCTGGAATTTTCATTTCTTCAAAGGAAAAATAGGTTTGACTGAGTTATTCCATACTATTTGTACAGTTTGGTCGTGGGTCAGAGATAAAATCAAGGAAAAGTCAGGGAATTTGAATAAGAGGTACTTTAACCAGGGTGTCTAGCGTCCTAGAAATCCTTGAAAACCTGGAAAAGTCCTTGAATTTCGCTCATGATCCTGGAATTTTCATTTCCTTAAAGGAAAAATAGGGTTGACTGAGTTATTCCATACTATTTGTACAGTTTGGCCGTGGGTCAGAGAAAAAATCAAGGAAAAGTCAGGGATTTTCAATAAGAGGTACTTTAAACAGGGTGTCTAGCGTCCTGGAAGTCCTTGAAAACCTGGAAAAATCCTTGAATTTTGCTCACGGTCATGGAATTTTCATTTCCCTAAAGACAAAATAGGTTTGACTGAGTTATTCCATACTATTTTGTACAGTGTGGCCGTGGGTTAGAGAAAAATCTTCTACTAATCTGCTTAGTAGTGCCGACTTACTAATTCAATGAGTAGCAATGAATTGCTATAGAAACATAATTTAATCATTTTTTAAATACTTTCTGCTGGTTTCTGAGTTTTCATTGAGAAACGATAATGTTTTCATAATTTATATTCCAAGTTCATATAGTTATATTAATAATAATTGTGTATGAACGATGCAATATTCAAAACTGAAACGGTATTGGGATCCACTGCGCTGCAATACACCATATCTTTTTTCAGTGCGGCCAAAATATGAACTCGTGAAATCAAGTAGAATAACAGCGTTCTCAGAAATTAAAATAATAAAATTATTATTATTATATAAAATCTTTGATAGGAAGTAAAATTTTTATTACAATTTTAATCATTTGTTCAAAGTAAAAAAGATTGGGTTGTCATGAAATCATTGTATCGATGATTTTTAAGTCTTTTTTCATGTTTTAAAGTTATCACTTCTGAGGCCGCACTTATAATCATCAGATCCAGTTTTCCTGAGCGAAAAAATATTATTATTTAACCTAAATTTTAGACAGAATTAAAAACTCTTTTGTCTTCAAAAAAGCCTTTTTGAACCACCGTATTGGTAAGCTTTGGATAAGTTAAAATAAAAGTATCTACATACTTTAAAGCGCGAAAAATTTAATTTAGTTTATTTAATATTTCAAAGTGAAAATTGAACTATCAGGTTTGATAATTGATCATTTTTAGTTGAAAATTCAATTATTTATCTCTTTGCTTGAAAATTTAACAGCTTGTTCGCAATTGTTTCTCTGCCTTGACGACCGAAAAATCTTCTTAAGTTGAAAATTAAACTCATGTCGAAAAGTAGCTTTTTTGTTTAAATTCAACTGTTTCTGATTAAAAATTAATTTTTTTCTTTCGAATAACAAATACTTGATTTTTCGTTTAGAATTCATCTTTTTTGGAATAATAATTTAATTTTGTATGTTGAAAGTTAAACTTTTTTGTTAAACATTAATTTTTTTGGTTCAAGATTCATCATTTCAATTAAAAATTTATCTTCTTGGTTGAAGAGTGAGCTATTTTTTTCAAAATTCGTTTTTTCTAACAGAAAATAAATTTTTTTCAAACTGAAAATGTAGTTATTTTAATTGAATATTCTAACATTGTGGTTAAAAATTAATCTCTTTAGTTGAACATAATAAAAAATTTTAAATTGAACCATCCAATTTCTGGTTGAAAAATTACCATTTTTAGTTGAAAATTAAACTATTCCAGTCAATGATTCATCATTTTAGTTGAAAATGTATAATCTTGGTTGAAAATTAATTTTTAAAACTAAAAATTAAAACTGAAAAATTGAATTTTTATGTTGAAAACTGATATTTTTTGTTCAAAAATCAAACATTTCGTTAAGAATTCATGTATTTTGTTGAAACCTCGTCTTTTCTGGTAGAAATTTTAATATTTCTGGTTCCAAATTCAACTATTGAGTTAAAAATGCACCTATCTTGTTTAAAATGGAATATTTTCACTATGAACTTTAGGAATTTTATAAAAGGTTCAAATTCAATTTAATATAGGACCCGAAATAATTTGACCTAAATATGCACTGAGTTTTAAGTATTAGAAGATAAAATGGAAATTTCTTTGAATTATTATTTAAATTCATAGATTAATGTACTTAAAAAAAATATCTTCAATGCAAAATTAGTTTTTCAATTTATTTAAAACTACCATTTAAAATAGTTACTAGCAAAACATTTACCAGTTCATTTAGTAATAGCATTACCGATTCCTTTAGTAGATATAGTTACTAATTCATTTTGTCAGTTATGCTTACTCATTGAAATAGTAGATTTTTACTAATTATTAGTAAACGAATCGGCACTATTTGAATTAGTAGAAAACTACTACCAATTAGTAGTTTTCTACTAATTCAGATTTAGAATATATAACTATTTCCTCAAGGCGAAAGTAGTACTTCTTAAATTATTTTTTAGAATAAACTCATCCTTTAATTCTTCACTTTGTAACCAAATATTGAATTAGCAAACAAAAAGAAGAATCTTTAATACAGAAGATTAATTTCCTACCAAAAAAGACGAATTTTCAACAAAATACACGAATTTTGAACCGACTAGTAAAATTGTTAACTAAAAAAGATACATTTCAACCAAAAGTGGAATAGTTAAATTTTCAGTAAAAAAATTAATAGATTCTTCTTTCTTATGTTATGATTGGCTTTAGGATCTAAAAATGAATTGCTTTCTTTTACAAGTTAACAGACGCAACCTCCCGCAAGGATAACAAATGAATTTTCAAGAAAAAAAAATGAATTTTCAACAAAATAGTTGAATGCTCAACAAAAACTGATTGATTTTCAACCAAGCAGTTTCATTTTCAACTACGGAATATGACATTTCTACCAAAAGTAATGAATTTTCAACTAATATTATGATTCTTCAACCAAAAAAGTTAATTTTTAAGAAAAAGATGAATTCTCAACAAAAAACCGTCGAATTCTAAGAAAAGGGACGAATCTTCCATAAGATAACCGAATCCTCAACCCAAACAGATTAATTTTCAACCAAATAGTTGAATTTTCAACTAAGAAAGATACATTTTTTCAAAAAAATTAGAATAGTTAAACTTTCAGTTGAAAAAATGTACTTTCAACGACAAAAAACGAGTTTTCAAAAAAATAAATGTTCAAACAAAGAGATGAATTTTTTCACTTAACATGATGAAACTTTAACGAAAACAATTATTTTCAACAAAGTAGATAAATTTTCAACCAAGTTGCTTAATTTTCAATTAAAAAGATGAATTCTAAAAAAAATGTAATAGTTCATATTTGAACCAAAAAACTTTTAATATTCAATAAAAAAACAGTTGAATTCAAAAGAAAAAGACAAAAAAGTTGCATTTTTAACAGAAAAAGATTAAATATTTACCAAAAGAGATGATGTTTAAAACCAAAAGGACGAATTTTCAACGCATGAGTTGAATTTTCAACCAAGAAAGATTTTTCAGTCAGAAAAGAACAAAAATCTCCACCAAATTGTTGAATTTTCAATAAAAGTATGACTTGAACAAAATTGTTGAATTTTTAACCAAAAAGTTAAATTATCAACTGAGAAACATAAATTTTTGACTAAGACTAATGATATAGTTCAATTTTAAGTTAACAAATAATTAATTTTCAATCGAACAAAAGGATTATAAACTGAACAGTTAAATTTTTAATATGAGAATTCAATTTTCAACTAAAATGATGAATCTTCAACCAGAAAACAGAATCATTGTAGTTAAACTTTCAACCAAGTAGTTGAATTTTGAACCAAAAAAGATGAATTCTCAACGAAAAATGAAATATTTGATATCTCTATGAAAAGAGATTTCAGGTTTAAATAAGATTTCAAGTTAAATTAAAAAAATGGAGCGCTTAAGAAAAAAATATATGCATAAATATATATATAGAAGTGCAATACTCCGTGGCGGAATGCTTAAGTAATAATCTAATAATTAAAAAGTAGTGCAAAACACGGGAAGCGATGAGGAAAATATTATATCTTGTGAAGGAGCAGAATAAATAGTCTGCAGCGGCGTTTTGCTTATTATTAATAAGTATTTAAAATAATGAAGTTTTATAACTCTAAACAAATAATAATGTTGTGATATTACGAAAACAACAGAGACACGCAGAAAACGATTCAAATTGTTCTTATTTTTCCACTTACTTCCCAAACTTTCCAACATATTGGATATTTTATTAAAGAATAATTACATATATAGCCCCCATTCGGTTTTGGTTTCTATTCCTTTCGAATAGAACTGAAGGGCCTATGACAAAGCCACCGAACGCGTCCTCGGGTTCCAAACAAATAGTTAAACTTTTGACCAAAAATATTAATTTTCAACTAAAATGATAATTCTTTAATTGCAATATTTAAATTTTCAGGTACAAAAATTAATTTTTAACAACAACAAAAACTAATTTTCAACCAAAGCGATGAGTTTTTAACTAAAATGATGAATCCTTAACTAAAATAGTAAAATTTTAAATCAAAAAAATTAATTTTCAACAAAAAAAAAAAACTAATTTTTAAAAAAGTTTTTCAACTTTTAACAATTCATTTTAAACCGAAAAAAACGCGAATTTTTAACAAAATAGTTCAATTTTCAACCAAAGAGATGTATTCTCAACAACAACAAAATAATAATAATAATTTTTAACAAAGAAATTCAACTTTTACCTTAGTACATAGTTGAATTTTCAATTAAAAAATATCAATTTCCAACAGAATAGTTTAACTTTCGACCGAAAAGATGAATTTTCAACTAAAATGATAATTCTTTAATTGCAATAGTTAAATTTTCAGGTACAAAAATTAATTTTTAACAAAAAAAAAACGAATTTTCAACACAAAAAAAAAATAATTGTCTAAAAAACAGTTGAATTTTCAATCAAATACAATGATAAAAGTTTAATCTAAAGATATAATCGTCAGGAGGAAACAAGTTCAAAAAATAGATGTAGAAATATTAGGAAAATAAATAACTAACAAAAATATTATATCATGGTGGCCGCAAAACATTTTCAAAATTCCTTCATTTTTCCCTGACCAATTTTTCATTTTTTCTGACCATTAAAATCCAAAGACCAGAATCTTCATATTGTAACATTTGTAACATTTGTAACAGTCTCTTTCGTAAGCGGAATAAAACGATTTTCAATATAAATATACAAATTTTTAATTTATTATACTTGACAGTTATATAAAGTGACTTTTATAGAAATTTCCAGACTTTTGCAAGATTTTTTTTTAGAATCCCTGACTTTTCCCTGATTTCCAGGTTTTTCCTGACCACTGTGCAAAGATTTGATCCAATTTTGGATACAAATTTGACACCTTGTCATTTAGTGTGTGTGAATGAAAAAAAAAAATCATACGAAGGGCAAAGGAAATAAGAAACATTCTTCTGCTGACTAAAAATTTGTCGAGCTGTTTCCGGTCATTTACTTCCTTTTGTTCCATATTCGCTAAAAAAAAATATTGTCAATCTTTCGGATTCCAGACTAAAGTGTATATTTCGGCTTCTCACGCGTTTTCATCAGTGTCGAATTCACCAGCGCTTGATAATATGTGCACTTCACAAGATCACCTTTTTCTACTTCAAACATATTTTCTCAATTGCAAAAAAATAAATATATTTTTATTTTGAAAACCTAAAGTAAGTTACTAAAGGAGATGCAATTTTTATTCAAGAAAGACAATAAATTGCATCCAGAATGTTGAATTTTCAAGCTAAAAAAACGATATGTCTACAAAACAGTTAAATTTTCCAACAATTACATTTTCAAACGACAGGATGAATTTTTAACCAAGAAGATAAATTTTCGACTAAAAACGACGCATTCTCAACAAAAAACATAAATTTTCAACTAATTAGTTGAATTTTTAAAGGAGATTAATTTTCTACCAAAAAAAAAAGAATTTTTAAATTACATCAATTTCCAACCAAATAATTGAGTTTTGATACCAAAATATCAATTATTTACAAAAAATGTTGAATTTTCAAGACAAACGAATTTTCTACCAAAAAGTTGAATTTTCAACCAACTAATTAAATGTTCACTTGAAAAAATTAATAGTTTTAGTTGATCAACTGTAAATATTATAAACTAATGATTCATTTTTTAAATTTAACCGAAGTTCCAGTAATAAGAATTAATCAATAATTGATTTTAAAAGATGGTTCTTAAACTGTTACAAACTAAAACATTTACAAATGTTAACGTTGTGAATTCCGTTAAATTCTGTGAATTCTTTGGAGTTCTCTGAATCCTCTGAATTCTTTTCAATTCTCTTAATTTTTATTCCTTTTCTAAATTCTCTGAATACTCTTGAATTTTCTGAGTTCTCTGAAATCTCCTGAATTCTCTAAATTCTCCTGAATTCTCTGTATTTTCTATGAATTATCTGAATTCTTCTGAATTGTATGGATTTTTTGAATTCTCTTAATCCTTCTGAATTCCCTGAATTCTTCCTTATTCTCTAAATTCTTCTGAATTCTTTGGAATTCTCTGAATTCTTTGGAATTCTTCGAATTCTTTTTAACTCTGTTAATTATCTTGAGTTCTCTGAATTCTCTGAATTCTTCTCAACTTTCTGAATTCATCTAAATTCTCTGAATTCTTTTGAATTCTCTGAATTCTTTCAAATTGTCTGAACTCTTCTGAATTTGCGGGAATCTGTTGCATTCTCTGAATCCTTCTGAATTGCTTGAATTTTTCGGAATTCTCCTGAATTCTCTGAGTGCTTCCTAATTATCAGTATGCTTCTGAATTTCTTGAATTCTTTTAAATTGTCTGAATTTGTAAAAACTTTTCAACGCTTTTGAATTTGCGAAAATCTTTTTAATTCTCTGAGTTTTTTTTGTGATTTCTCGCGTAATTCTTTTGAAATCAACTAAATTATTTCGAATTCTTTGAATTATTTTGAACTCTGTTAATCATTTTGAGTTCTCTGAATTCTCTAAATTCTTCTCAATTCTCTGGATTCATCTAAATTCTCTGAATTCTTTTAAATTCTCTGAATTCTTTTGAATTGTCTGAATTCTTTTAAATTTTCTGAACTCTTTTGAATTCTCGGAAATCTGTTGAATTCTCTCAATTCTTTTATATTCTCTTACGTCATTCTTACAAAATTCTCTAATCTATTCTGATTGCTGTGAATTCTGTTGAACTCTGTGAATTCTTTGAAGTTATCTGAATCCTATGAATTCTTTTCAATTCTCTGCATTTTTCTTAATTTTCTAAATTCTCTGAATACTCCCGAATTCTCTGAATTCCTTCAAGTCTCCTGAATTCTTTAAATTCTCCTGAATTCTTCTGAATTATCTGTATTCTTTTAAATTCTCTGAATTCTTTTGAATTGTCCAAATTCTTTCAAATCTGAATTCTTTTTCATTCGTGGAAATCATTTGAATTCTCTGAATTCTTTCGTATTCTTCTACATAATTCTTTCAAAATTCTTTAAATTATTTTGAATTCTGTAAATTCTTTCAAACTCTCTGAATTCCTTTGAGCTCTGAATTCTCGGAATTCTTCTAAATTCTCTAAATTTTTTTTAAATTTCTGAATTCTTCTGAATGCTCTGGATTCTTTTGAATTCTCTAAATCCTTCTGAATTCTTTGAATTTTCCCTCATTCCCTGAATTCTTCTTAATTATCTGAATTCTTCTGAATTCTCTGAATTCTTCTGATTTCTCTGAATTATTCTGAATTCTCTGAATGCGTCTTAATTCTCTGTATGCTTCTGAATTCCTTGAATTCTTTTAGATTGTCTGAATTCATGTAGTTTTTTCAAATTTTTGAATGCACGAAATTCTTTGGAATTCTCTTAACTATTTTGTGATTTATCGCGTAATTCTTTTGAAATTAAGTAAATTATTTTGAATTCATCAAATTCTTTTGAACTCTGTGAATTATTTTGAGTTCTCTGAATTCTCTGAATTCTTCTCAATTCTCTGAATTATTCTTAATGTTCTAAATTCTTTTGAAATCTCTAAATTCTTCTGAATTCTCTGAATTTTTCTGAACTCTCCTCAATTATTTTGAATTCTGTGAATTCTTTTGAGCTTCGTTAATTCTTTTGCGTTCTGTGATTTCTTCTGAATTCTATAATTTTCTCACCAAACCATTAAGCATCCGGAGGGGTATCATAGTTCAATAATAGACGCAGAGTTGTAAGTCTCCAAAGAACCCCGATTTTTTCAAAAAGGAGGCTAAAGAACCCAATTCTTAAGTTAATATCTGTACTTCAGAACCTGTCAATTTCACGAAAAAAATTTCTGGACTTTAATTAAAGTGTACGCAATTTCGAGTAATTCTAAAAAAAGACAATGTTTGAACCTCAATGTGTCATACGTTATGGCCTTCCAAACTTAACCACTTTTGACGTATTCTTCAGAGCAAATTACTCGTGTTCAGTTTTTTCAAAATACTTTGCTCGTGGGTAAATCTATGCTAATGATGACAGAAAGAATTTTCAAGTTGGAAATTATGTTTCAATGTGAAAAAAATCTTCCAGCCTTCATAGGTCAAGAATTGTGACTTGAAAAATTTTTTTTTCTATTTTTAATCAGAATTTATTTTTTTAATATCTCGTTTGGTGAATATCGTACGGAAAATAGTAACGGCATTGATAACATAAGTAACAAACGGTTCCACGTGAAAATAAGTTTTTTTGTTCAAGATGCCTGCAGTATATTCAGATTTTTACATATGACTGGATTTTTTCAAGCGTCGTTCATTTTCACCATCTTCCTCATTTTCCTGCTGTCTGTATATGCATATATTAATAAATACGATATTCGTACAAATTTCTACAAACAAGAAGTTTTGAGATATGACTGAGTAGTTAGAAGATTTTTGAATGAAATAATTGATTGAAAAGTCGAACTGAAAAGATCATAAACTAACATTATCATGGAAAAAATGTTAAAAAATATGATTACCATCATCTTTAAAGAATAATTAAAAAAAAAAACATAATATCTACATTTTTCCATGAAAAGAAGAGATCTATTCGCGATGAATATGCAAAGACATATTTTTGTCACAAACGAAATAAGGCAAAAATTAATAATAATCAATTATAAATTGAAATATTTATAAGAAGCATAAAAAACCAAAAAGAATTCTGAATCTCAACCCGCATGCTCGATTTTTCTGTTCACTTTGAGTTATAAATTAACTACGTGGAAAGAGACATGAATCAGATTTGGTTTTAAATTCAACTATTTATGCAAAAAAATTCAAAGTGAGAAATGGAAACTGAAAATTATTCGTCTTTATTGTTAGAAAATCAATCTTTTTAGTTGAAAATTCAAATACTTTGTTTGAAACTTATGTGCATTTTTTTCGAAATTCTTCTCCTCTGATAGAAAATTAATCTTCTTGTTTAGAAATTCATCTTTTGGAGTGAAAATTTAAATATTTAGTTTAAGATTCAACAGTTTTGTTGAAAGTTTATGTTTTTGGCTTGGAAATCCCGCATTTTTTATGACTTTTTTTGTATTGTTTAAAAGATCCATCTTGTTTGATAAATTCGTGTTTTTGATTTGAAAATAGTGTCTTAAGTGTTTTTTTTTTGGTCAAAATAGTAGAAAAATAACATCATCGCTTGAAAAAAAGTTTCAAATAGTGTCAACAGTGTGTTGAGCCCGAGACCTGAATTTATAATTTATCATTCTCAGGGCGGCCACAGTCTAATTCATTTGAAAAATGTGACCGATTTAAATCGAAAAAAGCAGATAAATTGTTCTACAAACAAAGTCAAATTGAAAATTATTCGAAAGTATTGTAGTTTGAATGCGAAGTTGCCGTCAAGCAGATTTCTAAAGAACATCTCGTGAGTTCGAAGCAATAATTTTTAATTCGATGTTTTTTCCAGCAAAACTCATTTTTAATCTAAAAATTGACTTAAAGTGAATATGTGCATGAATAGTGTGACTAATTAATTGATTTTAGTAATTTCAAAATGATATCGAAAAAATACAAAGGAAATCAACAGAATTTTATTAAATGTTGAAAAATTCAAAATGAGTTGAAGACACTTCAAGAGGAATTAAACACAAACTGAAAACTTAAAGCCAAAGAAATCTGGTGAGTGAAAAGCGAACCTAGCCAACAAAATTTGAAAAAAAGTCACGGATTACAAAAAAAAAAACTTGCAAAAGTCAAGGAATATCCTTATCTTTAGATAACTGTTCAGTAGAATAAATTTGAAATTTACCATTTTAATTTGATATTGTTTGGTTCTGTTAATAAAAGATTCTAGAATCTAGGTTAAAAGTATTACAATTTTCAGATTTCGGTCTTTGAAACATAATGGTCAGGAAAAATGAAAAATACGCTAAGGAAAAATTAGAGAATTATTATTATGCTAGATGGTATAAATACATTTTTAAAGGAATCTGTATTATCATTAGAGAATAACAGAAAATTTTCAACGTCTTTTGCAGACTAGATGGAGTTATGAATTAAAAATAATTTTTTCATAATTTTTTTTTGTTTGAAAAAAATATGTTCTCCTTCCACTCAGCTGGGATTCGAAGCACAGAACTTGTAATTTCCCGTCAGGTGCTTTTCCCATCAAGCTACTAGAGAGATCGAGAGAAGAAACTTTATTCCAGAAAATATACGCATTATTATGCTAGATTGTACAAATCGAATTTTCAAAGGAATCTGCATTATCATCAGAGAATAACAGAACGGTTTAAACATCTTCGTCAGACTAGATGGAGTTATGATTTAGAAATGATTTTTGATTAATTTTCTTTGTTTTCTGAAAAAAAGATCTTCTTTCACTTGACTGGGATACGAACCACAGAACTTGTGATTTCCAGTCAGGTGCTTTTCCCATTGAGCTACTAGAGAGATCGAGAGAAGAAACTTTATTTTAGAAAATATACGCATTATTATGCTAGATGGTACAAACCAAATTTTTAAAGGAATCTGTATTATCATCAGAGAATAACAGCAAATTTTGAACGTCTTTTTCAGACTAGATGGAGTTATGATTTGAAAATCATTTTTGATCATTCTTTTTTTATGAAAAAAGATCTTCTTTCACTCGGCTGGAATACGAACCACAGAACTTGTGATTTCCGGTCAGGTGCTTCTCCCATTAAGCTACTAGAGAGATCAAGAGAAGAAACTTTATTTCACAAAATATACGCATGATTATGCTAGATGGTACAAATCAAATTTTTGAAAAAAATCTGCATTATCATCAGAGAATAACAGAAAATTTTTAACGTCTTTTTCAGACTAGATGAAGTTATGAATTAATAATCATTTTTAATTAATTTGTTTTTTTCTGAAAAAAAATGTTCTCCTTTAACTCTACTGGGATTCGAACCACAGAACTTCGGATCAGAAGATCTGTGGTTCGAATCCCAGAGGAGTGAAAGGAGAAGATCTTTTTTCAGAAAAAAAAAATTAATCAAAAATTAAAGAATTTTTAAAACGAAGATTTGCGGTAACCTTGACATAATATTCTCGTTAGTAGTTTGATTGCCTCGTACTTATATTTATATTTCTTTTTCTTTGCAGTTGCTTCCTTCTGAAGATTATTTTTTTGGTTTTAAATTTTACTATTTGTTTGAAAATTTAACAATCTTATTTAAAACTCATCCTTTTTCGTTGAAGATTCAACTGTCTTGTTAAAAATTGGCCTTTTTGTGTTGGAAATCATACTATTTTCGAAAAAATTTATTTTTTCATGAAAATTCATATTTTGATGTTCAAAATTCAACAAAAATCTTTTCTGGATGAAAACTCAACTGGTTTTAGTGAAAAATTTTTTTTTTCAAGTTGAAAATTCATATATTTGAGTAGAAATTGCATCTTTCTTAGATAAAAATGCAACTTTTTGGTCAAAAATTCAACAGTTTTGTTAAGAATTCATCCTTTTTGGTTGAAAATTTAAATATTTTTTTCAAATTTTCTTTTTAATTTGAAAATTCATCTATAATAGTAGAAATTGCATCTTTTTGGATGAAAATGCATCTGTTTTTTTCTGTCTTGTCTGAAAAAGCTTTATTTATTGACAATTCGTCTTTTTGATTAAAAAATTTGAATTTTGGGTTGAATGTTGAACTACTTTGTTAAAAATTCTTTTTTTTTTACTCTGCTTGAAAATTTGTCTTGTTTGGTTGAAAATTGAACTGTTTTATTGGACATTTATCTATTTGGACAAAAAATTCGTCCTTTTAGATTTAAAATTCACCTGTTTTGTTAAGAATTAAGCTGTCTTCTAAAAATTCAATTATGTCGTTAAAAATGCAACTGTTTTTGGTTGAGATTAATCTTTTTTGTTTATAATTCGATCATTTGGTTGAAAATTTATCTTTGTAAGTTGAAAATTCAACAATTTGGTTGAAAATTTAATTATTTCATTCGAAATTAAATTAAAATTAGCATAAAAATAGATAACTCAGTCAAATTTCAACCAATTATAATTATAAAAAAATGGTTGTTAAAGCTTAAAAAATAAGAAAGTTCGAAATATTTTCGATTGTAGCGTCGTGATTTTTCACCGTCATAAAAGAACAATCACCAAGAAACGGGTTTTTGACCATAAAATCAGATTTTTTAGGCATGTTTCGTGAAAATTATATTTTTATTGTAAAAAAGGTACCTTGAACAATTAATTTTTTTCGTCCTGGAAAACCTGGAAAGGTCCTGGATTTTTTTTTGCTGAAAGGCTAGACAGCCTAGTTAAATTCTCTAAAAAATAGTTGAATTTTCACCAAAAAATGTAATAGTTGATATTTAAACTGAAAATGATTTAAATGTTAAATCAAAAACAGTTGAGTACAACCAAAAAAGACGAATTTTCCAGAAACTATTTGAATCCTCAACTAAAACAAAATAATTTTCAACCATACTGTTAAATTTTCAAACAGGAAAATTAATTTTCTACCAAAAAATACTAATTGTTAACAAAATACTCATAGTTAAATTTTAAATCAAGAGGATTAATTGTGTACTAAAAACACAAATTTTCGACAAAATACGTGAATTTTCAACCAAATAGTTGAATTTTCTACTAAATCAGATAAATTTATAACAAAAAATGAAATAGTTACGTTTTTAGTTAAAACCTTTAATTTTAAAACAACAAAAGGAGAATTTTCAACAAAATAGTAAAGTTTTCAAACAAAGAGAAGAATTTTCAACTAATGTGATCAATTCTCACCAAAAACTTAATAGTTGATATTTAAACCACAACAGATTTTAATGTTGAATAAAAAATTTGAATATAATAAAAAATACGAATTTTCAATAAAATACTTGAAGCTTTAACTAAAATACATTAATTCATAACCATACATTGTATTTTTAACCAAAAAATTGATTTTCTACCTAAAAATACGAATTTTCAACCAAACACATACATTTTTAATCAGATAGTTCAATTTTCAACTGAAGAATGCAAATTATAAACAAATTACATCAATTTTCAACTAAATATTTTTATAAATGGATGTGATGTTAGTCCAAATTTTATTTGATTTTCTTTTTCGTTTCTAAAAATTTGGAACTAAATAGTTTAATTTTCAGGCTAAAAAGATACCTTTTTGAATAAACAGGATGTAGTGCAATTTTTATTAAGGAGAATTAATTTTCAATACAAACAAATTATTTTTCTACAAAACCGTTTAATTTTATGCCAAATAGTTGAATTTTATACCAAATTGTGAAATTTTCCAGTCAAAAAGTCGACTTTTCTATAAAAACAGTGGAACTTTTAACCCGCAAATATGAATTTTCAACTAGAAATTTTTATTTTAAACCAATCAATCCAGTTTTCAACAAAATAGTTAACTTTTCTGTTCAAAAAATCATTCTTAACCAACAAACAAAAAAATTTTTTGAATAAAATTAAAAATCTTCAAAAAAAAAAAAGGAAAAAAGAATTTTGAAGAAAGTAGTTCAACCAACAAATAATATTATCAGCATTCTGATCGCAGTATGGATCCAAAAATGTTCATCATATCCTACATTGATTAATTTTTACTCTGAATAAAAAAAAAATAATCTGCGATATGCGACTTCTATGACATTTTTTATAAAAGCGCTGAAAAAAATTACCGTCCTATGTGAAAAGTAAAGAATGTTGACATAAAAGAGATATCTTATTTACAAGCGGTTAAAAAATCGTTCTTGACTTGAAAAGAAAATTTATTTTTTTGAAACTTTTCAAAATGCTTAAAAATCTTCTACGTCTTCCTTGTAACCTTCAAAAATCTACATTTTCTTCGGATTTCAGTTAATCTTTCAAAATAAACCTTGATAATTTTTTTTTGTGAAATCTTATTGTCAGTAACGGTTATTTGTTGGTTACCGATATCAACAATTTTTTTTCACCGGTACCGACAAAATATAGAATGGTAGTGACATGTTAAGAACAGAATTATTTTGCAATATTTAAACAAACATTTCTAAATAAAATTTCATTATTATCGATAGTGTTGACACAAATTCAGAAATAAATTTTATCATGAAATAAAATGACTTTTTTGGAAATTAGTATTTACAAAATTGAGGATGCAGAACATTTGTAATCTGCAATAAATGTGAAGGGACTTCTTGGATTATTATTAACAATTGTCAGTTTTTATTTACGCGCGATATTCTGAAGCCTACTTCTGCAAAAATGCTTCCTCAAATACAATTAGAACTTCGAATACATGAATCTGTTAGAAGTTAGGATCGACATGCTTTATTGCCATTCGACTATGTTAATCGTTACAAACTAAACTGAGTGCGAAGTGTGCGAATAAGTGGACGAATCTTCATTCAAATACATGAATTTACAATGGAAAAGTTGAATTTTCTTCTAAAAGATGATGCATTTCAAGCATAAAAACGAATTTTCAACAAAATGGTTCAATCCATAACTACAAAAGAGTAGTTTTCAAGCAAACAGTTGAATTTGTAACCAAAAAGATTAATTTCGCTACAAAAAAGGCAAATTTTCAGCAAAAAGTATATAAATTCACATCTAAACAGTTGAATTTTCGACTTGAGCAATTTTTTATAGCAATTTTATAGCACTTTTAACTAAAATGATGAATCTTCGACCCATAAAATCAATTTATAATAAAGAATTAGTCAAACTTGCAAGCAAAAAGGATGAATTCCTCTAGCAATTATTTCAATTTTAAATGAAAAATAGGTTGATTGGACCAAAAAGGACGAATTCGCAAGAAAATAGTGATATCCATAACCGAGAAAGACTTTTTATCTATCAAAGTGTTTTACCAGAAAAAATGATTCATAACAACAGCGAAAAATGAAATTTCGACCAGGAGAGATATATTTTTGGACTAAATGACGAATTTTCAACAAAGTAGTTTAATTTTCAAGCGAATAAATAAATTTATAACCAAAATAGACAGAGTATCATTTGAAAATATAATAGTACACCTTTTCACCGAAATAATTGACTTTTAAAGAAAAACGGTTGTATCTGCGCCTACGGTGTCCTTTTTTTTTTTTAATTTCGTACATCTGGTCGCATGTGCCGCGCGGGTCAACCGACTTTGACAAAAGCGGACGGCACCCCTTCGACGTATCGATTACAATTGCGGTCGACCACCGTAAAAAAAAGAACAGAAAAAAATAAACTGCAATAGCGCGTTATTGATATAATTAACTGTTTTTAAAAACCCACCAATCGAAAGTGGACCAAGTTGTCAAATTCTTCAAAATAATCAGAAATATGATGAAATCCTGCTTTGAGATTTGATAAAATCCTTAAAAATTTTCAAAAAGTTGTTCAAATTTCTTAAAATCATTGCATTCTCTGAAAACAAATAATTTGAAATACCTTTTTGAACAATAACAATTCAAAAATTTCCGCATTTTGTTCCAAATTCTTTTTCTTTTTTGTCAAAACGATTTTTTTTTTGTTAAAAATGCAACAGTTGAACTGTTTTTGATTAAAAAAAAATATTTTTTAATTTAAATATTAACTATTACAGATTTCGTTAAAAATTCATCGACTTTGGTTGGAAATTCAACTACTTTTTTGAAAATTCTTTTTTTTCTTCAGGTAAAAATTAATTTTTTTAAACTTAAAATATAACAATTTGGATGAAAATTAATATTTTCGGGATAAAATTCAACAATTTAGATGAAAATTCAATTATTTGGTAGAAAATTCGTTTTTTTCGTTGTAAATTAATTTTTGTAATCAATATTTTACTATTGCATTTTTGTTTAAAAATTGATCTTTTTCAGTTTAAACATTCAACTATTCGGTTAAAAAATTATACATTTTGTTAAAAATTTATATTTTTTAGTAAAAACGCAATCTTTCTAGTTGAAAATTCAACTATTTGATTCAAAGTTGATGTATTTTGTTGAGAATTCGTCTTTTTGGTAGGAAATTAATCTTCTTGGTTGAAAATTAATATTTTTGGATTGAAACTCTTTTATAGAAAGTTTGTCTTTTTGTCAGGAAAATTCAACAATTTAGTTGAAAATTCAATTATTTGGGAGAAAATTCAGCGGTTTTGTAAAAAATGCGTTTTTTTGTTGTTGTTGAAAATTAATTTTTGTAATAAATATTTTAATACTGAACTTTTGGTTGAAAATTAATCTTTTATAGTTTAAACATTCAACTATTTGGTTGAAAATTCAACTTTTCGGTTAAAAATTTATGAATTTTGTTGATGATGAATTTTCAGCTAAAACTATGGAATATTCAATTGCAATAAGTTAAATTTTCAGTTAAAAAAAGTACTTTCCACAAAAAAAACTAAATTTCAAACAAAAAAATAGTTACACTTTCAAACAAAGTGATGAATTTTCAACTGAAATTGTAAATCTTTAACTGAAATAGTTGAATTTTAAACCAGAAAGATGAATTTTTATCTGAACTGATGAATCTTTACCTAGAATAATTGAATTTTTAAACAAAACAATTAATTTTTATCCAAGAAAATTAATTTCTACAAAAGAAAATGAATTTTCAACTAAAAAGGATCATTTTTCAACCAAAAATTGAAAAAAAGAAAATGCGTACTTTTGGCTCAAAAATTCAACAATACGTCTTTTTGGGTAAAAATCAATTTTTTGGGTTAAAAATGCAACTGTTGCTTGATAATTAATTTTTTTTTTATTTAAAATAAAAATATTTTTTACTTGAAATATTAACTATTACATTTCTCATTGAAAATTAATTTTCTTGCTTGAAAATTCAACTATTTGGTTCAAAGTTTATGTATTTTTTCGAGAATTCGTCTTTTTGGTAGAAAATTAATCTTCTTGGTTGAAAATTTAAATTTTTGGTTGAAATTTTTTTTCATTATTGACTGAAAAATCTGCTTTAGTTAAAAATTCAATTGTTTGGTTGAAAATGAATCTGTTTTAATTGAGGATTCAACCATTTTATTGGAAATTCGTCTGGTTTTGTTGAAAGTCAATTTTTTTAACTGGAAATTTAACTATTCTTTTTTTAAAATTAAACGTCTAGGTTGAAAATTTAACTGTTTGGATAATAATTGATGTATTTTGTTCCAAATTCTTTTTTTGTTGTAAAAAATAATTTTGTTGCTGAAAATACAACAGTGAAACTGTTTTTCATTAAAAATAAAAATATTTTTTAACTGAAATATTAACTTAATTAATAATTTCGTTGAAAATTCATCTTCTTTGGTTGAAAATTCAACCATTTTTTTGAAAATCCGTTTTTTTTGGGGTAAAAATTAATTTTTTTAAACTGAAAATATAATAATTTGTTTGAAAATTAATATTTTCGGGATGAAATTCAACAATTTAGATGAACTATCTATCTATCTATCTATCTATCTATCTATCTATCTATCTATCTATCTATCTATCTATCTATCTATCTATCTATCAATCTATCTACCTATATACCTATCTATCTACCTATCTACATATCTATCTACCTATCTATTTACCTATATATCTATCAATCTATCTACCTATCTACCTGTCTACCTATCTATCTACCTATCAACCTGTCTATTTACCTATCTATCTACCTATCTATCTACCTATCTACCTATCTTCCTATCTATCTACCTATCTAACTACCTATCTACCTACCTATCTATCTATCTATCTACCTATCTGTCTACCTATCTACCTATCTATCTACCTATCTATCTAGCTATCTACCTATCTATCTACCTATCTATCTACCTATCTACCCGTCTACCTATCCATCTACCTATCAACCCGTCTATTTACCTATCTATCTACCTATCTATCTACCTATCTATCTACCTATCTACATATCTATCTACCTATCTATCTACATATCTATCTACCTATCTATCTACCTATCTACCTATCTGCCTATCTATCTACCTATCTAACTACCTATCTACCTATCTATCTACCTATCTATCTACTTATCTACCTATCTATCAACCTATATATCTACCTATCTATCTAGCTATCTACCTATGTATCTACCCATCTATCTACCTATCTACGTATCTATCTAACTATCTATCTATCTATCTACCTATCTATCTACCTATCTATCTATCTTTCTACATACCTAACTATCTATCTTTCTAGCTGGATACATACCTATCTATCTATATATTTATCAATTCATCTATCTACCTACCTATCTATCTATCTATCTGTCTATCTATCTATCTACCTATCTATCTATCTACCTATCTATCTACCTATCTATCTACCTATCTATCTACCTATCTATCTATTTATATATCTACCTATCTACTTATCTACATACCTATCTACCTATCTACCTAACTATCTATCTACCTATCTACCTATCTATCTACCTATCTATCTACATATCTACATATCTATCTACCTATCTATTTACCTATCTATCTATCAATCTATCTACCTATCTACCTGTCTACCTATCTATATACCTATCAGCCTGTCTATTCACCTATATATCTACCTATCTATCTACCTATCTATCTACCTATCTACCTGTCTACCTATCTATCTACCTATCTATCTACCTATCTACATATCTATCTACCTATCTATCTACCTATCTACCTGTCTACCTATCCATCTACCTATCAACCTGTATATTTACCTATCTATTTACCTATCTATCTACCTGTCTATCTACCTATCTACATATCTATCTACCTATCTATCTACATATCTATATACCTATCTATCTACCTATCTACCTATCTGCCTATCTATCTACCTATCTACCAATCTATCTACCTATCTATCTACCTATGTATCGACCTATCTACATATCTATCTACCTATCTATCTACCTATCTACATGTCTACCTATACATCTACCTATCAACCTGTCTATTTACCTATCTATCTACCTATCTATCTACCTATCTATCTACCTATCTACATATCTCTCTACATATCTATCTATATATATATATTTACCTATCTATCTATATATCTATCTATCTCTCTATCTATCTATCTATCTATCTATCTATCTACCTATCTATCTATCAACCTATCTATCTACCTATCTATCTACCTATCTACCTATATATCTACCTATCTACTTATCTACCTACCTATCTACCTATCTATCTACCTATCTATCTGTCTATCTATCTAGCTATCTACCTATCTACCTCTTTATCTATCTGCCTATCTATCTGTCTATCTATCTATCTATTTACCTATCTATCTATATATCTATCTATCTATCTATCTATCTATCTATCTATCTATCTATCTATCTATCTATCTATCTATCGCATGGTTTACTCGGGTACAAAGCGCGAGTCCTTTCGAAAAGGATATTGCGTTATTGATAAACAATGAGTTCATTCATTTATGCCATCGAAAGTACATGATTTGTAGATTAAGACATATCTACGTTTACATGAAATCCTTGGCATATAAGTCAGAGACACTAATGGCATATTCTGGAATACAACTCGTTGTCTTCGCAGGCCTCCTGAATTTTAAACGTGAGTTCAATGTAATATTAAAATTAATATATATGCTAAATCTGACATACATTATCAAACATGTTTACTTAAGAGCTTGCAGTTAGAATTGTTAGTTTCTAAAGTGTCCAGTTTTAGCATCAAAGTTTTTTTATTTCATAAAACGCCGTCTAGCTTCTCCAGGGCTAGAATTAGGAAAAAATCCCAATACTAGACAATGTCTAATATATTATCAAATCAAGTAGCTGCTGCACAATGTGCAATTTACGACTGGATAACGCATGTCGTCTAATGAACGCTTGTCTATAACAAACATTTACCTAATTCACCGAATAGAAGCAGAATTGAATGCGGTATTTCTTTATTCAAACATTTTCGAAAGGATTGTAAGATACTTTACAATGAAGATTTTATAATTATTATAATTAAACGAACTATGTTATTTTACAAAGTATTTCATTATCATATGCTCACATTCTTAAAAATAATTTCCAAAAACCAGACTATTTTTCATATTCGACCAAGTTTGATTTATTGCTGCTATCACGATAACAACATGCAATGCTGATTTCTAATTCAAATTGAAAAATTTCCATGCAATATAAAAAACTTCAAATGGGTGGATAGAACATCTTGAGTTTTTCATACACGTCTGCGTTTAAAGATTTATTCGATCAAATACTTTTCTGTTTCAAAATTGCTGGTTCAAATTATATTAGGCAAACGTTTATGTATAACCAAAGCTTAATAGTGAACTCAACATTTTTTAATTTACTAGCCTTACAAAATTGCTCCTAAAATTGACTCAAATTTCCAGAATGTTTCAAGATCCTCTGTAAATTTAAGACTCCGAGCGTTCAAGATTCACTATTGTTTTACCAGTGATTGTTCAAAGTTGTTAAATATTTGATTTGCTAGTGTAGAAAAAATTTATAAATGTTAATTTTTCTTACAAAATTAGGTGCAGATGGACAACCCAATTTATATGAACAGCACCATTTGCCTGAAGAACACATTCTTTTGAAAATGCATGATGGCTGTATTTATCATACAGGTGAGCTCTGGCAGCAAAACCCACCGGGAATACCCTTCTATATGTGAGATGACCATGTAATCCTTTTAATATATATCGTTGATATATATATAGGAAATCGACATTTTTATTCGTCTCTCAACCAACCACCAGTTATCCTTTTCCCACATGTTCCTGCTAATCATACTCCAAAGGAAACTCATGTAAACATAGGAGATGGCGAATTTTATTCAGCTGACCAGTTTGCACCGTACGATGCAACCGAATATGATCATCATTATCCAAACGAAACTTCCCCAGGCAATTATCCAGCCACGGATCACATTTACGTAGCAATGCCAGTAGGAAATCACAGGTCGTATAGGGCACCTATACGACGTCTATCAAGCAAAGCGCAAGATCATTCATATTCTGGCACAACCCACGTGCTCAACATGCTTCATTAGGCAAACCGAGAGCGATATCCTACAGTGCAAAAATTTCGATATCCATTAGATATTCCAAGAGTATATCAAGATATTCTCAGAATATGTCATTAGTGTCTCTGATTTATATGCCAAGGATTTCATGTAAACGTAGATATGTCTTAATCTACAAATTATGTACTTTCGATGGCATAAATAAATGAACTCATTGTTTATCAATATCGCAATATTCTTTTCGAAAGGACTCGCGCTTTGTACCCGACTAAACCATGTAGGGCTGTCCTATAGTTGACCCTGCAATATAGTCTGTCTGCACATCTAGATGGCCCAAATGACCTTCCATTTTTCTCCGTGTAGTAAGTTTTACCTGCGACACTTTTGAGTCTAGCATTCGTCTAGTATCATCTAGGAAGGGGTCAATTCTAGATAATCTGCTCTTCGACAATCTTATCTAGAAATCGTCTAGATTTTCGGTAGGGTGTGTCCACAGGTTTAGTCAAAAAGCGCGTGAGCCCGCCCGGCCCGACCTGGAAAGTGAAACCTGAAAAGTTATCGTAACCGATTCTTTTCAGTTCTAAAATTCTTTAGTATTATGCGAAGCCAAGTTTTTCTACTTTAAGCATTTTTGAATTCCGAGAGAAATCATTTTGCATACCCCTAGAAAATATGCATTTGCCCACAATAAACATTATCTTCAGGTAGTAAAAATCTACCTAGAAGGTATAGAATAGTGTTACCGTGCTATATTGCATACCTTCCTTTCTTTTCGATCCGAAAATGGAACCTAATTATTTTTGACTAAAGGTACAGTGGATCGCGGGGTTTTATATGCGGATTCAATTGGTTGGGTTAACAAAATTATCCAGATTCGACTTATTTTTCAACTATAGTTGGATAATGATTGATTTGTGACCAGAAAATGACCAAACTCATTGAATTAATTCGTAATTGGTTAGAGATATAGCAAAATGTATGATATGTATATTAGTTTTAAGAATCAGGGTATATTTTAAGAAAAGTGTAAAACTGCCTAACTTTTGTCTCTAGTCATAATAGATTTTTTTTTTGAAAAAGTTGCTCTGTTTTTTAGTTAAGTACACTTTTTTTCTTAAAAACAATTAGATCAATTTGAACTGGATAATTTACGCGAAACGCAAGTATTCATTTCCACTAAATCTACATATATTGGTTCAAGTCGTTGGGCAAGGGAAACACAATTTGCAATCTACGTAGAACGATGTGAATGTAGTTATAATTTTCAGTGATGTATTTATGTAGTTGTCAATTATTCTCCATTGTGCAACGCTTCGAACCAATGTCTAATAAAAAAATGATAGGATATCTCAAGGATTTAGTTCTCATTCCGAGACATATTTATATTTTGTAATATATCGCATTGAGAATTTTTCTTCTTAGTTTTTCATACAACCTGGATAAATAATAAACTTGAACACTGTAATTATTAATAATAATATTCGAAAAATAGTTTGAGCTGAAGATTCAGTTCCGCATTTACGAAACAAAGGAACGAAAAAATGAGAAATATCTAGGCTTGTGATAATTTAAAGGTAGGATGTAGAACGTTTTGAAATACCGAATATCAAGAGTCTCATTATTGCCGTGTACTATGTGTTAGTATTTTAAATATTCATTACACATATACATGCATATAGCTACATGCATACACGCGCACACAATAGAAGAGAAAGTATTGAAATATGGTTCATGTCGAAATAACTAACGTGTGAGAATTTGATCAAAGAAAATGTTCAGATGACGAATTATGTACAAATTAGTAGTGTCATTTGTAACTTTAGGAGCTTGCAAAGATCACTTTGTAGAAAATTCATCAATCCAATTTGGAAAGATAAAGTTTCTCTTTATATCCTTAATGGTATTAAATGCTTGCGTCAAGAGAGACTTTTCTTTCAGAAATTGATTGATACATACTACTATCGGCGAGAAAATTATTGGCATCTTTTAGGCTTAACAACTCAGCAAAAAAAAATACTAGAGAAATAAGTAAATAGTCATTTGAAAGCTGAAGGTATTTCACGTATATGAGCTTGAAGACGCTAATGTAAAAAAATGTTTGTGCTTTGCAGATTAAGAAATATGAAAACATGTAAGGAATTTCGGGCACATTTAAGAAGAGTCAAGTTTAGAGCATTATTTCTTATACAAGAGGCAATGGGAAAAACTTTTTTCTGTGATCTGTCTTAAGCTGAATATCTGATCTGTACATGATCTTCCTGGCATAAATCCACTTTGGACTTCTCATATATTTTCTTCTGTAATTTCCATTACCCTACGAATAAGTATTTTTGAATATATTTTACTCACGGCATTATTGCAGTTGCTTTTATCTCCCTTTCCTTTGTGTATTGGTACGGCAATCGCTTTTTTCCAGTCATCTGGAACTTCTCCCATCTCGATACATAAACTTAGCGATTCGCACAACCCATGAGCTATGTATTCGCCATCGTATTTAAGAATTTCAGCGTTAATACTGTCTACACCAGCAGCCTTATCATTTTTTAAGTTCTTAATTATATGCCTAACCTCAGAGGCACAGACACTATCAATTGGGTTTTCGAACTTATCGTGTTCTTCATCGCATTTGTGGTGCCCTACAGTTTCATCTAAAAATAATTCCTCTAAAGAGTATCTGTGTCTTATAGCATTTCACCCTTGTTATTTTCATGCTGACTAACTGTGTACATTTACCTCCCTTTATAATTATAATCATAAATAATAAAATTTCAAAAGTTTCTCCCCCTGATATTGACCTATCCCACTGTTTTAATGAATTCTATTGTGGTGATAGTCTTCAGCAGCACCTTAATATCCGCGTACTAATTGTGTAATAAGGGGTAATAAGGATTACTCCATACAGATTTTTACGTGTGAATTCCCCCTCGTAATTCTTTATATGTACAGTTTTCCCTAGTGAACAATAATAAAAAATTATAAATGCAAAAAAATTGACTAAATTTAGAACTTTTTGAAAATCAGAAAAAAAAACATTTTGTCTTAGATTTTGTTAATGCACACTTTTTTTGAAAAAATTGGAAAACGTTGACCCTAGATTTTCTTCATCTTAAACCAAAAAAAATGTTATTATTTTTCTTTTTTGCAAAAAAAAAATGTTCGGTATTTAAAACATTACAAACTCGCAAAAAAAATTTCAAAATTCCTAAATCACGAAAAAATCTTTCTGAAAAAGCAAAATTAAAACATGTTTCTTTGGTTCAAGTTGAAGAAATTTCAGGTTGGTCATATTAAACTTTTTCCAAAATGTGTGCGTATGACTCAATCCAAAAAATATGTTTTTTTACACATTTTCAACAAATTCCAAATTTAGTAAATATTTTTTTTAATTTATAATTTTTATTATGGATCACTAGTCAAAACTTTACTTATATACAGTTTTTTAGACTGTTGAATAGTTATTATTCATCATAAGTAATGCCTAAATACGGTGGCAAGTACATACCTCACAGGGTATGTGAATTGATAAATTTATGCATCGAGACGGGACAAGTCCCAGATGACTGGAGAAAAGCGATTATCGTACCAATATACAATAGCAAGGGAGATAAAAACAACTGCAATAATTACAGAGGTATCAGCTTATTAAGTACCGTAAGTAAAATATACACAAAAATACTTATTCGCAGGGTAATGGAAATTACAGAAAAAAAGATTTGGGAAGACCTAAGTGGATTTATGCCAGGAATATCATGTACAGATCAGATATTTATCTTAAGACAGGTCACAGAAAAAAGCTTAAAAGTAGGAAAGAAAGTTTTCTGTGCATTTATTGCCCTAGAAAAAGCATTTGACAAGGTAAATAGAAGTAAACTTTGGGAAGTCCTTAAAGAGTACGGAGCCCATGGATGGCTCCTACAAGCAATACTACAAATATATGCAAGCAGTAAAGCGAGTGTAAGGGTTAATGGAAAACGGAGTGATTGTTTCGATATCATGCAAGGTGTTAGACAAGGATGCATTGTGTCCTCATGGCTATTTATCATATTTATGGACATTTGTCTAAGAATGGCTCTCTTCGATGAAGAAGGTGTAGATCTCGAAACAGTGAAAGTGCGTGGTTTGGCTTTCGCAGAACAAAGAACTTGAGCGAAGACAGGTAACTTATACTATTTGTATTTTATATTTTTATTATTGCTGTGAAATATGTCCGAATTGAAAAATAACAAATGCCAAAACAAAACGCTGAAGATTTAGGGAATAGTTGAAAAACAATTACCAGAAATCTTGCTAAACGAAACCCTCAATTAGCTAAGCCAGTAGAGTTAAATAAGAACGGGCTTGAGAGTGACAGAAAAAATAAAATTAACATTGATAAGGAATTATCTAAACTAGATTTGGAATTCGGTTGTGATACTTCAGAAAACGGTATTTTTTATCGGTCTGCATTCATTGATGCTGCAAATACTACCTTAATCAACACAAATTTGAGTTTAATCAGTGGTTCTTCAGATAAAAATAAAACCTTAACTTTTGATGACGTGATCGACTGTCAGGCTAATGTGAAATCATTATTAAGTTCAACTCTTTCGCAGCAAATTATTAAGGAAGTACCGAAAGAATCCTTATTTCATAACTTAAATCGCGATTCAATAATAAGTGAGCACGATAGTAACGACGTGACAAGCGACGAAGATTCAACAAAACCGAAAAAAATGACACTGCCAACCAATCAACAAGTTTCGCTCCACGACGCACTCGAAATAATACCTATTTTTGACGGAAGCAACATCCCTTTAGCCCATTTTATTTAGGGCTGTATAGATGCAGCCCGAGTCGAAATTTAAAGTCTACATAGAGTCTGTTAGGTACTAGTACTATTAAATCTTTTTTGAGTTCTTTTTAGACCTAGAGAGCCTATTTAGAACATGGTAGATTCTACTAGGACCTACATAGTAACTCTTAAATTCCCTGACTCGTCAAAAATGAAATCCCCCCCCCCCCCAGCGGCATGTAGAGGCACTGTGATCGCTTGTTGGGGATACATGAGGAGTCTATTGTCGCTGGGATCACTTCCAACGTTTTCTTCGTAGGAAAACGACCCAAGCGTGTTGTCAATACAGTTTCGGAGATTCATTAGACTGACTTCAAGACAGACAAAGTTTCAATTTTTGAAGCCAAAATACTTGCCATAGACAGTATGTATTCATAAATTTTGATTAATTTTGTTCATATACACATATCTGAGAGACTACTTTCCTCGTTGAATAGAGCATTCTTATTCAGCCATACAATATCAAGATGGCGAGCTCTATTATGCTACGAAGGATTTTTTTGAAAAATTAAAATTAGAGACACGATTGCCAGCAGAACATTTCCGAGGTATGAAACTATCAGTGACGGATTTCCCATATAGGCTACACAGGCGATTCTTCGACGATCTCAACGTACTCGTTCAACTGAAGAAATCTTCAACCTCCAGTTCCAACCGTCATCTTTTTCAAAGACTTCGTTGAAATCTGATGCATTTTGTTCCAAATGCATCTTTTTCGGTAGATTTAGCGTAAGCTCAGTACCAAAGCGATACGATTCGGATTTCTCGGAGGTCAAAGAAGGCTCTAAACAGGTTCTAAATTAAGACCTTATCAGAACCTAACAAGTGGAAGAAACGGACTTTTTAGACACTTTTCAGGTCTTAAACAGGTCCTAACTTGCTATTAATAAAAACCTCCATAGAAACTCGTAAGACCTGCAAGATGTAGAACCTAGAAACAGTACAGTGCCGGTTCTGGACCGATTAGTGTTAGTACATGTCCGTGTGAGGATGAGTTTGTTTTTGTGTGTATGTGTGATTACGTATGGAGAGGGATGATGTGTCATTTTTTTCGCTTATGTCATAAGAAAATACCAAAGAGGTGAGTCATAGTATCATCCTTTGATATGAGCCGTGATATGTCATGCGTTTCGTCTTATATTCAAGCTCTCGTCATCCCTTTAACCAATGCCGCTTATGTGATATTATAACTGTACCGGAAATTTTCAACATAAACAAAGGTGTCATATTGTAACATGTATCACCTGTTCCTTATAGGGCTATCTAGCCCTAGGAACTTTTCATGAATAAATACAAATACAAATACCCCGAAATGTTAGGGGACCCAAACTTGGACACTGGAAATGATGCTGTCGAGGAAGTCCATGTCGAAAAACGGCTCTGACTTCTTGCTTGACAAAATTTATATTATATTTTGTGACGAGAATTGAAGAATATTACCTTCTTAAACCTCCTGACCCCAAAATCTTAGGTTGCGCTAACTTGGAAGCCGTAGAAGACGTTCTCCAGGAAGTCAGAATCGAAAAACAGTTGTGGTTTCTTCGTTGGAAAATTTTAAATAATATTTTGCCCCTAAAATTAAAGAATATTGACTTATGAAACCTCCTGACTACAAAGTCTTAGGGGACGCGAACTTGCACGCCGGATTTTGAGCAAAGAATTGAAAAATATTTTCTCCTGAAACCTCCTGATTTCGAAATCTTAGGGGACGCAAACTTCTGCCCCGCAGAAGACGTTCTCCCGGAAGTCATAATCGGCAAACAGCATGGTTCCTTCCTTGACAAATTTTCAATAATATTTTGCGCCGGGAATTAAAGAATATTGACTTTTGAAGCCTCCTGATTAAAAAATCTTAGGGGACGCGAACTAAGATGCTGTAGATGGCCTTGTCGAGGAATTCAAAGTAAAAAACGGCCGTGTTTTCTTCCTTGAAAAATATTAAGTAATATTTTGCGACGAGAATTGAAGAATATTTACTTATGAAACCTCCAGACCTCTAATTGTTAGGGGTCGCGAACTTGGACGTCGCAGAAGACATTATCGAGGAAGTCAATGTCGGAAAACGGCAGTAGTTTCTTCCTTGACAAAATTTAAATAATTTAAAAAATTGAGTTCTTTGCAAATTTTGTACATAACATCTAAATTTACCAGGTGGCCAAAAAATAAATGCCAAAATTATCGACTTTGGCAAATTTGAAATACTAATATACCAAGATAGGGCTCTCTGCAAATTGGCTTCTCTGCAACTGGAACGTGTACGTCATCCACTTCTTCTCCTTCTGTCCTAGAAGGTAAGCAAGAGCGGGAAATTCACGCGAGATAACATCGTGCAACACTGTTACTTGGAGTCAGGTCTCCGGCCGCGGATGACCTTACGTGGCAGACGGGACAGTTGGAGATGAAGGTAAGCTAAGGTGTAAACTAAGGTGTCTGCAACGCCGTCTTCACAGGCAAAAAGAAAGCCCTCACTCTCCGATCTCAATCCAGCAGACTTGAGAAACATGTTGGATAGACCCCTCGAGAGCTCTTCTTTACGTATGATGCCGTAGAATTTACTATGAAGGAGCTTGTCAAATCTTCTCTTAGTAGAAGTGTATGTTCTGCTTCCTGTACACGACTTTTGAGCACCAAAGGTGTTAGTAATGCTAGGTCATGTGTAGTGTCGCTGGAATCAAATGGGAGGCCAAGCTCCTCTGCGGCCCTATCTGTGGCACGGTATAGAAA
This sequence comes from Andricus grossulariae, assembly GCA_011634705.1. Classification (NCBI taxonomy): domain Eukaryota; kingdom Metazoa; phylum Arthropoda; class Insecta; order Hymenoptera; family Cynipidae; genus Andricus; species Andricus grossulariae. The sequence goes on from JAABKJ010075445.1 coordinate 138,090,777, forward strand.
CGCCGCAGCATTGACAGCTTCATTTTGATGTACGAGACGCATAAGAGAATCTGCAATATTTAGAACAGAGCAGGCTCTAGCCAGAACCGTTCCTAGATGAAGACAGTTTAAGCTTAGCAAGACTCTACCCCCTTTATCTCGAGGGAGGTATATTCGAGGTACGGAAGATCCAGGATGATGACTTCGACGGATTGGCATCATCTTGCGTGTGCTTCGGTCAAGTTGCTTCAACATCGCCGCGAGTGTTGGAGGTGACAATAGTCGCCTCTGGATGCTTTCTTAGAGCTACCATGTATCACTCTATAGAATTTTAGTCGCTTGCCTCCTGATGGTCTAGGAAGTTTCTTACAATGCGACAGGTGTTTAATAAAACCGCCTTCTGAACTGCTGCCAGTACCCTACTGACTCCTAAATGTTCAAGATGTTCAGTGCACAGACACCTTCGTAAAAACCATTTTTTCTGACTCAGGGGGTCTCGAAACGTCGACATTTGATTGAATCCGCGAAAGAAATTTGTCACAAAACCAATACCTTCTCATTGGGATGAGAATGTAAAAATGAGGTGGGACTTTTTCAATACTTTAGTCCTACAAAAGTCTAATCAGTACTTGTAAAAATTTCGAAAAAATAGAATTAAACTTTTCTATTACTTTTGTCGCTATTTAGACTTTTCAAACCTAATAATTCAATAAAATGTAGTTTAAACAATTATTATAAATAAAAATACAAATTGAAGCACTGAATTACTATATTAATACTTTACTTCTATTTTGAATAGAAAAATAAGAACTACATGATGTGACATACTTTTTTTATTATTCTATAAGAATACAAAAGAATTTGTATTGCATAGCACTTTCTGGATTACGCAAGTATTTTGCTCTCCATTAATTTCTTCTGAAACGTGGTTTATAGTTGTATGCTTTATTCTTTTACGTTTTACAAGTCATCATTTCAGACATTGTTAAGTCAGCAAATGTTCTCTTTTCATACATAAATATGAATAATTGAATTTTTTCGAATCTGCATAATTCATTCAATTAAGATTTTATAATATGAAGACCTTATAAATTGTATTCAGTTCTGTAATTACTTATAAAATGAATAGTTTATAATTCCTGAAAGAGCACAAACATAAAGATCAAACTTTTAGTTCTTACTGAATAAAACGATCTATATCACCAAAAATTAAACATACGATCCAATAAATATGAGGAATAATAAAAATACAAAAGCATTATTATACTTTGAAGTATTTTAATCATTAGACAATTAAAACATTTTGCAGTTAATTTAAAGTTAACTCATATCAATAAATAACTTAATGTATATTATTATAACAAACATAAATATCACAAAACCAAAAATGTAATTTTTATCCCAAAATTGTTATAGCTGTTAATCGTTTCAAACTGTTTGCAGTATTTCAATCCAATTTCGGATAAAAATTATTCTTCGGATTTTTGGTATACCTGAAAACAATTTCCAATAAATAGACTCTCAATATTTTGAAAACTGTAGGAAAAATAAATTTTATGATTCATTCTTTGATGATTTTATTGTGCTGATGCATGTAGAGAAATTCCATGGAAGTTTTCTGGCTGAAGAAAGGCACTAAAAGGCACATTTTTCAATTTAAATTAAAACCATGTCATCTTTTCGCTCCGGTCCATCAGGAAGTCTTTGATTAAATATTCTGATATTGTGGCACAAATATCCAATCGATTCCATACATGGACGTATTGATGCCTGGATAATTATTGTATTGCAGACTCTTATCGGGGTGAAGATTATTTTGAAAATCCGGATACATGGAGCACAGCACCACACTTGCTGTAAATTTAATTAAAATTAAAATTTAATCAAATTACAAATATGAAATTATTATGCGGTTTGATCAAAATCAATATTTATAATTGAATCACGACTGAATAAAAATGGCAATTTTCCCTCAAATTTAATATGGCCATACATAAACTATGTAACACACTTCTTTTAGTTGGGGGGGGGGGGCCCGGGAAAAGGAACAATCTATTACATGAAAGGGGTGAAGGGGTAACTCGATACTTTTACGTAATATTTTCAAGAAATTAACCTTATACGAAATCCATATATCCAAAATTATAATATATATATATATATATATATATGCTGAAAATAATTTCGCTGGAAACACGACGACGAATCGGCGAAACGACCACATTGAGTGGACGAATCAACTCAAGGATGACTTGCTACACTCCTACGATGCCAGCATTATCCCTGTTCATCGAGGCTTTATAGCACGTATGCATACTCTGTGGTGCCAAAAACACCCGGAGCTTCAGCACGTTTCGCTTCAATCCTTGCGAAATCAACGATCGGTTTATTGAAGAAAACCTCGGTCTTTCTCAATTCCACAGCTACGAGATCTTCACTGAAGATTGCGCGGCTGTGCAAGTTTGGTTTTGATACGAGGGCAGTAGTAGGACTATGCCGGTGTCAGGCCAATCTGAAATTAGCTGCGCATCGATAATGCAGTAATGTGTCAACAGATGGCGCCACCGACAAAGGGAGGGGCCTGTTCCATGCTAATTTACCGACAGTCGGTAAAACAGTGAGGTTGGCAATGCAGATTCCTGCCGTGATAGCATTGTATCATCGGTCGGTAAAACAGAGATGTTGGCAATTTCAATGTTCTGTTCCATGCTAAGAAGGTAAAACAGTGAGGTTGGCAATGGAGATTCCTGCTAAGTGAACATTTTAAGGTTCTGTTCCATGCTAAATCGGTAAAACAGTGAGGTTGGTAATTTGGATCCCTTCTGAGTTAACATTATAAGCTTCGGTTCCGTGCTAAGTGACCATTGATTGACAAAACAGTTTAGTACCATCAGTTGGTAAAACAGGTAAGTCGGTTACTTTTTATATTAGCATTTTAGCATATGCCGGTAAGGTAGGGAACAATGTTACCATCAGTCGTTAAAACCGAGAGTTCGGTAACTTTTTATATTATTATTTTACCATCTGTCTGTAAGGCAGGGAACAATTTTACCGTCAATCGGTAGAACAGGAGGTCGGTAACGTTATATTATCATTTTTCTATATGTCGGTGAGGTAGGGAACAATGGTACCATCAGTCGGTAAAACAGAGAGGTCGTTAACTTTTTATATTATCATTTTACCATCTGTAAGTAAGGCAGGGAACAATGTTACCATCAGTCGGTAAAACGGGGAGGTCGGTAACTTTTTGAATTGTGATTTTTCTATATGTCGGTAAGGTAGGGAACAATGTTAGCATCAGTAGGTACAACAGGGAGGTCGGTAATTTTTTTTATATTCATTTTTCTATATGTCGGTGAGGTAGGGAACAACGTTACCATCAGTCGGTAAAACGGGGAGGTCGGTAACTTTTTATATTGTGATTTTTCTATATGTCGGTAAGGTAGGGAACAATGTTAGCATCAGTAGGTACAACAGGGAGATCGGTAATTTTTTATATTCATGTTTCTATATGTCGGTGAGGTAGGGAACAATGTTACCATCAGCGGTCAAACAGGGAGGTCGGTAACTTTTTATATCATCATTTTTAGATATGTCGGTAAGGTAGAGAACAATTTTATCATCAGTTATCATCAGTATTTAAAACAGGGAGGTCAGTCATTTTTTATATTATCATTTTTCTATAGGTCGGTAAAACAGAGACCATCGATAATGCACAACTCCAGCCACAGGTGGAGCCTCAGTCGCTATATCAAGAGCCTATTTTACCAATCGCGTGTAAGTCACTGATGACGTCACTCAGTACTTTCTGCCAGCACTAATATCAATTCATCGACATTCGGTAATGCATTTATCGGCCGTTGAATTGATTCTCAGTCTGTCCGTACCTTACCGACATCCTGTGTGTCGCTCTGGTGCGTCCTGCACGCGCGCTGTTGTTCCCTATATCTACAAGTGTCGCGTTGAGATTTCCTGCGCTGTTTCAAGTAGCCTACAATTTATTAATTTAAATTTCCCGTGCTACAACTCATTAATTGGCAAATCAATTTTAATCATAGAAAAATTTAGTAAAGGAAACAAAAAAATCTTACATATTAACTAAAACTAATTAACAAATAATAAGAACAATGGTTGAACGTTAAAATTTAATTCATTTATTTTCATAATTTTTTTGCAATTTATTTAACATTTTTAAATTTGACATTATTATATTGTCCACCCAAATATTTCAATTGTAGCTTCTCCGCAGAAGCAGCTTCCTGCATACTTTTCAGAGTTTCAGGATCTTCTAGAACTTTCACAAGCCTAAGCAAAATAATGTAAGAGCAAGGCTACGTATACCGAAATTTTGGTACAAATAGCTTCGAACAGTTTCATAGACGTCGCAATCTCACTCAAAAATGTGACATACCATACGGAGAAAGGAGGAATATCTTTGTCAATAATTTGAAGTAATGAAATGCTTCGAAGAATGTGTTTTAATTGAACTACACTGCGCGTATAATATTGTTGTATCTATATCTGGTAACATTTATATAGTGGGTTCTAGATTAGTGTTTTCTAATAATATATTCTATTCCAACTGTAATTAATATTTCAATATTCAATATCATTTATCGAATCACGGATTTTGTATACACTTCACCTATCTCTATATGATGGTATTTACACTTTATATCTCTGTCATTGATCATCTGACTTTGGCTAATGTCTTCTTAAATGAAAGTCAAATAAAAATAATTATTTCTCCAGTGTAATAGTGATGAACTCGAAATCTCGAGTCATTTTTATACTGAGATGGACAGTTATTCGAGGATCATCATTCAATTTTTTCCGTCGAAATCAAGGAAATTTTTAAGAAAAAAGAGAAAATTTCTTCTAATACGTTTAATTTTCAAAAGTCAAGTTCAAATATCTTCCAGTAACAAAATTAAAGTTTGTTAATTACTGTTTCGATATCTGAAACAAAGTGAAATTCCTTTCCTATTTTGTTTTGTTTTTACAAGTAAGGCTAAAGACTTTGAACATTTTTTTCATCAAAACCAAAAATAAACCTTCTTCCAATATTTGTATTAAAATACAAAAAGTAGAAGCAAAATAATAATGTCAGAAAAGAAAAGAACGTTCAGAGAAGAACGAAGCCTATTCATGCATCTGAATTGCAGTGAGCTTTTCTTGAAATTTTTCTTCATTTTCAAAAATACAGAAAAAAAATCCCAGGTTTTACAAGTTTTTGTTATCAGAAAAAAATTGGGAGTTTCTTCTAATATGTCTCACCTTTCGAGGAAAAATTAAATATCGTACAATTTCATTCTCAAAAATAGAACGAAAGTTTTGCATTTTTATCTCGTTCTTCGATACATGTTGAATATTGCTTTGAAATTCGCTAAATTTTTATGATAAAAATAAAATGATCTGAATTCACCATTATTTTTCTCAAAGCAAAATTTCCTTCAATTTTTATTTCTCTTCTAGAAACAAATATAACAAAAAGCAAGTTAAGGGGAAGGTGTTTAATACAGATGATCCGCTTGTTTAGAGAATCAAAAGGGGTATCTAATAAATTATACTTACCATTAGGAGACAAGACAATGTTCTCGTGCTATTTGCGGAAAAAGAGTTTTCCACATGGATTGTAAAATATAAACCTTCATTTAGTAGACGATTTACCATGACTCACAAAGAATCGATGAGACTAATTTCAAATAATATTGAGGCTAACGTTGTCAAAATGCATAAAAGAATATTCTGTTCTGATATTCCGAGGGTTGACAGGCTGACATGTTTGTATCATCTGTACTTTATCGTAGATAATACCTAAACATTTAATAAAGGTGTTAATACTGACATTTATTATGTTTATACAAAAGCAACATTCGGCAGGATAACAAAAATGTTCGTAAAAGGTAAACCAGGTACATTAATACATCAACAACTGCAACTATTTAAAAAGTTTATAAAGTTAACTGAGAACCAATCTTTGAAGAACATCAACGAAGTCTACGGATTTCTGTGTCTCAGTTTAAAAGTTTTAAGAACAATGTTTAGAATAGTACACGGAGAAAAATGGATGGTCAAAGTTAGAGGGTCAAAATTTAGAGAGCCAGTCCGTTCTTTCAGATGGTCTAAAGAACCATTGAGAATTTTTTTGACATATTCGGAGAGGCTCTCTTTTTATGAGCAGTCTGACTGTTATAAGAAATCCAGACTCACTATCAGGGATAAGCAAGGTATTTATTACAGATGTGTATAAAACTTAATGCACATGTTTATAAAAATGACTACACATGTATATTGAATTTAACACACATATGGATTAAATTTAATACACATACGTGTATTAAATTGCAGATGGCGAATTGTAATAATTTCAATCGGCGACCATACAGGGACCACTAATTCGCTGTTCCATAGTTATTCATCCAAGAATATATCAGGAAACATATTTTTCATTACCGGATATAATCCATTTTTCTTAGTGTGCGGTTTGATTTCAAGAAATTGTGATTTTTTTTTTAATATGAAAAATGGACAACCCTAATGCACATACAACATATTTAAGAAAACCTGAAGAAGAATGTGCAAGAAAATCTCCGAATATTAATATTATATTACATAATATGAATAATAATATTAATATTAAATATCTAAAACATTCTAAAACATTCCAGAATAGTTTACACAATTGCAGATCATTCTGGAATAGCTGAGAATATTCTTCAAAATTTCTGAAAATTCTAGAACATTATTCGGTAATTTCACAACATTTTTCAGTCTAGATTTTTGACATAAAATCTCAATTAGGTCCTGATGATAGTGGCTTTCTTCGTATTTAGCATATACGCATATATATAAAAAAAATGTATGTATAGAAAGACAGAGCGATTGAATCAAGAAATAACCGACGCTATGTCCCTATATTTGAGTTTTCTTATCTATAATGTCAACCTCATGCCGATGTCACGAGTTCATGTTTAAATCTGGAACAAGGATAATGTTCAAGTTATGAGCCTATATAATCCTGGGCATGATTGCTATAAAGAAAGAACCTCATCATTGGCACTAAAGAATGAAATATTGCATATTTTATGCTCCTATAAAATATAAAATATATAAATAAAACCAACATTTGCAAAATAAAAAGGCAATTTGGATATCTTTTATGATCAGAAATCCAAATAAGGAGATATTGTTTCTTCTTCCTTTTTCTATTGAAAAGTAGTTAAAAGTTCAACTTTGACTCCTTTTAAAGACACTTACCATCCGTTTCAAAAATCCTAGCCCCTCTACAAATCATTGCATAACTAAATTTAAAAAAATCGCTTCAAAAGAAGAAAAACATCTTGTTAATCCTCATTTTATTACGAATAAGTACATTACTATTTGATCGCGATGCGTCCATAACTTTCGAAAATTTGCAGTGAAGGTGAAAAAACTGGTTTAAAAGCACCTTTTGTAACTTGGTCCACTTTCGACCATTGTATTTCATGGGAAAATGCATGAATTCCTTTGCAAAAAATCAATTAGTTACCTTGAAGTTTTATTTATGAGTACATTTTCGAAAAATTTGAAAATATTTATAACTTTGGTGTCCGCAGTAAATGAAAGCGAAGGATGCTAACTCAGCTTCTAATAAAGCTGGTAAGCTCTACTGAGTCTTAAAATGTTCAAAAAAGCCAACAAATTCAATGGTATGTTTTTAAATACAGTTGATTACATCAATAACACGCTATTGCATGTTATTTTTTTCTGTTTTTTTTTTCTACGGTAGTCGACCTTAATTGTAATTAATACCTTGAAGGAGTTGCCTTCCACTATTGTAAAAGATGGTTGACCCACGTGGCACATTTTACCAGATGTACGAAAGTTGAAGAAAAAGAAGGACGAAGGATCAAGCAGGACATTGATACCCTGAAACCCGCTGAGAGTATCATCGACTTCCTTTGTGCCTCCAGTCCCAAAAAAACAGAAAACTATAATGTGCGACAGCGTGTTATTGATGTAATTAACTGTTTTTAAAAGCCCACTATTTAATTTGTTAATTTTTTTAGAAAAGTTGTAAAGAATTTTTTATTGGCATTCGAGTCTTATGAATATACGAGTATTTAATTAAAAACGTGCATTTCCTAAAAGTTAAAATTGGCAAACGTTTCGACCACGGTGACCTGAAGATGACCTTTAAATGACCTTAAACTGACCTTCAGGGATCAAACGAACAACGGATTCGGATTCAGCAACACCAAAAAGGTTGTTGAAGTTTATTGCACAGCTTTTCCTGTATTTGACCTTGAAATGCCCTTAAACTTGACGTGGTGAATTTAATGGACGTCGGATTTCGATTCAGTGACCTCAAAAACATATGTAAAAGGTTTTTGAAGTTTGTGGAACGGCTTTTCCTGTGTTTGACCATGAAATGACCTTGAACCTGAAGCGTTGGAGTTAAATGGACCTAGGATTTCTATTCAGCGACCACAAAAACATATGTAAAAGGTTTTTTTAAGTTTATTGCACAGCTTTTCCTGTATATGACCTTGAACCTGACGTGATGGAGGTTAATAGACCTCGGATTCGTATTCAGCGCGTCCAAATACATAAGGATGTAGTGGTCTTGTCAAATAGTCCTCACCTTTTTTTTTTGCAAACCAGTGTTATTAGTGAGCTAATTCGTTAAGATATTTCGTTGCAGAGGAGGGTAGTAGCATGTTAGGAGGAACGAATTTACTGAAAATTTACGTTATTTGTAATTTTCAGTGTAACTTCGTTACATTTTTAAAAAGTTACTTGTAACATTACTTAGTTACAATTTTTTTAGTAAAATGAAACTTTTATTTTCGTTACTTTGAAGTTACTTTTTGTCTTTTGTATATTATCTCCTATTAAGAAAGGTTTGTGTGTCAGTTATGGGTATACAATTTATCTATACTAGTTAAAGATTCAGCTTTTTTCTTAAAAATTCCTCTTTTTTGGTTGAATGCAACTGCAATTGATTTCAAATGAAGTCTTTTTTTATTGGAATAATATCAAATATTATATTTTTCGTTTAGAATTCATCTATTTTGCTTGCAAATTCATGCATTTTTTTTATAAATTCAACTATTTTATTTGGTGGAAAAGTAACTTTGTATGAAAAAGTCATATTCTCGGTTCGAAAATGCAACTGTTTTGTAGAAAACTCGTCTTTTTTTCTTTTTTATAAAATATTGATTTTTTTTGGGTAATTCATCTCTTTTGGTAAAAAATATCGGAAGAGGGTTCAGATATTGTTTTAAAAATTCGGCTTTTCTGGTGGAAAATGTAAATACTTGTTTCAAAATATACCCACTTTCTTAAAAATTCAGTTGTTTGATTAAAGATTCATAATTCGTCTTTTTGTAAAAAAAAAAATTTTAATCCTATACAGTGATGAAAATGCTAAAAAAATGTTCAATTAGAATGAAATCTTGGAAATATTAAACGTTTCTAGGTCCACTGATTTTAAATCCTTTTTTTTTTTTGCATTTTACAAAAAAAATGGCACCCAGTTAAATAAAATAAATAAAATTATTGGTTTATTTAAGCCAATTCATAAGGAGTGAGTTAAGTTCCTGAAGGGCCCGAACCGGACGGTGAAGCCGAGAGCGAGCGAGCGTAATTGGCTCCCGGGCGATAAAACCGAGGCGCCTGACGAGGGAACTCGTGAAATTTTATGGAAATGGGTGTTGGATGTTGGTTCTCCGGGTTGTCCTCGGATGACTGGGCGTCGTTCTGGAACTCGAGAGATTGGTCACTCTCGTACTCGAATTACCAGATGACGTACGGTCGCGGGGTGCCTGTAACTTTGTTATAATATTTCTTTTTTATCTAGTTTTCACGAGTTACCATCTTAGTTATTTTTATTTTTAAACTATAAAATAAAGGAAGTGAAAAAAGTAACTTTGTATGTAACTTGAAGTTACTTTATCCAGCAACTGTAAATGTTATTAGTAATTGTTATTAGACATCTTAAAAGTGGAGAGACCTATACATACCTGAGCGTGCCTGAAAGCCGCATTCAGGACGTGACATCAGTAGAGGAGTCTCTCCGAAGCAGATACAGGCATCTTCTTCGATATATATATATATATATATATATATATAAATTCTACAAAAATGCTTATACAATTTTCCACTTGGATCACAGCTGGTGCGATCTGTCACAACTTGTGCACAAATGACAGTAAAAAATTTTGTATTATTACTACTGAAACTTAAGTAAAATATAAAAAAATATATGAGAGATTATATTTTCGTAACTTTCATTTAACATTAAAAGTGTATGTATGTAGAAATTCATGTCATTTGTATGGAGCCAACTAATGTTTGAAGTTTGCAAAGTATTTACGAAATGCGTGTGTACTCAGCTTTGTATAATATTCCCAAATTTTCTATGATAATAAAAATAGAAAATTTTGACTATAAATTACGCTTGTTCAATTATTTCCTCTTAGATAAAGTTCTAGATATCTATAGATGTCTAGAACTTATAGATATAAGTTTGTGAAATAACCTTTAGTTTTAGTACATATATAAGGAGGTACATTTAAACTTGTAATAAAATTGAACGAAAAATGTCGAAGGTATTCAATGAAAACTTAATTTTGTATTGTATAGCACACGTACTTGCTAAAAACATGTATTTACTTTCAACGGATAAATAGGGATTTATCTAAAACGTATTCTCTTCTACTATGGAAGATAAAATCAATTAGACATGTTTGTAAAATTATTCGTCTTGCTGCTTATGTCTGATTATGTCGGTCAGTTCTACAAGACAATTAATTTTACAAACATGTCTAATTGATTCTATAATCCATAGTAGAAGAAAATACTTTTTAGATAAGTCACTATTTATCTGTTAAAAGTAACAAAATATTTTAATCAAGTTCGTGTGCTACGCAATTCCATAAATGAGTTTCTTTTATTAATAAACATTTTTTTGAGATAATTAGGTACCTACTTTCATCAAATAGGCGTGATTTTGTAGCAAAAAATAGTTTATTTATCTCAAATTCACATTTTCTAGATAGCAAAAAATAATTATTCACCTTCAGTGAACCAGCACTTTTCTCAAAGAAATATATTCTACATCGAATTACATATTTCTGTAGCTCAAAGATTTGAGACCCACAGTTTGAATTCATCTTTCTTTCGAGTAAGCAATTCCTTATCAAGCGCAAGCAATCCAATTCCTCCAACGATTAAAATATATCTTTGAAGAGAAAGTTATCATCACTACATGAAACAAATATTCACTTAACTGAAACACGTATACCATATATGGAAGGAAACATTTAATTGCTTTTAGAATAGATATACTTTCATCAAATGCATATTTTGTCAAATTTATTGTGTGAAGATAAGGAACAAGGAATTACATATTTGATCCAATCAGTCCGTTATTTCCATCAAAACACATTTCTTCAGTTCAAAGAAATATTCATTCCCATTCATGGCGCATTCATTTCGAACAATGAGTAATTGATTTAGTTTAAAATGCATATTTTTTTGTTTTCAATTAATATTTCTTTCATTCAAAGAAATATTCCCTCTCGACCAACAGGTCGTACTTTTGACTCAAACAATGTTAACTTAGTCCTATTAAAATTTCTTTGACTGAATTAAATTATGTTTTTCACCAAACTGCTTATATTTATTCGCCTCAAATAAATATTTCTTTGAAAATAAACAGAACTTTCACTTACTTCAGTCAAGTAAAATCCACTTGGTATAAGTGACCTTTTTTCAGTGGCAGACTAGTATAGTAGTATATAATTTATAATTATAAAACATAAATGAAATGCTTAATTAAATGCTTAAATACGATAGCGAGTACATACCTCACAGGTTGTGCGAATTGATAAATTTATGTATCGAGACGGCAAAAGTCCCAGACGATTGGAGAAACGCGATTATCGTACCAATATACAAAAGAAAGGGAGATCAAAACAACTGCAATAATTACAGAGGTATCAGCTTACTAAGTACCGTAAGTAAAATTACAACATTACGATACTCTACGCTGTCGCAACAAAACTTGTAAATGCACCGTCGTCAAACAAAATAGTATATGCGCCTCGGCGCATAATATACTATTTCACTGGCTTTTACTCACACAGTATGAGTTTACCAGTTTATCTTATATTTTATATATTAAAAACAATTTCATCATTATTTTAAACAAAATAATGCTATGAAGACAGGTGAAATAGGTATATTAGTTCAAATTTTTTGATTATATTTACACATCATGTTTAGTATATTTATTACATAGAATTTAACAAAACCATGACTCACACTTTATTTAATAATAATAATAATAAGTAACGTAGCGTCATCTTGAGAAAGTTCATCTGGGGTATTCTGTCTAAGGTCCGACCAGTTCCTGACTAGAATTTTAGGGTCCTTTGATCCTAATCAGGACCTAATTAGAGCCTGTCTAAAATAAAAGATTATTAGGGCCTAACTAGACGCATATAGTCACAAAGAACAGAAAAGCTTAACAGTTCCATAAAGGTTCCTGACTATCACGTACTAGTCCAGTTTTTCTAGTGAAATTCTGCTCACTGTGGGCAGAAATGAAGCGATTTCCACAGGGGCACTTCTATAGAAATGTAAAAACTATAAAGTAGTTAAACGCAGGGTTGGAAAACAAAGATGAAAATAGATGCGATAAGAAAGAAAAAATAAATAAGAAAGAAATGAATTGATCGACCTTTTCCTTTCGCAAGACAATATTCATCTGTATTTCTTTCTTTGTTCCCTTCCTATTCAAAGTGATTAGTAAGCTTCTGAATCCTGCTGTTTAATTTCAGTGTTTAAAATAGAAATGTTATTCACTGTCGACAATCCTACTGCTCATGACCTATTTTTAGGGTGCCATTGGTGCTATAATTTTATTCTATCGCCAAGTGAATTTGTGGGCTCGAAGGGAAATTTCTCATAGTAAACCTCTAGCAATACTCGGAAACAATTTCGCACCTTTCTTGACGAATAACTGTCTCTGATTTCATCTCATATGTTAGTCCAGGCTTCACGTTGAAATAATGAAAGAAAATCCAGAAAAAATCCCACATTTAATATTTTTGATGAGAAATTTTTGTTAAGGGGTCCCTTTTAAAATATCAAAACTGCTAGAAGAGATCAATTGCCAAACCGTGTTTTTTTTCAAACTGTTCCAAAAGTTACTTTTGAGTAGACGGATAATTCCCATTGCATTTTAGAGCAGAATGTCCGAAAGGAAAAAGAAAGAGGGCAAAATTATGAGAACATTTTGTGAAAAGAATAATCCGCTATCTTTCATAGGTTTCGACTTACGATATATTGAAAAATCCTCACTTTTTTGGATTTTCAGCGAAAAATCACTGAATTTAAAAAAACACTGTGTACCCACGCACGTAATTACTGAACGGAAAAGTGTTCCACAGGTGAGTGAAAGTAGACTCAGTTTGCTGTGATCGAAAAAAACAAAGTCCTACTTATAATAGGTTACAAGTTATGACCCCTCAAAGTTGGCCATTTTTGCCTTTTTTTACGGGCAAAAAAGTGGGGTTCAGTTTTTTCGAAATAAATCGAGTCAGGTTTAGTTTGCATTGATGATGCTAGAGAATGAAATAGAGTCTATAAAATTCTGCGTACATGTAAAAAAAGGAGGGTCTTTTACACCTATTATATTGGGAATTGCAAGGTTTCTAAACTTTCATTTTTTTGTTTCATTTTTGACTAAAAACGAAAAAATTGTGTTTTTGTCAAATACCTCGTTTACTGTGGATCCTGCGACAAAATTCATAAAAAATAAATAAAAGTGGAATCAATTGAATGTAATTTCAGAAACAAAGTGTTCTAACTCGAATAGGTCACGAGATATGACCTTGGAAAGTGCACTCTTCATGCATAGAGGCACCTGAGCGTACCGTAAAGTAGAACTTTAGAAAAAAAGTTCTCAGATTCAGAAAAAAATTCAGAAAATTGAAAAAGTGAGGCCGGTAAGGTAGGTATTTATGCATGTCACATGCCCTTAAAGAGGAAAATAAGCCCTGTATATGTTGCGCGATATCTATACTTTAAGATAAACCGACAACTTTTCTCATACAACATAAATATAAGTGCATAAACAGGAGAGCGCACATTGGGCCACAAACTACCAAAAGTGGTTAAAATCACGGATCCAATATAGCGGCTGAAATTGTAAAATTGTTGTATCTTTTTTAGAGACATGGTATAAGGAAGTTTTTGGGATCGTCGATTTCATATTTGACGACAAAATTTACAAATCCAAAAAGGTGGTTCCAATATTGCACTCATATGACCAGCATTTTATCCAGATTTGTTTGAAACTTGGTACACGGAGAAACCCAAACACCAATGATTGGTGTTTGCTAGACAAAAAATCGCGAAACACCACTGAACGCTGCGTACGCACGGTTCATTAGTGTTTCGCGCAGCGGCCAGTGGCGCCTATGCAACAATAATCAAAACATGACTGAGTCGTTCATGCACACCACTGGCCGCAACCCGCAAAACTCATTAGTATGCGCGCAGCGGTTGTAGATATTTTTGACATGAAAGGCTTATGCGCGACGGCGCGGCGCGATTCTTTATTGTTTTGCACATTGGTGAGTGCTGCGTACGCATTAACTATTAATGCGTAGACGCATTCCAATGGCGCACACGAACGACTCAGTCGTGTTTCGATTTGGATTGCGTAAGACATCATTGGCCACTGCGTGGACGCTAATGAATCGTGCGTTAACACTGAAGAATCGTGCGTACGCAGTGTGCATTGGTCTTAAGACGCTTTTTTCACGACAAACACCAATGAGTCGTGCCAAATGCAAGAATGAATAGTGTTTGGGTTTCTCCGTGTAGAAGGGAGTTTTTTCTGGGTTCGCTGATTTCGAGTATAATAGCAAAATAGCAAAACTGATAATGGCGGATCTAATATGGTCGCTATAATGAATAAACTTTTTCAGAGTAGCATGAAACTTTATACATAGAGTTTTTGAAGGTCGCTGAATACAAAATGTTAAAGATGAAATAAAATTTCCAATAAGTTTTATAGTAGAACGCCTGCAATCAGCCTACAAAAATTGTTGGCCACACGACCTACCATGTGGAGGCTACAGTACGTTTTTAGACCCCTTTTTATGGCTGCTTATTTGTCTTGAGTCTCCTTGCCTCTCAAGAATTTGAATGGTTTGTTTTTGTGAAGAAACCCCTTTTTACCAAGTTTCATCAAAGTCTAGAGAAAATGTTGGTGATTTGAGTGTCATTTTAGATCCGGCATTTGGAATTTATAATTTTTTACGTCAAGTTTGAAATAAGCGCCCTCAAAAACTTCCTTAAAACAAGTTTCAGACAAATATATGAAAATTTTGCAATTATGACCGCCATATTGGATCCGTCATTTAAAATTGTTGACATCAAATTCAAAATAAAAGACCCCAAAACCCCCTTATACCAATTTTCAAACAAATACATGAAATTATTAAATTGTGATGCCATATTGGATCCGCTATTTTGAATTTGTAATTTTTTATTTGAAATTTGAAATCAGCGACCCCAAAAGTTCCATTATATCCATTTTCAGACAAATTCGACGTAGAATCGGATTTTGACCACTTTTTGTGGTTCTTGGTACACTGTGCTACGGGCTGACACTTTGCCGACCATTGGCCCATCATGTTGGACCAACCACGTTTGATTAAATATTATGGTGCTGAAATAATAATAAATCTTAATCGATACTTTTAATATGTTTTAAATACATATAATTACAAAATCGGAAAGAAAATAGAAAATGTTGGAGTCTACTTTGCTAGATAAGTAGATTATACCAATTTATATTTATGAATGGGACTCTTGGGCGTTTACTTATGAATGCATTGGTGGAAATCATCCCCCAGAATTAGTTTTGACTGTTTAATTGGTTTCTGGTTTCCCCAATTTTGGTTGCGTAGGCGCATCCACTTACGGCCCCTTCTTGGCACTTTTCTCAAGCCAACGCAGCCCATCAAGGAGAGTGCAGTCATATAACCCTGGCACATAAATTATACCGTACTTGAACTTGAGGCCTTGTTAGCCTTTTCACACATGCCCCGTCGCCGATACTTTTTGGTCTTTTATTGTTATGAGCATCTGCAATTTCAAATTAAGACGACACATTCTAGAGTATGGTTTTCTTTAGTTCGGCTATTAAAATGTCAAAAATTTGTTTTCAATTTACTCTGTGAATTAAAGAACGAATGCTTTAGAATTTTTATGTGATATTTCAGAGAAGGGAGAAATGTTTGCCTCTAAAATATCTAGTCGTAAAAATGGTTCTCAGACCTAGAACGGAAATTGTTACTTAATACTAAAGCGATTTTTCTCTCGAGCGTAGTTATCTAAAATATAAATTACTATTATTTACTTTTACTATCTGGCTATCTTTCGTGTTCTGTATAATTCCTAGCCCTTGTAATAAAATTGATATTTATAACAAAAATAATGACATAAAACGTAAAATATTTCCTCTAAGTTTCTGGACGACTTGTAGAGCTGTAAAATAAATTTTAAAGCTAATTGTTTATGAGGCGAGACTAGTTTTTGAGTTAAGTGCATTTTAGGAACGTTTTAAGATTGTAAAATAACCCAGACCTAGGCTCCCTGTCTCATGGAACAGGAATTATTATCATTAATTCTTTTCTAAAGTCTCCTTATTGGATCTACAATTCTGCCATATTAATCTAGTTTATTAAAGTTAGATTTTAATTTAGATTTGAATTTGTTACGTGACCATAAAAGGATGACTAACGTATAGAACAATGAAAGGCTGGTTTGCGGATACGTTTTTAGTATGTTCGCTCTCCGCTGAAAAGATGCGCACAGGTGCGATCATCACAGAATAAATCTCGCGAACTGGCGCCAGCAGAGGGACTAGTGATGGGCGCTGCCAGGGTTGCACGGTTACGCGTAAATCGAACTTTCATACGTGTAATACGTATTGTACGTAAAAAATGTAATAAACGTAAAAAATGGCGGACTTGAAAGGTGAGTGGCGGTGTCGAGCGAGGGAAAAGAGCATAATATAACCTCACTTATTTCGAAATGTATTAATTGCGAAATTAAATAAATTATTTTTTATAAAATTAAAAAAATGAGTAAATCAAAAGATTACACCCGGGGCAAAAAGCAAAATTTTTGCCATTTTCCCTGTTTAAAATAAAATTTAACTCCTCCCAACAGGAATTAATGGGTCTGCCACCTCTAAACATTTTTTAATAAATTAAGAAGCTATCAATAGCAAGTCAGCCAGTGTCTTCGGTTCATTAAGGAATGTGGTTATGTTCATTTTCTATATAAGCGCAGTCGCCATCTTAAAACGTGAATTATATGTAAAAAACTAGGTACGTAAATCACGTAAGTAATTGACATGTGAAAAACTACGTAAATTACCGAAGGTATATTACGTACGCAACCCTGGGCGCTGCTCGGTATTTCACAGTGATGACCAATCCTGACCGGTCATCACGGTAAATGTTGGTAAAACGCGGTCAGGCCCAAATATCTCCGCCAGGAAAAATTGTTTATAGTGAAAAGTCGTTTAGTTGTTAGGACATACCCTATGCTAAACTTGTACAAAAAGTTTTTCTGTTCTAAATGTTCCAGTTATTCTCAAAGTAACAAAAGTTCCAAAAAGCTGAGCATAGCAGACGACACTTTCGACAGTTTCGCGCGAGTTTCGAGGAGAATTTGAACATGGCGCTTTACAAATTGACAAATTACATTGAAAATCTGTTATACCTTTCTAAAAGTTAGGTGGGCCGTTATTGACCTCGTTATAAAGTTAGGTGGGCCGTTAGTGTCCTCGTTACACTATTAATCTAATCTATAAATTGTTACCTTCTCATAATACTGAGAAGGTATTGTTTTTCTGTGTAGACTGACCTTGGCGCATTTCTTTAAATCTCCACGTTTCGAGACCCCCTGAATCCGAAAATACCGGTTTTACGATGGCATCTATCTGTCTATCGCTGTCCTCCTCGTCGTCGCCGTCGTCGTTGTTGTAGTCATTGTAGTCGCTGTCGTCCGTACAGTGAATAACTTTTCAAAAACTAATCGGATTAAGTGGCAATTTGGCACACACTTTTAGGGATCACAAAGAAAGATCAAGGTCGTGAACCAGCTATTTGTGATAAATATTCAAAAAGTTACAGCATTTTCAAATATTGTGAGACCATTTTTTCAAGATTTAACAATCCTGTGTGAGGCTAGTCAAAGTGTCCAAGATACAAAAAATGTAGAAAGACAAAAAGTGTGCATCCAAAAAAGATCTAAAAATTTGTTATTAACCATTTATTGAGAGGACGCGTGATTCTTGTTTTATTCGGAGGAAACGACATCAGTAAAAAAAAATTTTAATTTTTATACAAACGACACAAAAAACGGGAAAAAATAATAGGAGCCTCTTGTTATAAAAATATATTTGAAATAAAAAAGGCGTATTTTTATTTTAAATCTTACAAAATAACATTAAAAACAAAATAAATTTATGAGAAAGTGGAACAAGTTGCAATAAAATGTTTAATAACGAAATTATTTTTTTTATAGGATGCGCACCTTTTTTAAATTATACAAAAATGTCAATGAAAATACGTATGTTTCAATGAAAATGCATATTATGAATTGTAATAATATAAATTTATTGAAAGTATACAATTTTCACGGTAGATGAAAATACAATTTAATGCAAAATAAAGAACAAATTTCACATTAATCATGACAGAGAAAATTTGTAGGGTAGGGTGGGACGAGATGAGCATAGTTGTCTTTTTCACGTCACTATTTAAAATCTGCTAACTTATTGCTTGAAAGTAAGTCGTTATATGTATTCTACAAACATTTTTAATTATAATTTTGCTGAGGCAAAAGTAAATAAAAAAGTATATGTGGAATTAGAGACGAAAATAAAAAAGTCGTGCGCTTGACTCATATCGCCCCACGTCTGGGGCGGGATGAGCCAGGCACTAGGGCGGAATCGGCCACTCAATTAAACGACTTATTATATATTATTTATAATTAAGAATATTGGTAAGTTAGAGTATTATAAAACGAAAACAAATCTCACACATATTTTTCAATAATTTTATGGAGCATTCAAAGTATTTAACGTTAAAATGATGTCATCCTTAAGCCTAACCTCTACCGTAACTAACTCTTCAAACAGTGAATAGAAAAACGATTTATATCTACATATCTTTTAGTAATTGTATCACAGAAATAAATATAACAATTTTTCGACTTACCCCGTATAGTGTCTCAGTAAAAGATAAATTCTACAGTAAGAAAAATCCCAAATACTAGAGTGGTCTACTACATGACACTGAATTTCATATGTATTGGGGTTTTAAGCCGTTTTTTTTTATATGTTTGCCGTATTTTCCTACCACAATAATGTTTATCTACTTTTTATATCATTTCACGAGTTTTCAAACAAAGTTCTTGAGGAATACACGAGAAAAATAGTGCTCTCTTCTGGATGCCAGCATTTCATATTTTTTTCTAATATATACATATAACAGTGCTGCTGTCATTTTTTTGCTGAGCATTTTTTTAAGCAAAATTAGTTTTTTATACTTTTTCACCATAACTAACACACTGCACAATCTGATACAATAAAACATTGCATCCTAACCTACTAACTGCTACGCTAAGAGGTCAGGTTAATGAAGCAAAAACTGTTTGTCTTCTTCTATTTTTATAATTTCCAACGCATTGGCATGTGCAATATCAAAGAGGTCGTTTCGAGTGTCATTTAATGCATCCCTCTTTTTCTTTTCCACCGCGCTCTCCCTTGTTGAATTTTTTTGTAGATTTCTTCATTCATTATACAAGTCTTGCAGTATTGATACGCAGTGATAAATTTCTTTAGTTGGAATTCGTGCCTTCTGCCAAAAAATAAGAACTTCCTCTATTGTTAACTTTGCTCTTTCTCGCACTGTTTTTCCACATAATTGAAGTTGAAAAATAACACTCTCAAAACTTGTCCATTTGATGGCAACTTAGAAGCAACATTGTGACTTGTTATGTTTCCAAGTAAAAAGACATTTTTTCTAAGATGCTGTTCCATTTTCAACCGTTTTAACTTCGACTTAACATTGAAATATATTCTTCTCCTATGAGTGGTAAAGAATTATTACTTATATCATTATAACCGAGTCAAGAGACGAGATGGCACTGACAATGATCAAGTTCGGAACTGACTGACTGGAATTTTAGAAAACGCACTTCCAGGTTCAGTCATAGGACAGGTAACCTTCTTCTGTCAAGCTTAAAGTACTTATTTTAGAATGCAGGTAAATATCCGGAGAGTTGGTAAGTTATAAAGTATCGTTTAGACGCGTCTACCTGAGCTCTTCGGTGGCCTGGCCCCCGAATGCCTTTAATTACTTTATTAACAGTAATCCTAACATTCGTCACTTTCGTCCTCGATTTTTTTGCCTAAAACTTGGAAACATTTCTCTTTACTAAGAATTTTAAGTTTTATGAAGCATATTTTCTTCCTGAAAATGTATTTCATATTTTGTTTAAATTTATAAACATTGCGTAACTTTTTGAAAATAGTAATGAAGTACCCATTTTTGCATTATTGAAACTTTCGAGACTTACTTCCAGCCATAATACTTGTAACAATATAATTGATTTTTCCTCAAAATTGGTAGATTTTGTGACGAAAAGCTTAAAAAATACGAGTTTTAGAGTATTTCATAAGGAACCATTTTGAATTTTTCAAATGTTTGACTTTCTTACATCCCGAAAAATGTTTCTTTGCAATAATGTAGTCTTTCAATTCACACCTGAAAAGACGTTAACGAGAAACAAAAAAGTAATAAGTAAAAAAAATAATTTGGCAGCCATCTTGACTTTTTTCAAAATTTTGAGTTCTCATTGTCATCATGTGCTTTCTAGTAAATGAATCTGCCTTTTGTATCAATTTGACGAGATTTTGTTATCAATTGTGGAAATTGTAATATTGGTTCAAATTTAAGGGTCCGACAATTTGTAAATTTTGAACAAAAAAAATTTCATTTAGATGTGTTTTTCAACATAGTCTAAAGATCGCAATTGCACAGAGTCAAAGGATTCTGGTAAAATATAAAAAATACCTGCATGTAAAGTTGGACGCTACTTTTCTCCATGTTAATTGTATAAGAAACTTTGAGTGCTTTGAGGCACGTGTTAATATTAACCGATTTCGCTCAAATTTGGTGGAGATTTTATTGTATTTTATTACTCTCCCTTTTACGGGTTTGAGGGCTGCGTTCCCTTTACATCTTTCACAATTTCACTTATCCACTATGACTTATGCTCATCTTAACCTATAATCGCTTCGCCTTCTTATTATTTACAAGTTCTCAAATATTACCTCACTCTCACTCACTATTATGGCAAGTGCGCGAGGCCTTCTAGGGCTTTCGTTTCCTCTTACCATTACGCTGCAAGCTTTTCCAAGCCACGCAACCCTAATTTTCCTTATACATACTTCAATTTTGGTTTTCTCCTCCCCCATGCATTCTTTCTTCCCTTTTCTCTTCTAAGCTCTTCATCCACTTTTCCCCTTGTCCACAACCGCTCAGTATCCACCTAACTTTATCACATATTCGCAAAAACCTGTTTATTGGGTTCAGGAGCTCTCAAAACGTGGTCATTTGACAAAAACCGGGGGGGGGGGGTCAAATTTTACAAAAATCTAATACCTTCTCTGGATGAGGATGTAATAATGTATAAACGCGTTTTTTGCACAGTTAAAAGAACTTGGGTTTACTTTGGAGGTTTTGATGGGCTTAAACAAAAATTCATGCTCAGACTGAGAAATTTTTTGACCCTTGAAATTGTTCTATGTTCAACTTAAAAAAAAGTCTCTCAAATATTATGCTTACAATCTTTTTCTGTAATATGCAATACGATTTAACCCGTAATAAATATCGAGTAATAGAAAAAAATTGAACCACCAGACTTGAACTTTGAGCGCGACTCACACATGTTGTCTTCGGCATGCCTTTGTGCTGTCTACAGACTTGACAAAAGATAACGAAAATACATTTTTTTCGCACAGTTAAAAGAATCTGGGTTTACTGTGGAGGTTTCGATGGGTTTTACAAGAAAATTATGCCGAGACTTAGAAATTTTTCGACTCTTGAAATTGTTCTATGTGCAACTTCAAAAAAAAGTTTCTTAAAAATTATGCTTTAAATCCCTTTCTGCAATATGTAATACGATTTAATCCCTGATAAGTTCCGAAGTGAAAAAAAATGAAATCACTAGACTTGAACTTCGAGCGCGAATCAAACATGTTGTTCTTGTGATGTCTTTATGCGGTCTACGGACTTAAAAAAAAAATGAAAAAACATTTTCCTTTTACAGTTAGAAGAGTCTGGGTTTACTTTGGAGGTTTCGATTGTTTTAATAAGAAATTTATGCTCAGACTTAGAAATTTTTCGAATCTTGAAATTTTTCCAATGTCAACTTCAAAAAAACTTTCATGAAAATTATGCTTACAATGTCTTTCTGTAATATGCAATACTATTTAGGCCCTAACAAGTTCAGTGTGGTAGAAAAGAATTGAACCACTAGAATTCAACTTTGAGCGCGAATCACACATGTTGTCTTTGTGATATCTTTATGCGGTCTACAGGCTTAAGGAAAAAAAGGTAGAAAAACATTTTTTTAGCACAGTTAGAAGAGTCTGGGTATACTTTGGAGGTTTCGATGGGTTCGACGGAAAAATTATGCCGAGACTTAACAATTTTTCGACTCTTCAAATTGTTCTAAGTTCAACTAAAAAGAAAGTTTCTTAAAAATTATGCTTAAAACGTCTTTCTGTAATATTCAAGACTATTCAAGCCCTAATAAGTTCCGGGAGGTAGAAAAATATTGAACCACTAGTCTTGAACTTTGAGCGCGAATCACACATGTTGTCATTGTGATGGCTTGATGCTGTCTAGAGACTTAAAATGAAAATAATGAAAAAACGCTTTTTTTGCACAGTTAGAAGAATCTGGGTTTACTTTGGAGGTTTTGATGGGTTTAAACAAAAATTTATGCTCAGACTGAGAAATTTTTTGACTCCTGAAATTGTTCTATGTGCAACTTCAAAAAAGTTTTGTTAAAAATTATGCTTTAAATCTCTTTCTGTAATATGGAATGATATTGAAGCCCTAATAAGTTACTTGTGGTGAAAAAAAAATTGAACCACTAGACTTGAACTTTGAGCGCGAATCACACATGTTGTCTTTATGATGCATTTATGCTGTCTACAGACCTGAAAAAATAATGAAAAAACATTTTTTCGAACAGTTAGAAGAATCTGGGTATACTTTGGAGGTTTCGATGGGTTTGACGAAAAAATTATGCTGAGACTTAACAATTTTTCGACTCTTGAGATTGTTCCAAGTTCAACTAAAAAGAAAGTTTCTCAAAAATTATGCTCAAGGGCATGTGACATGCATGAATACCTACCTTACCGGCCTCACTTTTTCAATTTTCTGAATTTTTTTCTGAATCTGAGAACTTTTTTTCTAAAATTATATTTGTTAAAATACAAATCCTAAACAAATGAAATAAGTAAATACAAAACTGTGGCCTTTTCGGCCTGCAAAATACTTTTACTTGCACTGAAATTGCTTTAAATATTTATGAGACAGATTTTCTGTTACTAATTTTATGTAAAAATTAACATTAGATCATTTTTATTGTCTATTCTGGTTATTTTACATGTCACGAATTTTTCATGTATTAAAAAAAGCCATTTATGGATTCATTTTATCAGATCAATAAATCGGTTATCTAAGGCCAAAAGACACGTACACCCTGCAATTTATATCCACCTGCCATGACAAGAAATTGGCGAAAGATGAGTTCTCTAACGGAAAAATGCGTAGCGGGTTTCCCCATCGTGCTGAAGGTGGACAATACACGATACACAGCACACAGATAACCAGTACACAACACACGAAATGCAATTATAAAATACGCAATACAACACTTACAGAAATGATAGTTTCCTTGCAAGAAAATGTACTGAAATTGTATTAGAAAAGTTCCTCTGATGGAAATAAATTTATGTTTATTGTCACGAATTTCTTTCTTTCGAAAGGCGCAAAAGTACTAGGTACCTCTTCTACTGAAGATGGCAAAAGACTGACAATATTAAAGAGTAAAAATGAATTTGAAGGTAAATGTTGCAAAAACTGCAACCATATGTTTAGGATTAGTGTAGAACTGTTTACCTGAATTGGTAAGCAGTATAGCTGCTCAAAATTTTTAAGATCTTCGTCCGAAAACATACGGATAAAAACTGTCCAAAACACGTCTCTCAAACAATTCTTCAATTCACAAGACTACAAATTGGCAGGAAATAAAGAAAAAAACTTTTTTCTATTTCTAATCTTCCTTTATTACCTGAATGTATGTAAATAACCGGAAAGATGATCTCGGTTTGATTATCTTTGTCCAAACACAATAGTGGTTTATTTTGTAAAGAAATAAAAGTAGTAAATCTAAAACTTCGTCCTAGAAAATAATTTTTTTTCGCACTGAAACTGCTTCAAATGTTTGTAAGAGATTGACAATAAGCATTTATTATTTATTGTTACAACTTAATTAAAAATATAACGAAAGTTGTATGTATTAAAAAATATTGTAATTTTTATTCTTCTCTGGAAATATAACACTTAAAGTTGTTGCGCTAGTCGTCGTCAGTAACAATTTCTATGAAACATTAATATTAATTTGTTATTTTTTGATTTCGCATTCTACTTCATTATCTGAACTGACGCAGATATCTTTTAAAATAACATAGGTTTCATTATATTTGTTAAAACACAACAAGTGTAAATCTTGCAATCAAATGGCACTTTGGCCTGGAAAGGTTTTTTTCACTTAAACTGCTTCAAGTTTGTGCAAGAAAGATTTGCAATAACTATTTTCATAAAAAATAAATAATATACAATTGCTGTGAAAAATTGTTGTAGCAATATCTCAAAATGAGCGATTTTATCAAACTTGGACTCCTCTGAATCATTTAAGATATTTAACAAATTTCGTATAATGTTTTATAGAAATTGTTACTGAAAATGACTCTCACGATAATTCAAACTATTTCCAGAGAAGGACAAACTTTTTTCAATACAAATCACAATATCGTTAAATACATTCGAATCGTAATATTTAAAATTGAATAATAACAACTGTTTCGTGCGAATTTTACATAGAAACAGTTACTGCCAATCTCTCTCACAAACATTCGAAGCAGTTTCAGTGCGAAAAAAATTATTTTTCAGGACAAAGTTTTATATTTACTTATTTAACTTGCTTACAAGACCAACAACTGTTGTCTTTGAACACACATTATCAAACATATATCAGTTTTCCGAATATCTACATAATTTCAGATAATGAAGGAAGAAACAAATTCCAAATTTTTGCAAAAAATTGTTTACAACATTTATCATTATTATTTAATACTAATTGTTTTGTTATATAAAGTTTCAAAAGAAGTAAACATTTCACAGCCCAAAGTAATCTCGAAACAGGGGAAATAGAGTAATTTTCCAATCAAACAAAAATCTTCCCGCTGGGCGGGCATATTCTCATAACGTGCTTCGCGCGCGGCTCACTTCGCGTGCAAGATTGAGCGCGCCCAAGGCGCGCGTATGTCGGATCTCGGGCTTCGCGCTCGAAATTGAATTACCTCGCTCCTCGCGCTCGGATATTTATTCTTTGTACTGGGAATGCCTAAATGAAATGTTAGCAAAAACATATATTTTATAGAATGCAGTTTGTTGCATCTGCATACTCTGAATTTTCTACGTAATTAAGCATAGTTAAAGATTAAATTCCTCAAAGCAATTTAATTTTATTTTCTGAGATACCTTCAACAAAAAGCAACAATCCTTACTTCTAAAAATTGACCCAGAGATGTCCAGTTTTTTCTCAAATTGGTATCCCATGCTAGTATTTGTTGAATATTTATATAAGTTTGATGCATATATTTCAATGTTTAATAAATTTCTATTTGTTTAAACAATTTGGATTTACTTGAGCAGTTTTTTTTCGAAAACTTAAAAAAAATGAAATGAAATAAAATACGTATAATTATTTTTCTGTCTGTATAGTGGATAGAAAGAATATATTAACCATTTTTCAATTGTTTGAACGAATATAATTTGTTTAAACAATTACATTTCCAAAAATACTTTTAAAATCGTATTTTCTGAATGAAACATAATATTGAATGATTTCGAGGAGTAATACATTCTGCTAAGAACTTTACATTATTGTTCATGCAATTGACTGTTTTTTTTCTTCAAATTTCCTTCAAATTGAGTATGGATGGTTTACATCATTTTTGGCACATAATTAAATAAATCATAAAAGTCCTAATAAAATTTAAATGATAAAAGTGTATTTATATTCAGAAAATACGATTTAAAAAATATTGTTGGAAAAATTATTATTTAAAAAAATTATATTTGTTTAAACAACTAAATAATGGTCAATAAGTTTTTTCTATGCACTATACAGTCAGAAAAATAATTATATGTATTATTTTTTATTTCCTTTTTTTCAAAGTTTTCGAAAAAAAACTGCTTAAGCAAATGAAAATTGTTTGAACAAATAGAAATTTATTGAAGATTAGAAGATATGTATCAAAATCATATAATTATTCAACAAAAGGTAGCATAGGATACCAATTTGAGAAAAAACTGGACATCTCTGGGTAAATTTTTAGAAATGTTGAAAATAAACAATTAGTAATTGTTTGAATAATGAAATAATAATTTTTAAAGAATTTGCTTCTCCAAACAATGACAAAATATTATATTTCAATCAGAAATTACGATTATTTTCTACATTTTTTTGTGAATAAATCATTGTTTAAATGAGTTACATTAGTTTAAACAATTAAAAATTGTTTACAAAATCATGAGAAATATTTAAATTGTCCATTAGTAATCATTTGTATGAAAAAGATGACGAAAATTGCTGAAAAATAACAATAATACGTAAAAATGTACTTGTTTGATTTTTGGATTATATTTGGGGCGCTCTGGGGGGGGGGGGGCAGCGTGAGGGTGTGGTGAAAATGAAAGTTATAAGTATGGTTTTCTTTCATCGGTACTCCTCTTCAATCTCTAAAAAACTTGGCACGTTTCGATCAAACCCTGAAGTATGAGTTGAATTTTTCGAAAATCCAAAATTTCCCCATGATAATTAAATGTAATTTTGAAGTGCCCGGTGGCAAGTGTTAATATTCGAAATTCGAAAAAAGAAAATTACAGATTTTCTCTCTCCGGAAATGGAAACTTTTTGAGAGGGGGGGGGGCCTTGCCCTCTAGGGTGAAAAGCGTTTTTTGAACCACCCTAATATATATACGATAACAATCAAGTGTGACGATACGATGTTTATAATCAAGTATTGCCTTATTATACAGAAGCCAATCATTACCCAAAATCATATTTTTAGATAATCCAGGAACAATTAAAAATGAAACTTGTTTGGAGTATTCCCCAATTTTTATATTTACCAAAACTTGTTTTTTAATCCGAGTCATTTTTCTTCCGATTGCCGTTAATAATAGAACGTTTGTTACTGGTTACTCTAAAACACTTCCGTGTTGCAATAAGTAAACATAAAATGTTTCAGAGATACATGTAATTTGACTTCCAGTGTCAGTGAGAGATGAAATTGGAAAATTAAAAATTGACACTAAAAGCATAAGACATTTTTGGGTCTGAGAAGAGCCAGGTGTTCTCTCCGATTTTGGCTCCTTTATTGCATCATTAGAAAGGTCCTCGAATAAATCATATGGCCCATGACGCGCCGTCGGACCAGAATACACCGCGTCTTGATTTATTTTAAATTATTTGAATTGTAGTATTGTGAGCAATTAGGAGGGGAAACAGTGATATCAGGAAAATTAGATAAATGATAAGGCTGAGCCGACATTTCGTTAGCTGATCGATAAACGGGTGCTTGTGCATTGTTAAATCCAAAATGGCAATTTTTTGCATACAATTACAAGAAACAAAACCAGGATTTCGAGATTGGTTTGACATTTCCAGATTTTGAGATATTATTATTGATTTATTGATTTATTTAGTTTATTATTATTATTATATATATATATTATTATATTTATTTATTTAGTTATTGATTTGTTTATAAGCATTCTGAGAGCCACGAGGTTTAAATTTAAAATCCTTATTTTCATAGCTGTCATTCTGACCTTGCGTTTGTTGACGTTTTCGATTACTCTCTCTTTCTTCATGAGTCAAATCTAAGTGCGCTAAGGCCTGTGTTACTTTATTTATATCAGAGTAATCAATAGCAGTCAAAGCTTCGCGAACTCTGAGCGGAAGTTGTTGAATGATGCTATAGTTTATTTCATATGCTTCTAAAACCGGTAGAAAATATTGTGCTTCTGTATATTGCGATAAAAAATATGTTTGCAGATTTCCTTTACTTGGCTCAAAACGTCTAGCAGACGAACGCGATTTTATTTTGACACGAACAGGAATAGAGTGAAATTGGGCTAAAAATGCGGTTCTAAAAGCTTCATAATTTTCATAATTTACGCGTCTTGCTTCAAACCAAATCTTTGCCCTACCTTCTAAAGCATTTTCCAAAAGAAGTAACTTTTGTTCTTCAGTTACTTGTTTTAAAGTAAAATATTTATTTAAGCTCGTCAAAAATTCATTCGGGGTTTTTGTCGGATCATCATCGAATTTAGGCAATTTTGTATCAATATTCAAAACGCGCAAACCTGCTACTAGATTATTTATAGCTTGATTTTCGCTAGCCCCCTGCTGCTGTACAGGCTGTTCATTTTGTAATCGGTACCGCTGTTCTCGAAATCGATTAATTTCCTCACGCTGTGTGTTATTCAACTGTCTCAACTCGTCTAACTCTTTCTGTAAAGCTTCTAAAGCTTGTTCACTCACGACTTCAGATAAATTTCTCTTCGCAGAGAACCAATCAAACGAATCTTTTCTTTCCCTTCTCTCTTTACTTTTAGGTTTCAAAGTTGCCTCTTGCAAAGGTAAACCTTTCGATCTAGTATTGATAGGTGTAAAATCAGAAAATGACATTTACTTGAAAATTTATAAGCCACAAAACATAAATTTTTTTATTTATTCATCGAGTCTCGGAGTTCGGGCACCAAATATGTAACGGATTTTTTCTTACATTTTTCAAATTTCAACTTGTTTAATTTTTTTGTTTATTCATTATCTTACTAAAGATCATCTCACGTTTACATTTGTAGCTGTATGATTCAAAAATATATCAGACTTCAATTAAAATATAATAAATAGCCATGAGGACATAACGCATCCTTGTTTAACGCCTTGCACAATATCGAAACAGTCACTCAGTTACCCATTTACCCTTAATTGTAGTTATTCGCATATTTGTGTTTTTCCTTCGGCTTTAGGCGAAAATTCTCAATTTTTGTTTAATTTCATTTTAAAAAAGCTCATTCTATTCTTTGAAAGGTTCCTTACAATTCTATTCGTTTTTCAATAAACAAGAATAAGCTTTTGTAAATTGAAATTCAATGAAAATTACGAATACTTAATTAAACAATTATGACATCAAAAACTATGTAATTATTTACGCTTAAATTTCTCCTTTCAATATTTGTTGCAATATTCAATGGTCAATTTCAAAAATCCAGTTGAAGATAAAGTAATTTTGAATTTGACGGTGCCCCTAGAATATTATTGACGCCACAAAAACTCACTAAATTCTATTTCCAAGATTTTCTTGAAACACCTCGCTATGATCCTAGATTTTTACAACATCTGAAACCCAAATTTTACTTCTCGCGCTGAAAATATCAAATGATTCTGTGAAAAAACTAAAATATATTTGAAGGATCAAATACCCACATATTAGGTTGGCAAGTGATTCCGTTCCATTTTTTTGTAGATTTTTGATCATCATTTATTGCATAGAGAAAACTAAGTTTAATCAATTACGTAATTTCCATTTATCTCTATGACCTCTTGCCATCTTTTTACCAACTTTATTATACCACGTTTGCAACAAGTCTGGGGCTTTTTGATGGAAAACGGATTTAGGAAATTTTGTATACTCTCCTCATCAGGAAGGTTTTTTCATTCAGGCTATTTTGTAACAATAGAAATAAATGGAAATCAAAGGGTGCTAAGTTAGGTTAAGATGGAGGATGAGGTAAAACATCATAGCAAAGGCTTGGCAATTTCTTTCGGGTAGCTATTTTCCCTAAATGAAAACACTTTCCCTGATGGGAAGAGTGTCAAAAATCACCTAAATCGGGGTTTCATCGAAAAGCCCCAGACTTTTTATGAACGCGATATAATGCAGTTAGTGAAAAGATGATAAGAGGTCATAGAGAAGAATGAAAATTATGTAATTGATTAAAATTCGTTTTCTCTATTCAATAAATAATGATCAATTGTCTAAAACATCCAAATGAACTTATTTACCAACACAATATTCACTTTAGAAGACTTCAAACTATACTCCTACCCTTAAAATAGATTTTATTTACCCCAAAAAATCACTCCTTGCTAATTAAGCGCTTGCGAAATGTTAGGAATTTTTTACATCTCTTTCTCAGGGAAATAGAAAAATTTTCTAACATTCCTCGAAGTAAGATCGGTGTCACTGCGATTTTAGAACATCATCTCTTAGTCTAATCGTTGAAAAGATTAGTGGGGATTTTAACAGATATTAAAAGAATTTGGAGTGGCACTGAAGAATCTTCACAAATTTTGGAGGACATCAAGCGATTTTTATTATATTTCGAAGACTTCAAAGGATTTAAAGAGATTTCAAGAAATTTCATCAAAGTAAAGATTTGAAAGAATTTTAACGTATTTCAATAGATATAATTTAAATTTGAATTAGAACAATATAACTGATTATCAGGCAAACTCTACTCATTGGCATAGCTAAATTCAATTACCGATAATTAGTATAAAAGCACTGATTGAGTTATTAAAAAAATAGGAAAGTAAAGATACAAGCAGAACAGAAAAAGAGAAGAAATTACAAAACGACTTTCAAGGATCCATGAAACTCATATATAAAGAGATGAACAGAAGTAAGAGTAGAGTTTGTGAGCATGAGAATCAGCAAAGGTGAAATGCTATATGATATAGATGGGATAGTAGACGCTTTAAAAGACTCTTTTAAAGAATTATTAGGAGGTGAAGGTATAGGGCAAGAGAACTGCGACATTGCATTTCGTCAATCATAGTTTCAGTCCATTCCGAGGCTATTTTATTGTTTGTATTATTCATGGTTTAGATTGTACAACCAACTACCACCTTTGAATAAACAATTTATGTTAAGATTCCTGGCAAAATTCAAATGATTTTTCATCTTGATAAATTCATTTAAAGATGAAATTGAAAAAAAATGTCAACATTTCAAAAGATTTCCAAAATTGTCAGAAGAGTTTCTGGAAGATTTTGAGACAATTTTTTCATTTTGCAGAATTTTGATAAAAAATTTAGGAAAAATTCTACTTATTTAAAAAGATATTGAGAATTTTTGAAAAAATAAAAAAAAATAATTTAAAACCTGGAAAGATTTCTAGAAATTTCAAACGAAATGTAGATTTTGGAAGTTTCGAAAAAAACGAACATAACTTGAAGTTTTTCTTTAAAGATTACTGAGAAAATTGAAATGATTGTTTATTTCGAAAAATTAATTTTAAGATGAAATTGAAAATCATTTTAAAAAATATATATATAACGAAACACAGTAAATTATTTTCTAGCTTCAAAAAAAATATATGAAGTTTTATAATTTAGTTCAATTAAGCGTTAATTTCAATTTTCAATAATCATTATAAATGTCGATAAAAATAAAATTTAATTAAAATGTACTATTTTCACAGTTTACAATATTTACATATGTCAGTGCTAAAAATGTAATGTTCACTTTGTAGAATTATTATTGGTACTCTGTGAAAAGTGTATTCTTATTTATTCATCAAAATAATGTTTTTTTCACTTTTCATCGGTACTTATTAATTTGTTGGATATTCAATATGCTAAAAAATATTTTTCTGGGATAAATATATGCAAAAAACGTATTTTAACCATTAAAATAAATTAAATTTGTATTTTCTCCATGCATTTCAATAATTTTCGGCCTAAAAGCACAGCCAGCGCCACCACTCGGCCGTCTTCAAATCTCATGACACATTTATTCTACAGGCCTTTATAGGAGAGCCACCCCCCTGATTCTAATGATTTCAAGAGAATTGAAAAACATTTTTAAAACATTCAGTGATATCGTGAGAATTCGACGAATTCAGAGTAGTTTGAAGAGTTCATAAAATTTCGCAACAATTCAGAGAATTCAGAAGAATTTAGAAGAATTTAGAGAACTTAGAAGAATTCAGAGAATTCCGAAAAATTCACAGATTTCAAAAGAATTCACAAATTTCAAGAGAATTCACAGATTTCAAAAGAATTAACAAAAAAACTTTTGAATTTCTGTAAAATTTAGAGAATAGCGGAAGGATTCATAAAACTAAGAAGAATTCAGAAAATTCGGAAGAATTCACAGAGCGCAAAAGAATTCACAAACTTCATTAGCATTTACAGAATTAAAAAAAAATGATAGAATTTCAAAAGAATTCATAGAATACAAAAGAATTCATAGAATTCAAAAGATTTCATTTGAAAGAGTTCAGAGAATTCAATGAACTCAGACAATTGAGAAGAATTCAGAAAATTCAGAGAATAGAGTATATTTCAGAGAATACAAAATACTTGGAGAAATTCGAAATAATTTATGGTGTACTGCAAAGGTTTTAAGATAATTGCGAAAAACTTCAAAAGAATTCAAAGGATCACAAAAGTGAATTCTGAGAATTCGTTTGAATTCTACAGAATTAGAAATACTCGAAGGAAGTTGAAATAATTCCACGTGTATTCTGAAGGAAAATATATTTTTTAAGAATCTCTTCTCTCAGTTGCTGTGTGAAATTGAACCAATGATATTCACAAACTCCTGCAAATTTAAAATTACTCTTTTGCGCAACCACCCTCATCATTAAAACATAAACTGTCGTACATCTAACGCATGCTTCCGATTGGTTAATCTTTAATTGTTAATTACTCATTAATTATTAACTTTACAACAAATTTTTTTACAAGTGGATTACTCCGTTATACTAGGATTACCGAGAATTATAATTGTATCACTCTTGAATTACACCTGGATTACAAAAATTACTCTGAATTGTCTGGATTACAAGTGAATTAACTCGAATGAAAAATGGATTACAAGTGGATTAATCCTCATTAAAACCTGGATTACCGAAAATTCTGATTTTAGTACTCTTGAATTATTCTGAATTGTCTGGACTACCAGTGGATTGATTCGGTTCAAAACTGGATTACAAGTGGATTACTCCGTTATACTAGGATTACCGAGAATTATAATTGTATCACTCTTGAATAACACCTGGATTACCTAAATTAATCTGATTTTTTTGGATAAAAAGTGGATTAACTTGCATCAAAACTCGATTACAAGTGGATTACTCTGTTATACTGGGATTACCGAGAATTATAATTGTATTACTCTTGAATTACAGCTGGATTGCCGAAATTATTCTGAATTGTCTGGACTACAAGTGGATTAATTCAGTTCGAAACTGGATTACAAGTGGATTACTCCAGTATACTGGGCTCACTGAGAATTATAAGTGTATTACTCTTGAATGACACCTGGATAACCTAAATTATTTTGAATTGCCTAGACTACAAGTGGATTAAAGCGGATTAGGACTGGATTACAAGTGGATTACTCCCTTATACTGGGATTACTGAGAATTATAATTGTATAACTCTTGAATTATTGTGAATTGTCTCGACTACAAGTGGATTAAAGCGGATTATAACTGGATTAAAAGTGGATTACTTCGTTATACTGAGATTACCGAGAATTATAATTGTATTACTCTTAAATTACACCTGGATTACCTAAATTACTCTGAATTGCCTGGATTACAAGTAGATTAATCGGATTAAAACTGGATTACAATTGGATTACTCCGTTGTACTGGGATTACCAAGAATTATAATTGTATTACTCATGAACTACACTTGGATTGCCAAAATTATTCTGAATTGTCTGGACTACAATTCGATTAATCCAGATTAAAACTGGATTAAAAGTGGATTACCGTTATACTGGGATTAACGAGAATTATAATTGTATTACTCTTGAATTACACCTGTATTGCCTAAATGATTCTGAATTGCCTGGACTACAAGTGGATTAAAGCGGATTATTATTGGATTACAAGTGAATTACTCCGTTATAGTGGGATTACCAAGAATTATAATTGTATTACTCATGGATTGTTCTGAATTCTCGACAACAAGTGGATTAAGCTGGATTAAAACTGGTTCATAAGTGGATTACTCCGTGATACTAGGATTACCGAGATTTATAATTGTATTACTCTTGAATTACACCTGGATTACCTAAATTACTCTAAATTGTGTGGATTACAAGTGGATTATGTCGAATTAAAACTGGATTACAAATGGATTAAGCCAGATTAAAACTGGATTACAAGTGGATTATTCCGGACTAAAACTGGGATTACCAAGAATTCTTATTGTATTACTCTTGAATTATTCTGAATTGTCTCGACTACAAGTGGATTAAGCCAGATTAAACCTGGATTACAAGTGGATTACTCCGTTATACTAGGATTAACGAGAATTATAATTGTATTACTCTTGAATTACACCTGGATTACCTAAATTACTCTGAATTGTGTGGATTAAAAGTGGATTAGGTCAAAATAAAACTGGATTACAAGTAAATTAATTCCGATTAAAACTGGGATTTCCGAAAATTCTGATTTTATTACTCTTGAATTATTCTGAATTGTCTGTACTACAAGTGGATTAACCGGATTTGAACTGGATTACAAGTGGATTACTCCGTTATACTAGGATTACTGAGAATTATAATTGTATCACTCTTGAATTACACCTGGATTACCTAAATTACTCTAAATTGTGTGGATTACAAGTGGATTATGTCGAATTAAAACTATAAGTTGTAGTTCGAGTGTTACAAATTGAACACTAATTGATTTTTAAAGGCGATTCCGTATCTGTTCAATAGTAAAAGATTTACAGATTTTAACGTTAAAAATTGAACTGCTTTATTTTCGAAGTCAATTTTATATAACTTCAAATTATAAGATTCATAGTTAAATCATACATAGATAAATAATTAAGAAATATTATTTCAGTCTACAATATTTCATTTATAATCCATTGAATTGGGCACTTTTTTATTTAAAAAAAGAAACAATGCCTTAATATTTAGCAGAATTTCACTTTTTATTTGAGATGAGAAATTATAAATGAAATATTCAAAACACAACACTTTGAAGCTAATTTTTATTAAAAATAAAAATCCTTCAATCGTTAAAATTTCAGAGTGCTAAACTTGAACTTTGAACGTTACAATTTTAAATAGTTCTATTTAAAACATGTTTAATTTGAGCGGCTGATAATAAAAAATGGAAATATCCCGTAGGTGAGTAAAAAGCAGCTTTAGAAAAGTGCCTACAAAAATTGGATATGATTTCACATCTGTAAAAAGCAGAAATATAACATTGGCAGTAAAAAGTAGACAACGGTACTTGGGCCGTAAGAAACAGGAATAGAAAAATTCGGCAGTAAAAAGTGGATACGCGCGTCTATTCGGCGAGTGGCTCTCTTACGCGATGCGTCGGCCAGCCTCGTGAAGAGCCGAAAATGCACGAAGCGCGAGCACGAAGCCGAGCTCGCCCGAGGCCCGACTTCACGATTCGGTTTCCTTGATTCTACCCTAAGGTTAAACGTGATGCAAAAAACTGTCGTGAAATTTCAAATAAAAACTGTGCTCTGTACTGTAATTTACAAATTCTTGTAAATAGTTGGTTATTTTTTAAATTTACATTTTTGTGCCATGTTTGACCCTAGGGAATAGATTTGAAGAATGAAATTATAGAAATATCTCCATTAGTCAGTGTTTGATTGAAAATGATATTTTTTGTTGAAATTTGTATTTGACATATCTGAAATATAGAATAATTTTTTTGAAGTTTTGTCAAGAATCCTATGAAAATTATATTTATATAACCTTAAAATAATAAAACAAAAACCCTTAAAAAATAAATAGTTATTCGAAATTTTTATTTTTTATACAAAAATATTTTTCGCTTTAAATTATTATTTTGTTGAATTTCCCTTTTTTTCACTGAAAATTTTTTTTTGATTTGAAAATTTATTTGTTTGAAAAGTCATTCTTTTAAAGTTGGTTTTAACTGTTTTTCGGTTGAAAATTCAACTCTGTTCAGTTAACACTTTTGGTGTTATTGAAATTTTGATTGACCTATAGAAATATTGAAAAATATTTGAAAATATTCTTAAGAATCTTAGGAAAATTATATTTATATAAACTTAAAAATAAATAAACTTAAAAAAAATAGTTATTCGAAATTTTTATTTTGTATAAAAAAATATTTTTCGCCTTAAATTACAATTTTGTTGAAATTTTTCTTTTTTCCTCACTAACAAATTTTTTTGACTTGAAAATTAATTTATTTGCTTGAGAATTAAATTTTTAAAAGTTGATTTTAACTGTTTTTAATTAAAAATGAAATTTTTTTTATTGAAATAGCAATTATTACATTTCTCGTTGAAAATTCAGCTTTTTTGGTTGAAAATTCATCCTTTTTTGGTTGACAATTCAATTGGTCAATTAACACTTTTTGACAGTTTTTTGTACCATGCTTGACCCTAGGGCAGAATCAATGAAAAATATTCTAAAAATATGTTCATTATTTATTAAAATACTACAAATAATTACCTTGAAAATTTGTTTTGTCCTTTTCAAATCATGAAATATTTCTTTATAAAATAAATTTTGTTAAATTTATTTTACAATTATTTACAATTAATTTCCAATTACAATTATTTTACAATTTCTAGCTCCGCTGGGATTCGAACTCCAGATCTTTCAGATTTCCGGTCTGATGCTCTAACCAATTAAGCTACGGAGAGTTTTTATCTGAAATTTTTAACTATTTGTCTATTTCTCACTTGGAGTGACTTAATAATTAATTAAATTCAGCAGAAATAATTGTTCAAACAAATTATT
Organism: Andricus grossulariae; assembly: GCA_011634705.1. Classification (NCBI taxonomy): domain Eukaryota; kingdom Metazoa; phylum Arthropoda; class Insecta; order Hymenoptera; family Cynipidae; genus Andricus; species Andricus grossulariae. The sequence continues at coordinate 138,127,996 of JAABKJ010075445.1, forward strand.
GTCATTCGTAACTATCTTCATGTATATTATTGCCAGATAATTGTGGTTTTTTAATGAAAATTTCAACTTTTCTTCCACTTTTCACTTAGTAAGGTAATAATTAATGCAAGTTAACAAACATGCCTATTTAGGCAGTTTATTATTGCTTATAACTATCGTCACAAACAAAGAAAAAAGCTATCTTGCACAAAAGACTAAAACAAAGAATGAATAATTAGGACATTTATTTTAAAAATGATGACTCAGAAAAGATAGATACAAACAATAATAAATTGTTTAAATAAGCATGTTTGTTAACTTACATTAATTATTACTTACCGAAGTGAAAAGTGGATGCATAGTTAAAAATTTCAGAAAAAATCGCAACATTCTATCATCAGGCAAAGAGAATATTATAAACAATAATGATGAATTGTTTAAGCAATTATTTTTTTATCTTGAATTAATTATTTCTGCACTCTAATTCAAAACTGGACAAAAAGAAGAAAATTTGAGAAAAACCGCATCTAGCATTAATATAGAAGAAGATAGCTATAAACAATAATAATTTGTTCAAACAATTACTTTTGCTGAATCAAAATAAGTATAAACTCACTCTAAGTGAAAAGTGGACAAAAAGTTTCAAATATTAGAAAAATCCGCAATTTCTAGCATTATTCAAAGAGAATATTATTAAAAATAATAATAATTTTTTAAACTATTATTTTCGTTAATATTAATTAGGTATTACCTCGCTCTAATTGAAAATTAGACAAAAAGTGAAATTTTTGTGAAAAAAACCGCGACTTTACAACTTTATTCTAAGAGAATATTGCTAAAAACAATAATGAATTGTTTAAACAATTTACGTCAGCATCTAATTATCAGAATAGAGTAGTACTTCATGTAGCAAAAACAATTCGCATTAAAAAAACACAAAATAGAAATTAAAAAAAAATTTCCAATTTTGTAATTACCTTTTTTTTTATTTTAACCGTAGAAGCTTCGCAGGGAACTTTAACTGATGAAGAACAAGTGCAAACTAAAATGCAAACGGCTCGGATTTGGATATTCTCTGATGAATAATGTGGGTCTGGAACTCTACCTCCCGGGACAAGACGTAAATGGCAATACTAGCATATTGAAGTATCGAGTGCAAAACGGAAGCAGGTATATTCACTTGCTTGCGCGTTTATTTTAGGTGCCCAGGTAGAAATTTAATGACTGTAGGGTACATGGAAAGAAAATTCTCGCAACCACATTAGGTAGGGCGGCGCAGTCTTGCACGTACCAGGTATGGGCGATTCCGGACTTGCACCCGCTTACCTGAGAAGTATACCCCCACCATTGCGTCCAGTGAATTACCCCTCGCTTGCTTCTTCTCGCCCGGGATTATATCTTGAAAGTCTGGCGTACCTAAGATATTTAAACTGGACATTTTAAATTTGATTTCTTGGATCCATGTATCGTAGAATTTACTGTTACTATTATTAATATTAAATGGCGAGATCTCATTTAAAGATTTCAAGTGCACCTTATGTAATTTAATATATTTAAAAAATACAATGTTTGTATAATGAAATTTGCGGGTACTTTCACAACCATTTTTTAAAATCTAAGGATCAATTATACATCGCTAAAGCATTAACAAATTAATACCTATAATTTAAAAAATGATATTCTGATCCGATTCTCCATTCTCAATATAAAAATCAATAAACATGTATTTGCACTGGAATGTTTAAATAAATTTTTATATAAAACGAAGAGCGTGTAAATTGAGTAAAGTTCTTGTTTACATTGAATATATATTTTTTAAATTAATTATAGATTTTGTTCAAGTGAAGTAAAACTTTTTTATCCATAACCTCAAAATTGAGTATTCTTTATAAAAATAATGTATAAGCTCGATATCTTTATAGTTAATCATAATAATAGTTATATACGTAAAAGCAGGAACACTTATTCAATCCGAATGTTTAATTCTGGGTACAATTTCTAATTGTGCTTCTCATTTCTGAATTAAAAAGTCATAAATTAGAATAATTAGAAATGAGCTAGAGTTAAACATTTGAATTGAATATATATAAGTGTTTCTGCTTTTAAGTATACAGCGATAATTATAATAGATGAAAAACACGATTGATTTCAAAATTCATCTTTATAAAGAAAGGAGGTTTAGAATTGAAAAAGACTTACTCACCTGGGCGAAGACTTCCATTATATCCAAGGTAAAGCCCCGAAATTCAAGTAGTTTCAGCATTAGAGATATTGCGCCCATTTTTCAATTAATTTGAAGTATTCCAGTAAATCATAACATTTAGAAAATCACAACACCGAAAAAAGACCAATATCAAATGCAACAAATCAATCAAAGGATCAATTCATTTAGATTTTAGGTTAGTACCAGCGCCTTGCACGCCTAGCGGCACTTTGTAGCACTGCTTTGCATTGTATTTTTTGTTTGAAGCAAATAGATATTTTTATGAATTCAAATAAACAGACTTTAAACAAATGCATTGTTCAATAAAATCCAATTTTCTGTTTAAATCACACAAATTGTACTAAACAAATTATTTTGTTTCAATCAATAAGGCAAATGTTTTCCATTTCTTAAAATTAAATAAACCTTTTTTTAATTGAAGCAAAAAATTTGTTTCTTTCAATGATGTGAATTCAAACAAATTTTGTTGTTTGATTCGAACAAAGATCTTTCTGAGTGCAACCTAATATTCACAATTCATTGAATTTGCGAAATCGAAGATGGCGAAGTAATTACAAAGTAAAATTGGTTTAAAAAATAGCACTGTAAAAGTATTAGGAATTTATTTTTGTGAAAGTATATTAAAAAAAATTTCAATTTGAAAGATCCTCGTCACCAAGAAACTTTATCCGATAAGTTTTTCGAACCAAGAAGTTTTAATTTGCTCATTTTTAATTTGCTTATTTTTAAATAAAATATGTCCTGTTTTCGAAATTGTATATCTATAATTTTCAATACTATATTTTTCCAATTAAAAAAATCAAATCATTTAGAAAAGAGGCGGATTACTGACTTAAAATTAAATACGTATAAAATGTTACCGCAGGGAAATCTAAAATAATTATTTTAATTTATTTCTTCCACTTGAGATAATTAATATACTATTCTTTACATTTGAAAATTAATTTTTAATGAAATGCACATTTGTCAAATATTCAAAATCGACGAGATTCAGCAGCACTTCTCAGTTACGGTGAAAAACTGGCAGTTAACAATTTCTTTCACTTGTCACGCCCATTCCACTAACTCACATTAAGTATACTTCTATCGCTGAAGCACTGCAGAGGGACTCCGATACCGTCTTGAAAGTCGAACACCGAATAGACCTCTTTTTCTAACGAGTGGAGATAGAAAGAGAGATTCGTTTGATTTTCGACTTCCAAACAGCATCGGAGTCCCACTGCTGGTTCGCGACACTAGCGCCGCGTATCGCTGGATCCCAAACTAAACCCTACTCCCGACGTCTCATTCTCCGCGCCAATCTTCTGAGCTTGGTGGGCATTGTCGCCTCTGTGAGGCTGTTATAAATTGAAGTGTATAGCATATAATAAGTTTGATTAAATCTACTTGTATTTTAATTAGCGGAAAAATACCAAAAATATATGTGAACAATTGTGATAATAAATACTAAAAGTATTGATCGAAAATAATATATATAAATGTTCACGAAACGTCGGCAAGTTTCGTAGTTTTGCACACGATTGAAACCCGAAAAAGCTTTAAATTTAAATTTAACATCATGAATCATCGTGAAAGTATTAAATCTATTAATTTAAATTTTTTTAAACAAGTTTTTTCCCCTATTGATTGCAAAATTATTTTTTTATTAAATTATTGACACAATTAACGAATGTTGACAATAACATATTTTTCAACGATATTTGGTAATGTTCTGAACAATTTTAATTTATTTAAACCATGCATGTTTTTAAACTAGATTTTTCTCCATCTTTTCTATACAAATGAGCCAATGATATTAATTGTTAAAATAATTTCGAACTGTCTTTTACAAACAATATCACTCTTAACTTTCATTACCTGCGACATTAATTTCAGAAAATAATAAGTTTCTACGACTTACGGGATGAATAAATTGTTTAAACAATTGCCAAATATGTTAAGTTAGAAATATTATTCATTAAATTCATCAAGTGTATCATTTATCCTGGAAAATAATAACTTTTCACAATTTACAAGTGGGAAAAAATTGTTTTAACAAGTAATAATTGTTTAACAAAATGAACATTAGTTCAAAAATAAAATACTTGGAAACTTGTTGCTTATCGAATATAAATAATTAATTTAGAAAAAAATACCGTCTTTAGCATGAATTTGACATAAAACTGATATTTTGCTTTTTTTGGGCCATATTTCGGGCACAATGCAAAAGGGTTGGGGGCGTCAAAATTAAAATTTATTGGGTGGAAATTATTTCTTGGACATTTCTTGGGTGACCAAACTGCAATTTCCAAAAAGTTATTAACAAATACTTCTTTTCCCATTTTTTTTAAACCGAGCTTTTCCCATTTAAAACCCTATGTTACGCACTAATTTTGAATCAGTCAAAATTGACTGATTCGAAGTCAATTTTGACTGATTCAAATAATGCGGATTCGACGACTGAAAATCAGTTAAAAGAGACTTCTAAAACCAGTCAATTTTACTCACCTGTGAAATCAGTAATTTTAAATTAACCAATCTGTTAAATTTTCATTTAAAAAAGATCAATTATGAACCAAAACAGATGAATTTTTAATCCTGAAGATTCATTTCTTACCAAAAAAAGACAAATTTATAACAAAATACAAGAATTTTCAAACAAAAAGTCGAATTTTCAACTAAAATAAATGGTTTTTAACCAAAAAGTTCAATTTTCAACTAAAACGGATTATTAATCCACCAAAAAATCGAATTTTCCACAAAATAGTTCAATTTTCGAAGAAACAGATGAATTTTCAACTAAAAAGAGGAATCATTAACCAAAAGAATGAATGTTTCATCAAGCAGTTTAACTTTAAGCCAAATAAATAGGTGAATTGAAAAAAAAAAAAAAATCCACCAAAAAGAATAATTTTATACACAAAAAGTCGATGTTTCATCAAAATAAATGAATTTTCAATCAAAAAGTGAAATTTTCAACTAAAAAACAAAGATTCATTTTAAACAACAAAAAACATTTAAATTTAACAAAAAGAAGAATTTTCAGCCGAAATTATTTTCTACCAATAAAAACGAATTTTCAACCAAATATATGAAATTTCAAACAAATATTTGAATTTTCAAATAAAAGATAAATTTCTAACAAAAAATGAAAAAGTTACATTTTTATTTGAAATATCAACGACAGAAATAAGTTTTTAACTGAAATGATGAATTATTAACCAAAAAAACTCAAAGTTCAACAAAGTAGCTTAAATTTCAACCAAGTAGTTGTATTTTCAATAAAAAAAAAGATGAATTGAAAGAAATTGATCTAATACGTAACTTTCAATGTGTTGATTAGTCATTTATGACGCTTTCCACGTCAAAAAAATCAATCTTGGCAGCCATCTCATCGATTTTAATGAAACCCAGTGTTGTTGTGGAATTTTAAAAATTTTTTAAAAACTTTAAGGGGGCCCCCCCCCCCCCGCAATCCCTGTCACATACATTCGTTGAAGAAAATTCAGAATCGCTCCCACCGAAAAAATTTCTCGATCCGCCCTTATCTTCATGTGAAGTGATTAATTTAATTATTTTAATTTACTTTTTCTAGTGCTTCGGAACCTTACCTTTACCTACAAGTGAATTTGAAACCTTTTGGCGAAACGGGTGACTGTGAATATGACTGGGATCAAAATGCGCAAGAAGTGGCGACGAGGCAGCAAGAAACGGGTTTTCCATATAAAACTCAAAAACTTCCAGGTTTAATTATGAATAAGGTGATTAAATCAATTCTTATTTTACATCACTTTTTTCCATCAGTTTCTATAAAAACAGTAAAAACCATGACTAAATAATACAAGAACTAACAAACCTATGGCCGCTCATCTTTTTCGACAATTTTTCCAGAATCAGGGCTTAAAATGTTTCAAAATTTTGGGCTAGACACCTTTTAGATGTCGATTTATATTTAATTCAGGCCTCGGACTCACTATTGACACTATTTTACTTTTTTTTAGCGGTTACACTATTTTGCTATTTCGAAAAAAATGACACAAAATACACTATTTTCTCACAGTTGTCTCCTATTGCCACTGTTTCTTTACTTTTCTTAAAAAAAAATTATAAATCTTCAACGAAAAAAGTGAATTTTTAATAAAGTAATTTAACTTTCAACCAAGGAGTGAAATTTAAAAATATATATATATAATAGTTGATAATTCAACAAAAAATATCTTAATTTTAAATAAAAAAACAATTGAATTTAACCAAAAAGGCGAATTATAACAAAATAATATAGTTGCTTTTTCAACCCAATAGTAGAATTTTTATTCTAAAAAAGATCACTTGTTAACCAAAAATTGATAGTTAAATTTTCATAAAAAAAAAATCAATTTATAAAAGCTTTTAGAAAAGATTGGCTACATATTGTCTCCATGGCTTATTAGGGGTTGTCCAAAATTTTGAATTTTCAAGCCAAAAAAATGAGCTTTTAACAAAACAACTGAATTCCCAACCATATAGGTAAATTTTGAAAGAAACAGACGAATTATCAACAAACTACATCAATTTTCCACAAAAAAGTTGAATTTTCTACCAAATTGTTGAATTTTGAAACCAAACAGACCAATTCTCTACAAAACAGTTGAATTTTGAACCGCAAAATACTAATTTTTACCAAAAAATGTAATAGTTGATATTTAAACCAAAAAATATTTTAATTTTAAATAAAACACAGTTGAATATAATAAAAAAAGACAAATTGTTAACAAAATACATATATTTTCTACCAAATAGTTAAATTTCAAACAAAAGGATTAATTTTCTATAAAAAAAATACGATTAAAAAAATACATGAATTTTCGAACAAAGAGTTGAATTTTCAACTAAAACAGATCAATTTTAAACCAAAAATCGATTAGTTAAATTTTCAATTAAAAAATTCATTTTCAATAAAAAGAAAACGAATTTTCTACAGAACTGTTGAATTTTCAAGCCAAAGAGAGAAATTTTCTACAAAACGATGGCATTTTCAACCTGAAAATACTAGTTTTCAACACAAAATCTAATAGTTGATATTTAAACTAAAAATATTTTAACATTAATTAAAAAACAGGTAACTATAACCAAAAAGAATGAATTTTCAACAAAATACTTGAATCCCCAACTGAACCAGATTAATTTTTAACAACATAGTTGCATTTTTAACAAGAAAAAAATCATTTTTTACTACAAAAGATGAATTTTCAACAAAATTCGTAAATTTTTAACCAATTTGTTTGAATTTTCTACCAGAAAATACGAATTTTCAACAAATTACAAAATTTTTCAACTAAATATTTTGAACAATGTATGTGATGTTAATTCAAAACTCCAATAAGTGGTTCTTTAATTAATCCATAAACCAATTTCCACGGTCAGAAATTTCAGGAAACTCTCTTAAAAGAGAACTTGTATTTACTTTAACCATTTTTACAAAACCGCAAAGACCCTCCAAAATTTTCCTACAAATCGAAAGTACTACTTACAAGCCATAAGCTTTATGAAACAACACGCTTTTGAAATTGCGCGATAATACTTGTAAACGGAATCGGCGTACTTGTAACATGTAAAAAGTGCCAACGACTTTGTGAAACAAACACTACTGATACAAGCAAAAAGTTACTAGAATTGTAGTTGTGAATTGCAACTTGTAGGTTTTATTAAATGGACCCCTGAAGCCTTTTTGAAATCTATATAAAAAGCAAAAATTCGTCGCTTCGGGATAGAGAACTGCATCTGAATGAAAGAATTAACGGTAAAAATATGGTCTATACAACTTCTTCTAGGCCCGAAACTGACCTGATTTTTTGGGAGAATGTTTGGCTCGTTAACCCACGCAGTCAACCCTGTCAACAGAATCTGAGAGAAGATCTTAGCAATACAGTTTACAAGAATGATTCCCCGGTAATTATCAGGATCAGATTCATCATTCTTTTCATACAACATAAATACATGCATTTTAGCCCAGCTAGATGAAACTCTTTCCTCAGCTCATATCTCGTCGAAGAGGTGCCCTAAGTACTGTACCCATTTCTCTGAAAGGTTTTCAAAAAATTAATTGCAAATCCCATCCTCACTCGACGCTTTATTACATATACACTTTAGTAAAGAGGCTTTAATTTCATTTATCGAGATATCACATTTCAATGAATGGTGTTCGTTTACAATCCACTCTATGCGAAGAGAAGTCTCAATCGGATGAAGAGAAAGAAGAAAGTCTTGCTATACATGCATGCTTATATTGTTAGTTCAAGGGGGCCACAACCTGAATCTATTGACCGCTGTCCGAAAATCCTTAGGATTATTGAAATCCGCTAGTGCATTCAGCAGCAAAGATTCGTATTGCCCCTTATTGGACTCACGTAACTCCAAAAATGATCTGATAATTTCCAGGTATTTTGCTCCCTTCGAATCGGAAAAACCCGACCTTTTAAAATATTTGGAGATTGTTTAAGTTTACGGCGCCCGACTCTACATTCTTTATCATCCCAATGTTTCTTCCCTGGAGTACGCCATTTAGGCTTTGCAAGTAAATGTAACTTATCAGCTACAGTTGAGATTGTGGCAATACAATTATTATTTAGGGCATTTATTTCGCCGTTTGAGCACACAGAGTTCTTAGAGATAGACAATTTGTGTATAGAGAAAAAATTACTGTTAGCATTCCGAATTATTTTATTATATGAACATGAGTCTTTCTTTACACTTGTGCCCATCTATACGGAATACGAAATACCAACATGAACCGAATTCAGAATAAATTCCCCATTTAAAAACTAAGCGATGTGTTGTGTTAATTTGACACACTGTTAGCCTCAATCATTTTCAACATGACAGTTTTGCAACACAACTTTTCTTCAAAGAATTATTTCATTATGATTTTAAAGTATTTTATACCAAAAACCAAAATGAAGTTTCAAGCTCTTTTTGAAATTTGTTCAACAAGAAACCTGAATCATCTCTTTCTTTTCGCAGAATTGAGTTCTCAGTCAAGCAGAGATTCCCTTGATACTCCTCGCCCGGTTCACTGTCGCTCTTCTCCTTCTCATAATATACCTGAGGCTCCTGAGGTGCCTAATCTTCGTGCAAGGGCGAGGTCGCCTCCTTCTGAAGTACTTGGATATGCACTTCGACAACTTGGATACATTCGGCTTATTCCCCGCAGAAATCATAATCTACGCTTCGAATTCCGGAAATACGTTTTCCCCGCTGGTTATCCAATTAGATTGCGACCAGAAAGAAATAAATATATACCTTTTTAAGCTGTGTAAAATCTTTTGAAATCTTGGAAATCTGGTTTACCTATCTGTTTACCCTTTTTAAACTCTTAAAAATTTTTGAAATCTTTTGCAATTTTTATGAAATCTTTGAAATGTTTGTGAAGGCTTTCTTTAATCTTTCGTTTGTGAAACCGTTCGTGTTCGTTTGAAATCATTGAAGTATTTGAAATTGTTTGAAATCTTTGAAATCTGGTTTTATACCCTTTTTGAAATATTTGGAATAATTCTTGCATCCTTTTAAAATCTTTATAAAATTGTTATGAAATCTTTGAAATATATGTGAAATCTTTCTAAAATCTTTTGCATTCATTTGAAATCATTAAAATATTTTTAATATATGTAAAATCTTTGAATTCTGGTTTACCATACCCTTTTTACAATCTTTAAATGTTTTGAAATTTTCATGAAATCTTTGAAACATTTTTGAAATCTTTCTGGAATCTTTTCTATTCATTTGAATTCATTGAAATATTTTTAATCTGTGCCAAGTCTTTTGAAATCTTAGAAATCTGGTTTACCTATCTGTTTACCCTTTTTAAACTCTTACAATTTTTTGAAATCTTTTAAAATTTTTATCAAATCTTTGAAATCTTTGTGAAGGCTTTCTTTAATCTTTGTTTGTGAAACCTTTTGTGTTCGTTTGAAATCATTGAAATATTTTTAATTGTTTGAAATCTTTGAAATCTGGTGTACTATACCTTTTTTGAAATATTTGGAATAATTTTTGTATCCTTGTAAAATCTTTATAAAATTTTTATGAAATCTTTGAAATATATGTGATATCTTTCTAAAATCTTTTGCATCAATTTGAAATCATTAAAATATTTTTAATATATGTAAAATCTTTTAAAATCTTTGAAATCTGGTTTACTATACCCTTTTTACAATCTTTAAATGTTTTGAAGTTTTTATGAAATCGTTTAAAATCTCTGAAATCTGGTATTAAACTCTTGTATTCTTTTGAAATCTTTGTGACATTTTTATGAAATCTGAAACATTTTTAAATCGTTCTGAAATCTTTTCTATTCATTTGAAGTCATTGAAATATTTTTAAGCTGTGTCAAATCTTTTGAAATCTTGTAAATCTGGTTTACGTATCAGTTTACCCTTCTTAAACTCTTAGAATTTTTGAAATCTTTTGAAAATTTTGAAATCTTTATAGAATCATTTCTATTTATTTGAAATCATTGAAATATTTTTAGGCTGTGTAAAATCTTCTCAAATGTTAGAAATCTGGTTTATCTATCTGTTTACCGTTTTTCAACTCTTAGATTTTTTTGAAATTTCTATGAAATTTGTTTCATCTTTCTGGAATCTTTTCTATTCATTTGTATTCATTGAAATATTTTTAAACTGTGTAAAATCTTTTGAAATCTTGGAAACCTGGTTTACATATCTGTTTACCCTTTTTAAACTCTTAAAAATTTTTGAAATCTTTTGAAATTGTTATGAAATCTTTGAAATCTTTGGAAATCTTTCTTTAATCTTTGTTTGTGAAACCTTTTTTGTTCGTTTGAAATCATTGAAATATTTGAAATTGTTTGAAATTTTTGAAATCTGGTGATTTTTGAAATATTTGGAATAATTCTTGTATCCTTTTAAAATCTTTATGAAATTTTTATGAAATCTTTGAAATATATGTGAAATCTTTCAAAAATCTGTTGCATTCATTTGAAATGATTAAAATATTTTTAATATATGTAAAATCGTTTAAAATCTTTTAAATCTGGTTTACTTATCTGTTTACCCTTTTTAAACTCTTGAAAAATTTTGAAATCTTTTGAAATTTTTATGAAATCTTTGAAACATTTTTGAAATCTTCCTGGAATCTTTTCTATTCATTTGAAATCATTGAAATATTTTTAAGCTGTGTAAAATCTTTTGAAATCTTAGAAATCTGGTTTACATAACCTCAAAATCAGCTAAAAAACGCGTTTTTTGCACTTTTAGGTTAGGATATCTTGAAAACCTGACGTACAGGAGCAATTTGGAGCTCGGATTCGGATTCAGCGCATCAAAATCCTTCGTAAATGTTAGGTCTGGTCTCTGACTTTAAAATTTGTCGGCCTGTGTTATTATTAAACAATTAGCATTTTCAACTTCTTTTCATTTTGTAGGCATCGCTAGGGTTTGTTTTCACTTTTTTATCTTGTATGTCAAATCCTATTTTGAATTTCTATCAGTCACATCTTTTTTTGCCTGTGCAGATATGTTTAATTATTATCTGTTCTGTCATTCTAATAATACCAATACAAATTTCGATATATTCACATAAAAATTAGAACGTTGTCGATTTGAGATATTTTGATAACAATATTTCTCGAGAAGGTAGAAGCCTGTGAAAACACACGTTTCTAAACTCAAATTATAAAACGTTGAACAGTAAATAGTTGGCCATTATTTCATTATCTGTTTGCCGCTTATGCATGTCTTGATCTAAGTTACATGAAACTAAAAAAAAATTTAATATAAATGCATACAGGTAAACACACAGAGTCTAAAAAAATTAAATTACATTCAGAAAATGTTTTCATAGAGATGATTACTGATTTCAAAATGTATTTAATTTGTTACCCTTAATGTTTATTTCGATTTAAAATTTTTTACCTTTCATGTCTATCTTTTTTTATGTCAATATCAGTTTTACTGTGATCTGTTCTATCATTCTAATAATGTCGCAATATATTTATATATAAATGTAAGCATTGTTATATATCATAATAGAAATGATAAAATACTATAGATTACAATAAGACAACTATAATCTTCTACCTCAACTTATTTACGATTTTTCTGCTCGCTGTTGAAAAAATTATTTCAAAAAGTGCGATTAGAAGTTTTTTTCATCGTTTTCTCGAACATCCTAAATAAATTAACAAAATTTATTTTGATAAAAGTTTGATTTTTAAATATATATTTCGAAAATATTTTGCTATTGTGTATTCGAGTAGACAAGGAAAAATTTTAAACTTAGGTTGAACTAATTATCTTCGAACACTTCTAGCATACGAAGTTTATGCTTTTCTAAATCAATCAGATTGATGCATTACATTATTTAAAGATTTTTAATATTGGTGAAAAATTGTTTTTCTCAAATGCTCGTCATTATTCTTGCTGTATAAGTGTCACAATTTGTAAATGAACTGCTATTGAATGCTCTGAAAGTATGAAACTGGGTTTATAAACGGATGCAGCAATTGACGTGGCGTTGCAAGCTTCAGAGGCGTGCACAGCTTATTTTGTTAAATTTTAATTAGATTTATAATGTAAATATCCAAAAAAATATGAACATCAAGAGCATATCTAACATATTGAGAAGCTATTAATCATAGAAAATAAACAATTATTTTCTCTCAACAAAAAGAAAGAAAGTAGAATCAATTTATAGTAGAATTGGAAATACAAAATACAGAATAATATGTATGTGTATGGCCTAGCTTTGATTTAAATATTAATAGAAATTTTAACATTCCTCATATATAACTATTTGAGTTTTCAAAAATATTTAATATTATTAAATAATTATAAAGGACTTCTTTGCATACATAATTTTGCCCCTGTTCACCCGAAAAATAAAAGAAATTTGTTATACATCAGAAACAAATTTTAAGAAAATCATTTTTTTTACAATTCGATATTCTTTCCATATGTCACGATTTCTATATACTGAACAGATTCCATGTAATGTTTCCACTACGCTGCTTCCATATTTTTAACCTCGGCATTTTCCATTGTGCACATTTTTCATTTTGCCCAACCAATCTTCTTTAATCATGTCACTAGCTTTTTCAGCAATCATAATAGTTGGTGCATTCGTATTTCCTCTCGGAGTGCTTCTTATTTATTATCCCAAATTTTCAACTCGATGTGGCTATTCGTGTAAAAATAAGTTTACAAATAAAAAAACTATCGGTAAGGTAGGAAGCCGGTCACGTGACCCACTAGTCACATGGCCTTAGGAACAAAATTGAATTTTTCTTTATAAAGTATCTCATTTTTTGCAACAACTTGTATTAATTAAATATAAAAATTTTAATTTTTCAAACAAATAATCAATCAAATGTTGAAAAACAATAATATGCAGCGGGTTACAAAATTAAAAAAAGTTATTTGTTTTTATATTAACAAATTAATGAATGAAAGTGATAACAATTCTCATTTTTAAAATAAAATTGATGAACAAATTGCCAACAAGGGAATGTTGTTTTTGTTAATAAATAGACTGCCAGTTACTCATAAAGGTCCTTATTTATTATTAGACTTTGTCATTAACAATATTCACTAAATATTTTATTAAATTTGATAGACAAGCACAGATTTTCGTCATTTTTTAACCAGAAAATAACATCTGTTTAACGGAATAACTCTAAATAACTTTTAAAAGTCCTTTCCTTACGATAATCGATCAAACAACAATAATTTTTCATACCATTAACAAGTTTATAAACAAATGGAGAAATTGAGTACTTTTCAACAAATTGATGTATCTTTCTAAGAAATCTACGGCCGATTACAACCGTTTCTTTAAACAATTTAACTTTTACTGTATATGCTATTTTAGCTGCAGTGCTTGTGCTTCTAGATATATCGGTCTTTTAATAAAAATTGGCGAAAATCTGATTTTCTTATCAAAGTTATTCAAGCAATTAACAACTGTTATGAGGTATTAAGAAATCATATGTATTATTTATTGCAAACATTTTTTTAATCAAATTTCTTTAAAAAATCAAGTGTTTAGAATGTGAAATGGCTAGAATATGCATTTGTTTATTAAATTGTTTATGAAATTAACAAGAAATTTACATTAAAAAAAAATAAAAAACCAAGCATCGGTTTTAAGTATATCCCGAAAAGAAAATGGAAAAATGAGGTCTCCAAGTATTTTATATCTCAACGTGGCACTTTCACTTATTAAATTGTTAATATGAAAATAATTAAAACTTTTTAATGTTATAAGCCTCTGGATATTATTTGGAAGAAGTGTCTTCACTGATATAATATTTTACCTAAATATAACTTTTTGCAAAAAAATTGGATCATTTATAAACAAAATGGTTAAATCTCAACTTTGTTGTTAAATAAAAATTAATAGAAAATAAATTCAAAACTCGGTTCCCTTGAATTTATGCTGTTTTTCTGGACACAAAGTTTTGTAAATTCATCTTTTTTGGTAGAAAATTAATCTTCTTGACTGAAAATTTAACTGCTTGGTTGAAAGTTGAAACAAAACAGTTGTTTAAATTTTTTATTCATTTTTAAATTCGAAACAATAATGGGCGGAAATGGAAGTAGTTGACGGGGGTGGGGGTGGGGGCGAGATAGAGAATATGATACAAGAGAAAGTAGGAGAGCGTAGAAATGAAAAGAAGGAGAGAGCGGATAGGGAAAGAATAAGGGCAATGAAGATGAGAATGGAGAGAAGACATAAGGCAGACAGGAGAAATAATATTGTCATAAGAGGGTTGAAGCTAAAGAGCGGTGAAGAAAGGTAGGGTGTGGAAGCGCTGCTACAGAGCATAGGGTGGGTTAAAGGGATGGTAGGGAAAGTCAAGTCGTAGGGGAGGAAGGAGAAGGAAGTGGCGGTTGTGGAGTTGGAGAGCTGGGAAGAAAAGTTCACGATTTGACGAGAAAGGAAAGGGAGATCGGCGAAGGAAGGATATCATAAAATAAGAATAGATAAGAAAATGTGGGTGTGGGACGAGGAGAAAGAGGTGTTGAAGGAAGTGCAGGGGAATTTGTTTCGTAGGAAGTAGGGGATTTTAGATAAAAATTGATCTCTTTGAAAATTCGTTGGAAATTCAGATTTTCTTTATAAATTTCATCTATTTTGTTAAAAATTAATATTTTCGTGTTAGAAAAATTGAATTAATTTGTAGATAATTTGTCTCTTTTTGAAACAACTTGATCTTTTTCAGTTTAAAATGCAACTGCTAAAAATTATTTTTATTGTTGTTAAGGATTCAGCTATTTTGTTGAAAAAATTTCTTTTGCGGCATGAATTTAACTATTTTTATTTAAAATTATTATCATTTTTGGTTTAAATATCATTTATGCTATCTGAATAATATTAAATAATTTGATAATAATAATCAATGGTACAAAGGTCTTCAACACTTTCAAATACAAAATTTAATGTTTTTCTTTTAAGAAATATAACATAGAATCCAAGTATCTGTTAATTTCTAAAGTTTTCCTAAATTTTTAGTTACAAATATTTTAAACCTATTACAATTTCACAACAAATCAGAATTTTTTTATAATTCATTTCAAATCTTTGATTTCAAAATTTTGTTATTGTTGATCCGCAAAATTAAACCTCTTTAAAGATTTCTAAAAACATGCATGCGTGCGCGTAGTGCGTTTTTGCTACTTGTCTATATTATTATCAATTTTTTACCAAAAATGAAATTGTCAAATTTGCAGTTGAAAAAAATTTTTTCCAATTTAAAAAAAAATGGTTAACAAAGTAGTTCAACTTTTAACCAAGTTCACTTCTGAACCAAAAATGACAATGTGAAATTTACAGTTGAGAACATGGATTTTTAACCAAAAAACGCGAAATTTCTAAGAAATAGTTAAATTTTTAAGCAAAGAGATGGATCTTCTTCTAATGAAATAAATTTGTAACAATATGATTCAACTTTTTAAAAAATGGTTAAATTTTCAAACAAGAAAATTAATTTTTTATCAAAACTAAGAACTTACAACAAATTACATAAATTTTCAACAAGTAATGTAATAGTTTAAAGAATAAGAATTCTTTCAAAAAAAGGGTAAAAAGTTTGTATTCTATATTAGTATGCTTTAATTAAAAAATAAAATCACTAATTTTTCTTTAGTTCAAGCATTTAAAAAAAATGTCACTTGTATATTTTCCATATTTTATGCCCCATGCGTCCTAGATTGTCACAAAACGTCTTACTTCTTCCCCCGCCCTAGGAGTGTGATGTACTTTTTCTTATGATAAAAAATTCTGAAAAAAAAGGAAATGGTGTTATTTTTAAATCTAGACCTTCTTTTCAATAATTTCCAGAAATCGTTGGTTGCTACTATGATGATGATGAAGTTGATGAAGATGGGTTTTCCGACAAAACGCTACACATAGAGATGACCAATGTCTCTCTTTGCACGCACTTATTTTACCAAAGTTTCGATTCAATTTGAAAAAAACGCTTCTATAGATGTGAATAATGAATATAAACATATGGACACAAGTGGCTTTCAAAGGTTCAACAAACTTCGAAAAAAAAAACAGAAACTTGAAAACCTTACTCGCCATAGATGAAGTGCTTGGGGAAGCTGCTGGTAATGTTAAGTAAGTTTTATATTTCCATAAAAGATTAAAGATAGAATTCTGTATTATTAATATTGATCAATATCAATAATTATCAATAATAATCAATATTTATCGATGAAAAAGTTATCTACAGAATGTTTAAAAATCAACATATGAATTTTTGTCACTTCATAGATTATTGTTTGATCCGAATCTGCGAGGAAATCTTGTTAATAATGTTGTCAACTTCGTGCAAAAATATAAATTCAATGGTATTGAACTTGAGTCACAATATCTGGCTCAAAAGAAAGCAGATGCTTCTGATAAGTAGAATTTTGTTTTACTATTGAAGGCACTCAAAGAAAAGTTTGATTAAAACGGTTTAATTTTATCTTTGGCAGTTGATTAATGCCTGAAGATTATAAGAATTTAACATCTAGAGATTATATTTGTTAACATCTTCATATATTAGAAAAATATTATATCATACGCGCTAATATACTTTTCTATACGGTGTGTTATTCTTTAATTCTATTATCCAGTTCATATAATTCACTTTTCTCATAAATTCGAATTAGTAGCATTGTGTCTGACTGCTACATTAGTCATTTCATCACTTTCTACTAAATAAAATGGTAAACTACCACTAGATTTAGCATACAGTGAACTTACTTTCCTCTAAAAGATTTAATTTTGCAGCTTTCTTTGAAGCAAAATATCAGTTGTATAAATCCGAATTAGTAGCATTGTGTCATTGTAACATTCTTTTGTGTTGAAAATGCAACTGTTTGATTAAAAATTAATCTATTTTGGTTGAGGATTCAACTGCTTGATTAAAAGTTGAACTACAGTGTTAACAATTTATTTTTCTGGTCGAAGATTAAGCATTTTATTTAAAATTCATCTCTTTGGTTGGACATTTAAACATTGTATTAAAAATTCGTTTGTTTATAGAAAATAATTTTGTTAACTGAAAATTTAACTATTCCATTTTTGGTTGAAAGTTGATCTCGTTTACTTGAAAATGCAACTGTTTGGTTCAAAATTATTTTTTTCTTGATTGGAAATTAATTTTTTTAACTATTCTATTTTCGGTTGGAAATTAATCTTTTTTAGCTGAAAATTCAACGATTTGATTGAAAATTTATGTACTTTGTTGGAAATTCGTCTCTTTGTTTGAAAATTAATCTATTTTGGTAGAAATTTTAATTTTTTGTTGTTGAAAGTACCACAGTTTGATTAATAATTAATCTTGTTTGGCAGAGGATTCAACTATTTTGTTGCAATATCGCCTTTTTTGGTAGAATTCAACTGTTTTTTATTAAAAATTAAAATCTTTTTCAAATTAAATATCAACTACTACATTTTTTATTCAGAATTCTCAACTACTTGTTTAAAACCTGAACTACCTTGTTAAAAATTCGTTTTTTGGTTAAAAATTTAACATTCTAGTTGAAAATTCATCTCTTTGGTTAAAAATTTAACTATTGTGTTGAAAACACGTTTTTTGTTGTCCAAAATGCAACTATTTAATTGAAAATTAATATGTTCCAGTTAAAAATTTATAATTTTATCTAACTGGTTGAAGGTTGAACTACATTGTTAAACAAATAATTTTTCTAGTAGAAGATTTATCATTTTTTTTGAAAATTTTTGGGTTGAAAATAATCTGTTGTCGATGAGGATTCAAGTATTTTGTTATAAATTTGCCTTTGTTGGTTGAATCCAATTTTTTTTTTTATTTTAAATTAAAATCTGTTTTTTTTTTTGAAATATCAACTATTACATTTGTCGTTGAAAATTCATCTTTTTAGATTAAAAATTTAACTCCTTAGTTGAAAGTTTAACTACTTTCTTAAATTTTTTTTGTTTGTTTGGTTGAACCTTTATAATTTTAGTTTAAAAGCTTTGATTTTTTTGTGGGTAAAAATGATTTTTTTTTGTAACGGAAAATTTAACTATTTTGTTGAAAATTCAAACGATTGGTTGTAAAATAGCTTTTTTGTTCAAAATTCATATTTTCAGGTAAAACTTTCGACTGTTTTTATAGAAAAATCGTCTGGTGGACTTGAAAATTTCACCATTTGGTATAAAATACAAATATTTGGTATAAAATTAAACAGTTTTGTAGAAAAATCGTTTTTTTTATTGAAAATTATTTCTCCTCAATAAAAATTACAGTATATCATGTTTAGTTAAAAATTTATCTTTTCTAGCTTAAAAATTCAACTATTCAGTTCAAAATTCTTAGAAACGAAAAAATACTGACTAAAAATTCTTCAAATAAAATTTGGACTAACATCACTTAAAATTAATGTAAATACCATATTACATAAAATTTCATTTTATTTTGGTTGAAAGTGCAACTATTCAGAAGACATTAATAGAAGGGGCACTTAATAATTATGATTAAAAATTGGTCAGTTTTTTGTTATTCTTAACTATTTTTTATCTAAAATTCAAATCTATTCTGATCCATATTAACTATTCCATTTTTCGTTAAGCATTCATATTTTTTATTGAAAATTCAAGTACTTGGTTAAAAGTTGAACTATCTTGTTGAAACATTCATTTTTTTATTCTAGATTCATGATTATGTAGAAAAATTCATACTTTTAGTTGAAAATGTAACAATTTCATTAATAGACAATTTTTTTGTCGTTGAAACTTAATTTTTCAACTAAAAATATAACTATTCCATTTTTTGTTGAAAATTGATCTTTTGCAGTGAAAAATTAATTTTTTGAATTGAAAATTCATAATTTCAGTTTTAAATTCATCCCTTTGGATTATATTTGAACGATTTTATCAAGAACTTGTTGTTTTTTTTACCTTCAAAATAAATTGTGTTCACTGAAAATTTAACCACTCCAGTCTTGGTCAAAAATTGATCCTTTTTAGCTGAAAATTTAACAATTTGGTTGACATTTTTTTTTTGTAGAAAATTAATGTTCTTCATGAAAAATTTATTTTCTGTAGGACATTCAACTATTAGTAGAAGATTCTTATCTTTTTAGTTGTAAATTAATTTTTTCAATTGAAAATTCAACTCAATTTCATCTTCTGCAACTATTCAAGTTTTGTAAAGAAGAGGATGAACGTTTAAAAAAAAAACGATTTTTCTAAATATATTTGTATCGCTAAATTTCAACAAAATAGTTAACTTTTCGACCGAAAAATATAATTTTCAACCAAAATAATGAATCATCAAATAAAAAAAATAAATTTTTAACAAAGCAGTTCATCTTCCGACTAAATGTTTAAATTTTCTACCAACTTTCTTAACTATTGTTTTAAGTGGTTTTTAGAAATTACAGAATTAGATCATTTATTTTCGGATGTATTTTAATTATTCTGATCTTTCATTTGAGCAGGTAATAATTAATGCCAGCTAATAAAAATAGTTAAATTTTCAACCCAAAAAATTGAATTTTCAACAAATTAGTTGCACTTTTAACCAAAAAATATGAAATTGAGTGAAATTTTCTGTTAACAAAATTAATTTTTAACTACAAAGATAAGAATTTCAACAAAATAGTTCACTTCCCAACCAAAGAAGTGAATCTTCGACACGTAAATAAAAATTTTAAGAAATCAGTTCAATTTTGAACCACGTAATTAAACTTTCAACAAAAAAATATGCATTTTTTACCTAATAGTTGAATTTCCCATCAAAAAAATTATTTTTTCATTAAGAACATAAATTTTCTACCAAAAAAGAAGAATTTTGAACCAAGAGTGTTCACTCTCACATTCTTCTTGATAATAATAATAATAATACATTGTGTTAACAATTATTTTTGCCAACTTGAATTAATTATTATTTCACTCTAATTGAAAATTTGACAAAAAGGCAAAAATTTCAGGAAAAAAACCGAAACTTTGTAGCGCTATTCAAAGAATATATTATTATTATTAAAAATACATTTTTTATACAATTATTTTTTTAACGATTTTTTATACGTGTTCAACCAAAAAGTAACGTTTTAACAAGATAGTTAAATTTGCAGTTAAGACAGAAAAAAATCTACCAAATTGTTGAAGTTTCAAGCCAAAAGGCGAATTTTCAACAAAAAAGTTGATTTTCAACCAAACAGTAAAATTTCTTACCAAACTGATGAATTTTAAACAAAATATTTGAATTTTCAGTTCAGAAAGATTCAGTGTCAACCAAAAATATCAGTCAAATTAACAATTGAGAAAAAAAATAATATTCAACGAAAAAAGATGAAACCTGAACTAAGAGTATGATGGTTCATATCACACATTACTACTATCCAACCGAGCAATTCAAGCCTACCCCGAAAGGGAAACGGCTTAATGATATAATAATAATAATAATAAAACTATTAAGAATATACTTACATTTTCAACCAAGGAAATGAATTTTCAAATAAAAAGATAAATTTTCAACCAAGAAGATTAATTTTTTTAGAAAAAGATGAATTTTTAACAAAATACATTAATTTGCAACACAATAGTTAAATTTTGAACCCAACAAATAAATTGTTAACTAAAATGATTAATCTTCAACTAAAACAATGAATTTTTAACCAAATAGTTAAATTTTCAACCAGAGAAATAAATTTGCAACACAAACGATGAAATTTTCACCAAAAGAGTTAATATTCTACGAAAAAAAGATAAAATTAAATAAATAATAATAAATAACAATAATAAAAGATAAATTGACAACAAAATAGTTGAATGTTCGAAATAAAAAAAAATCAGCTCAACACCCAACATTTTAAACAATTATAAAAAATTAATTTTTAACAAAGTAGTTCCAGTTTAACTAAGTCGTTTATTTAAAAAAATGGATTTTCAACAAAAAATGGAATAGTATGCAAAAAACATTCCAGTTCAAAAAAATTAATTTCGAATTTAAAAAAAAATAGTTTAAACATTTTCAACCAGAGAATTAAATGTTCAACGAAAAAGATAAGTTTTCAATTAAGATGATTAATTTTCTACTAAACAGGTGAATTAAAAAAAATTACGGCTTAATGATATAATAATAATAATAATAATAATAATTAATTTTCAACAAAAAAGTTTCATTTTTAACCCAATAAATACATTTTTAACTAAAATGATGAATCTTTAACCAAAACAATGAATTTTAAACCAATTAGGACAATTTTCAACCGTAGAAATAAATTCTTTATCAAAATGTTGAATTTTTCACCAAGAAAATTGATTTTCTACTAAAAAAAAAAAATTTTAACAAAATAATTAAATTATCAAAAAAATAGTTAAATTATCAACAAAATAGTTAAATTCACAAAAAAACTTTTTTCGAACTATAATGATGAATTGTTAAACAAAAAAATTAATTTTTAAGAAAGTAGTTCCACCGTTAATTAAGTAGTTTAATTTCAAACAAAAAAGTGGATTTTCAACAAAAAATCAAAAATTTATATTTTCACTTTATAAAATTAATTTTGCATTTTAAAAACGAGTTTTTAGCAATTTATTTACATTTTTTCCAAAGAAATGAATTTTGAAAAAAAATAGATTTTCAACCAAGAAGATTAATTTTCTGCTAAAAATATGAGTTTTTAACCAAATAGTTAAATTTTCAACCAAAGAAATAGAATTTTAACCAAAAAGATTACTACGATAAGAAATTAATTTTTGAACTAAAAAGAATTATTTTTCAACAAAATTGTTCAATTTTTAACAAAATAATAAAATTTTCGACCAAGTAATACACATTTTAACCACAAGATGAATTTTCAACCAAAAAATTACAAAATAAAAATATTTTAAAATTATTTATTTGTATTTATTTAAACAAGAGAAGAACTGTTTAGGTAGTTTAAGGATTCTCCCTTAACACATTTTCCTTTTTAAATCTAATTTTATTAAGATATTTTTTTCCTTCCTTTCCTGAATGTCCCTAGTTTCTACCCTACATTTTGGATACATTTCGCAAATTCTTTTTCCTCTTTTCCTTCTTTCCATTTTCCTTTCCTTCCTTCCCTCTTCCTCTATTTTGTCCTTCCTTTCCTGAATGTTCCCAGTTTCTACTCTTCTTCTGTGAAACATTTTTTATTCTTTTTTCCTTTCTCCCTTCTTTCCATTTTCCTTTCCTTCCTTCTCTCTTTCTCTATTTTTTTCCTTTCTTTCCTAAATATCCCTAGTTTCTACTATTCTTCTGTGTTTATAGCCTACTTTTGTGATACATCAGTTGACCTGGTGTTCGAATCCCAGCGGAGTGAAAGGAGAAGATCTTTTTTCTGAATAAAATTTAATTCAAAATTATTTATTTATTTATAAACAATACCCTTTTTTCTAATTTTAGGGGTGGTGTGATCGTATCTGGTGGAATTATCGCTTGGGTGTTGCAGAATAAAAGTTGATTATAACAACTGGAAGAAATTATTAAAGGTATTTATATTTACCAAAAATCATAAATTCAAATTTTGTTTTTTAATTTTTTACCCATAATCAGGGTGTCCAGCGACCTTGAAAACCTGCAATTTTGTTTAAACCTTGAAAACCTGGAAATCTCCTTGAATTTTTTATGAAAATCTTGATTTTTTTGGAGTTTAAAACAGTTATTTTATTGAAATCCGAAAAGTAATTTAAATCTTTTATAAATTGTTTTTAATTCACTTGAATTTTTTTTAATTCACTCGAATTTTATTCAGTTTGTTGTTTTTTTATTTTTTGAATTTTTTTCTATTCACTGCAATTCTGTTAAATTTGCCCTGAATTCTTTTCACTTCTATTTTACTGAATTCGATGGAAATTTTTTGATTTTTCTAATTTTGTCTAATTATGTTCTTTTAAATCCTTGTGAATTTCACTAAAGTCTGGAATTTCCTTTAAGTTTTGTAAATTTAATTTTGTTAGAATCAATGGAATATTTTGGATTGAAATCATTCAAATAATTGAAATTAATTTGTAATTCGCCCTGAATTCTTTTTAATTCTTTTTGAATTCCCTTAAGTTTTTATCAATTCACTTAATATTTAATGAATTCAATTTTTTTGAAAAAATATTTTTGAATTGTTTTCAATTCGAGTATTTTTTCTTTGAAAATTCTAGCATTCTATCTTGTAAAAATTCCATCTTTTTAAATAAAAATTCATATTTTATGGTTGAAAAGGCATCTTTTGTGATTAACTCTTTTTTGTTTAAAAATTCAACAATTTGGCATAAAAGTAAACAATTTCATTGAAAATTCTAATTTTGTAGCTTGAATTTAACTATTTGAAAATTCGTTTTTAATGTTGAAAATTAATGTTTTAAACTGGAAATTAAACTATTCCATTTTTGGTTGAATATTCAACTATTTGAAAATTCGTTTTTAATGTTGAAGATTAGTTTTTTAAACTGAAAATTAAACTTCCATTTTTTGTTAAAGATTTAACTATTTGTTTTAAAATTCATTAATTTTGTTTAATATTCTTCTTGGTTGAAAATTAAATTTTTTGGGCTGAAAATTCCACTCTCTTCTAAAAAGTTCATCCTTTTGGATTGAAAATTTATTTTTTTATGGTAGAAAAGTTATCTTTATTGTTTGAAAATTAATTTTTCTTGGTTGAAAATGAACTTTTTTGTTGAAAGTTCAACTTTGAAAAAAAAATTCGTCTTTTTGGCTTAAAAATTCAAGGGTTTGGTAGAAAATTAAACAATCTTTGGAAAATTCGTATTTTTTGCTTGAATTTAACTATTTGAAAATTTGTTTTTAACGTTGAAAAATAATTTTTTAAACTGAGAATTAAACTATTCCATTTTTGGTTGAAAATTCATCTTTTCAGGTTAAAACATCAGTTATTTGATTGAAAATTCAACTATTGCTTTAATTATTTCCAATTAATACAAAAGATTTCACAAGTGTTTTAAAGATTTCTTAAATATTTCAAAAGAATAGAAAAATTTCAAATATTTCAAAAATTTTAAATGATTTCAAATTTTTTTAGAAGATTTCTCAAATATTTCAGATGATCCAGTGATTTCAATCGAACAAAAAAGATTTCAGAAAGATTTTATAAATATTTCAAAGGATTCATAGAAATTTCAAAAGATTTTAAGAATTTCAAAGATTTCAAAAAGGATAAAACACACCAGATTTTAAAGATTTCAACAAATTTCAAATAATTTATTCTCAACCAAATAGTACAATTTTCAACTAAAAAATATCAGTTTTGAACCAAAAATGGAATAGTTAAATTTTATGTTAATAAATTAATTTACCAGAAAAAACAACAAATTTTAAACTGAAATGATAAACCTTTAACTGAAATAGATGAATTCTGATCCAAAAGAATGCATTTTTAACCAAAGAATAACTTTCAACCAAGTAGTTTTTATCTTCAATCTAAAAAATGAAATTTCAAATAAAATGATGAATACTTAACTGGAATACTTAAATTTTTAGCCTAAAAGATGAAGTTTCAAACAAGAAGGTTAATTTTGAAACATAAAGAATAATTTTCTACCAAAAATTCGTTTTTTCAAGAAAACAGATGAATTTTCTACTAAAAAAGACAAACTTTCAACCAAATAGTTTAATTTTCAGTTAAAAAATTAATTTTCAACAACGAAATTTTCTACAAAAAAAGACAAATAAATTTTCAGTCGATGTGATAAATTTGTTAATAAAATGATGAGTCTTTTACGGGAATAGATGAATCTTCAACTGGAGTAGATAAATTTTCAGTCACATAGATGAATTTTTAACAAAAGAGTTTATCTTTCAATCAAGTAGTTGTATTTGCAACCAAAAAGTTGAATATTCAACTGAAATTGCACATTTTCAACTGAAATACTTAAATTTCCAATCAAAAAGATGAATTTCCAAACAAGAAAGTTAATTTTTATAAAAAAAGATTAATTTTTTACCAAAATAGATGATTTTTAAAAAAATGTATAAATTTTTAACGAAATATTTGATTTTTGAAAAAAAAATTTCAGTTTTCGACATAAAAATGCAATTTTTCAGTTTCAATTTTCAGTTAAAAAATTAATTTTCAACCAAGCTTATAAATTTTCAATCAAAAATCGTAATTTTTCAACCTGAAATTGGATGGTTCAATTAAAATTTTTTTAATATGTTCAACTAAAGATAGGAATTTGTAACTGTAATATTAGAATATTCAATTGGAATAATGACATTTTCAGTTAAAAAAAAAAATAATTTTCTGTTGAAGAAAAAACGAATTTTCAACAAAATAGCTTAATTTTCAACCAATGAAATAAATTTCTAATTAAAATTATGAATCTTGGACCAACAAAAATTAATGTTTAACAAAAGAGTTTAACTTTCAACACACAAAATTAAATGTTCCTTCCAAAAAAGATGAATTCTAAACAAAAACTCAAGTAATTGTTATGCCGACAAAAAAAAAAAATTTTTAATCAGAAACAGTTGAATATTGAACAAAAAAAAACTAATTTGCGACCTAAGTTAAATTTTCAACTTAAATAGATTTTTCAGTCGTCAAAAAAAGGAAACAATTGCAAACAAACTGTTGAATTTTCAACTAAAAACGATCAATTATTGAACATAATAGTTCAATTCTCAATTTAAAAAATTAAATAAACAATGCTACTAATTGCATTAGTAAAATTTCTACTAATTCGGATTCAGAGAGTAGATAATTTCCGACTGTAGTGCAGTTGTGCCAAAAATCAGGTCTACAGAAAAAAAACTTTTCTATGATTCAAGGAATCCTAATGATATTATCAGTCATATCTTATGAAAAAGAAAACATTATTTCGTTTGAAAAAAGTTTAAAAGTTACCTAAAATAATTGTTTGAACAATAGTTTTTGTAATTGCATTTTTTTATACCATCACTTCTTACCAATTTGTAAAAAATGGTTCAATTTTATCTATGATATGAATATTATAAGTAAATAATCTCAAAATATTTATACATTCATGTTTATAATTATACTTTCTGAAAAAATGTTTCTTTTTAAAAAAATTATTTGCTCTATTTCATCTACAGAAAAATTTACTTTCAAAATTTGAAACAGTAGAGCTGAAGATTATGTTTTCGCTGAAAAAAGGCATCAATGATTGATTCCCAAATAATGAAATTCCCGAATTATAAAATTCAAGAATAATAAAATCTCCGACAGGAAATTTTCGAATCATAAAATTCCCGAATAAGAAAATTCCCAAATAAGAAAATTTCCAAATAATAAAATTCCCAAGTTGAAAAATTCCATAATTATAAAATTCTCAAATTGGAAAATTCTCAAATAATAAAATTCCCAAATTGGAAAATTCCAAAATTATAAAATTCTCAAATTGTAAAATTCACAAATAATAAATTTCCCAAATTGGAAAATTCCCAAATTTTATGATCCGGAATTTTATGATTCCGAAGTTTTCCAATTCGGGAATTTTATTATTCAGAAATTTTTCAATTTGGGAATTTTATAATTCGGAAATTTTTCAATTCGGAAATTTTATTGTTCGGGAATTTTATAATTCGGAAATTTTTCAATTCGGGAATTTTATTATTCGAGAATTTTTATAATTCGGAAGTTTTCCAATTCGGGAATTTTCTTATTCGGAAATTTTTTAATTCGGGAATTTTATTATTCGGAAATTCTCCAATTAGGGAATTTTATTATTCGGAATTTTATTACATTTTCGGAAATTTTGGGACGACTGGAAAATTCCGAAAATTAAAATTCCCGAATCGGAAAATTCCCAACTAATGAAATTCCGGAATCGGAAAATTCCAGTATAATTAAATTCCCAAATAATAAAATTCCCGAATTGAAAAATTCCCAAATAATAAAATTGCCATATTGGAAAATTCACAAATAATAAATCTCCCAAATTGGAAAATTCCCAATTAATGAAATTTCCGAATTATAAAATTCACGAATAATAAAATTCCCGAATAATAAAATTTCCAACAGGAAATTTTCGAATTATAAAATTCCCAGATTTAAACGAATACAAATTTTTTTTTTATAAATATTATTCAATAATGGTGTAAATTCCGGAGTTTTATAATTCGGAAATTTTCCAATTCGAGAATTTTATTGTTCGGAAAATTTTCAATTCAGGAATTTTATTATTCGGGAATTTTATAATTCGGAAATTTTTCAATTCGGGAATTTCCCCATTCGGTGACATAATAAAATATTCGAGAATGTTGTTATTCGGGAATTTTCCAATTCAGGAATTTTATTACTCGGGAATTTTATAATTCGGGAATTTTTTTAATTCAGTAATATTATGAACTGTTGGAAAATTTTCTAATTCAGGAATTTTCTTATTCAGGAGTTTCATTATTTTGGAATTCCAGAATCTTGTTATTCGTGAATTTGCCAATTCAGGAATTTTTCAATTCGGTAATATAATAAACTATTCGAGAATTTTTTTATTCGGGAATTTTCCAATTCAGGAATTTTATTATTCTTGAATTTTATAACTCAGGAATTTTATAATTCGGAAATTTTTTAATTCAGTAATATTATAAACTGTGGGAAAATTTTCTAATCCGGAAATTTTCTTATTCGGGAATGTTCCAATCCCGGAATTTTAAAATTCGGAAATTTTTCAATTCGGGAATTTTCCAATTCAGGAATTTCATTATTCGGGAATTTTATAATACGGAAATTTTTTAATTCCGTAATATTATAAGCTGTTCGGGGATTTCGTCATTAGGGAATTTTCCAATCCGGGAATTTTATTATTTGGGAAGGTTCCAATGCCGGAATTTTATAATTCGGAAATTTTTCAATTCGAGAATTTTATTATTTGGGAATTACCCACTTCGGTAATATAGTATACTATTCGAGAATTTTGTTATTCGGGAATTTTCCAATCCTGGAATATTATTATTCGGGATTATTTCAACACCGGAATTTTATGATCAGGAAATTTTTCAATTCGCGAATTTTATTATTCGGGAATTTCCCAATGCGGTAATATAATATACTATTCGAGAATTTTGTTATTCGGGAATTTTCCAATTCAGGAATTTTGATCTTTTTTGGATAAAAATGTAATCTTCTTGATTTTAAACTCATCTGTTTAATTGAAAATGTAACTATTTCGTTGGAAGTTATGTTATTTGGTTGAAGATTTATTTTTTGTTTTTACTGAAAATCTTCTTCTATTTTTGGTTAAAAATTCATGTCTTTATTTGAAGTATTGGTTCAAAAATTTCTTTTGAAATTCAAATACCTGTTCAAAATTTATGTATTTTGTTAGAAATTACTCTTTATTGATAGAAAATGATTCTTCTTCGTTTAAAATTTTTGTTGTTGGTTCAAAATTTATTTATTTAACTAAAAATTAGTTTTTTTTTAAATTGATCATTAGCTTTTTTAACTAAAATTCTATTGTAGGTGAAAAGTCAACTATTTTGTTTAAAATTCGTCTTTTTTGGTAGAAAAGTAGTCTCATAATTTAAAACTTCATCTTTTTGGATAAATATTCTATATTTCACTAGCTTTTTTTCAATGATATCCTACAAATTTCACAAAGATTTCAATAATCTCACAAATATTACAAAATATTTCATAAAGATTTCCTAAAGATCTTAAAAATTTCA
This sequence comes from Andricus grossulariae, assembly GCA_011634705.1. Lineage (NCBI taxonomy): Eukaryota > Metazoa > Arthropoda > Insecta > Hymenoptera > Cynipidae > Andricus > Andricus grossulariae. The sequence continues at coordinate 138,157,299 of JAABKJ010075445.1, forward strand.
CAAAGATTTCAGATAGATTTAACAGATTTGAATGATTTCCAAAAGATTTCTGTTAGATTTTAAAGATTGCACAAATATTTCAAAGATTTAGCAAAGATTTCAGATAGATTTAAGAGATTTCACAAATATTTTAATGATTTCCCAAAGATTTCACAAAGATTTAAATAATTTTACAAATATTACCAAATGCTTCAAAACTATTTAACATATTTCGCAAAGATTTCTAAAGATTTCAGAAAGATTTTATAAATATTTCACAAAGATTTAAATAATTTTACAAATATAACCAAATATTTCAAAAATATCTAACACATTTCGTAAAGATTTTTACAGATTTCAGACAGATTTTATCAACATTTCACAAAGATTTCAATGATTTCTCAAAGATTTCGAAGATTTAAAATATTTTGCAAAGATTTCACAAAATTTTCAATGATATCACCAAATATTTGACAAAGATTTCAATAATCTCACAAATATTATAAAATATTTCGAAAGATTCAAAAGATTTCAATGATATTTAAAAGATTTCTCTTAGATTTTAAAGATTGCACAAAACTTTCAATGATTTTCCGAAGATTTCACATTGATTGCATAGATTTAGCAAAGATTTTAGATGGTTTTAACAGAATTCACAAATATTTAAATGATTTCCCAAAGATTTCACAAAGATTCAAATAATTTTTCCAATATTACCAAATGCATCAAAACTATTTAGAATATTTCGCAAAAATTTCTAAAGTTTTCAGAAAGACGTTATAAACATTTCACAAAGATTTCAATGATTTCCTAAAGATCTTTAAAATTTCACAAAGATTTCAGATAGATTTAAAAGATTTCACAAAGATTTAAAAGATTTCCTGAAGATCTTTAAAATTTCAAAAAGATTTCAGATAGATTAAAAAAATTTCACAAAGATTTAAAAGATTTCCTGAAGATCTTTAAAATTTCACAAAGATTTCAGATAGATTTAAAAGATTTCACAAAGATTTAAAAGATTTCCTAAAGATCTTTAAAATTTCACAAAGATTTCAGATAGATTTAAAAGATTTCACAAAGATTTAAATGATTTCTCAAAGATTTCTGTTAGATTTTAAAGATTGCACAAAAATTTCAATGATTTTCTAAAGATTTCACAAAGGTTTTAAAGATTTAGCAAAGATTTCAGATCAATTTAAAAGATTTCAATGATATGCCATAGATTTCACAAAGATTGTACAGATTTTAGAAAGATTTTATAAAAATTTCAGAAAGATTTCAATGATTTCTCAAAGATTTTGAAGATATCACAAAGATTTAATATATTTCGCAAAGATTTCACAAAATTTTCAATGATATCCCAAAGATTTCACAAACTAAAGCTAAAAATGTTTCCATTTGAAGTAATAAAAACTGAGCTGCAAATTAAAGCACTCAAAGTGGAACTCTTGAATTATTTTAAACTTTTAAAATTGAAAGTTAAAAATTTTTTAATTCAAAAATTTTGTATTCAAATGCTCAATAATTGACACGTATAAAATGGAAGCTACTAACGCTTTTCAACTAAACAATTTTAAATTTTATGAATTGTAGAGTTCAAAGATTCAGATTCAGTTCCAAAAATATAAATCCACTTTATCATTTTCAATGTTCTAAATTGAAGAATCCATCAATGAATTAAAAATTTTTCAAAATTATTTCATTTTAAGCAATTTAATCTAAACACCTTAAGAAATTTTGTAAATCTTGCCAAATTAAAAAAAATGTCCTTAAAATCTTCTACTATCTTTTTTATTAATTTTGTAAATCTTTCTAAATCTATTTAAATATTCTCTTAAAATTAATTTTTCAAAATGAAAAATCATTTTCAATTTTCATAGGAATCTTAAGGAAATGTTTTATATTCTTTTGAAGCCTTTCAAAATTCTTAAAAAGCTTCTAAATTTTTTGTTCGAAATCTGCCAAAATTCAAATTTTTAATTAATTTTTAATTTTTTCAAAACTTCTAAATATCTCTTCAAATTACTCGATTTTTTTCTAACAACAAATTATAATTATAAAATTATAATTTGTTTAAAACGAACAATTAAAATTGCAACGTTCGAAGTCTAGTTTTTTTGTTTAATTTTGAATTTTCTAACTATTAAGTGATTGTTCTTTTTCTTAATTAAAAAAATTCAAATTGAATGATTTAAAAATGGATTATTTAGACTGAAATAATATTTAAAATTTAATATTCAATATCCACTTTTCAAATCTTAAAGTACAGTTTAATTTTAAAAATCATTAATTAATTTATGTCCACAGTTGATCAAATAAAAATGTTTTTTTTTATCCAAAATCTTCAATTCCAGATGCTTCTAATTTTTAATTGTTTAAGTCTTTAAAACTGCATTTTAAAATTCTTTAAATTAAAATGTAGGCTTAAAAATTAAAATCTAAAATGAAAAATTTGTAAAGTGAAAGAAATTCGATTTCCGCATTCTAAGCTGATTGGTATCATAGTTGAAAAAGATAACACTTTAACTAATTATTTAAAAAGCGGTTGAAATCAAAATGAAACAGATTTTTTTAAAACTAAAATCATAAATTCAAATGTAATAGTAAAATTATAAGTTACAAAAAATTAATATTTTACAAACAAAAAATATTTTTTAAGAAAATGGTTCAGCCTTCAACAAGTAGTCCAATTTTCAACTAAAAGAGTTAAATTTTCAATCAATAATGTAATAGTAGATATTTCAACCGAAAAAGAAGAATTTTCAAAAAAATAGTTCAGTTTTCATCCAAGAAAGATGTCAGTTGAATTTTCAACAAAAAGATAATTTTCAACACAAAAACTAGAATTTCTAACAAAATAGTTAAATTTTCAACCAAAAAGGATTTTAATTTTAAATAAAAAACAGTTGGATTCAACAAAAAAAAACGAATTTTCAAACAAAATAGTTGAATTCTCAAACAAATCTCATTAATTTTCAATCAATCAGTTAGATTTTTATTAAAAAAAAAGAATTTTCAAAACAAAAAATGAATTTCAATCCCAAAAGAGGAATTTTCAAAAAAAAAGTTGAATTTTCAATCCAAAAAGAAGAATTTTCAACAAAATAGTTGAATCCACGACCAAAGAAGATTAATTTTCAATCAATCGGTTGCGTTTTTATCCAAAATATAAATTTTCAAAAAAATAGGTGAATTTTAATCCGAAAGAAGAATTTTCAAAAAAATTGTTAAATTTTCATCCAAGAAAGATTAAATTTGAATTTTCAACACCAAAATATGAATTTTCAACTCAAAAACTAGAATTGAAGATTAATCTTTTTTCGGTAAAAAATTAATCTTTATGTTCAAAATTCATTTTTTTTTGTCAAAAATTAGTCTATTTATTTAAAACTATTTTTTCAATTAAAAGTTTAACTGAATTTTCTGTCCAATTTTTCTTATAGACATTTAATATTTTTAGTAGAAAATTAATTTATTTTGTTGAAAATTTAACTGTTTGGTTGAAAATGTATTTTTTTTTCTTCTTAAAAACTTATGGCTTTAACTGAAAATTAACCTTTTTTATTTTTTGTTGAAAATTTATCTTTTTTATTTAAAAATTCATCTATTCTGTTAGAAATTTGTCTTTTTTCGTCGACATTTCTTTTTTTAATAGATGTTTAATTTTTGGGTTGAAAATTTATCTGTTTGGTTGAAAATTCTACTATTTTGTAGAAAATTTATCTTATTTGGTTAAGAACGTTTTTTTTTACTAAAAATGTAGCTATTCCATTTTTGTTACAAAATTTATCTTTTTTAGTTGAAAATTTACGGTTTTTGTTGAAAAATCGTATTTTTTTCGTCAAAATGCAATTATTTTGATAGCAAATCCATATTTTTGTGTTGTAAATTCAACTGTTAGAAAAAAATTCGTCTTTATGACTTGAAAACTTAATATTTTGGATGAGATTTTTTTTCTTTGTTGCTTGTACAATCTTTGTTTGTTTAAAAATGTAACTCTTTTGTTGATAATTCTTATTTTTTGGTTTAATTTAACAGGTTTTTCTTTAAAATTTTTTTTGTTAAAAAATTCGCTTCTTTTAGCTTAAAAATGAACTATTTGTATGAAAATTCATTTATTTTGTTGAAAATTTGTCTCTTTTGGTTGAAAATTAATCTTGATGCTTAACAATGAAACTTTTTGGTTAAAAATTTAACTAATTTTTTTAAAATTAGTTTTTATTTTCTTGAAAATTGATCTTCTCAGTTGAAAATTTAGTCATGTGTTTAAAAATTCACTTCATTTTGAGAAAATTATTCTTGCTGCTTGCAAAAAATTCATTTATCTTGGTTAAAAATTCATTTCTTTGGCTGAAAATTCATTTCTTTGGTTAAAAATTTAACTAATTTGTTAATAATATTTTGCTGTTGTTAAAAATTAATTTTTTACTACAAAACTCATCTCGTTTGGTTGAAAATTAATCTTGATACTTAACAATGAATCTTTTTGGTTGAAAAATCATTTTTCGGTTGCAAATTTGACTAATTTTTAAAAAATACGATTTTTTTTTCTTGAAAATTGATCTTTTTAGTTGAAAATTCAACTATGTGTTTGAAAATTGACTTCTTTGTTGGAAAATTATTCTTCTGGCCTGCAAATTCATTTATTTTTAAATTTATTATTTATTCAAAAATTTTAAAACTTTTATAAAATCTTTTTAAGCAATTTTAAGCTAGAAACATTAAAAATTGAATAGTTACATTTTTTTATAAACTGAACATTTCTTAAACTAAAAGTTAAATTCTTTTATATTAAATAGTTTAAAAATCCTTAAAATGCTTCAAAATTTTATTTCAAAATCTTAAAAAATCTACATGCTGTTTTAAATTTCTTCACATGTTAAATTATTTTTGAAATTTTTTTCAGAACTACTAAATATCTTTTAAAATGATTCGAGTTTTTACTAATTTTTTTTTAAATCCTTCCAAATTGAAAGAATATCCTTAAAATCTTCCACATTCATTGTTTTACAATTTTGTAAATCTTCCTAAAGCTTTTTAAATATTCTCTTGGCATTAATTTTTCAAAATAAAAAATCGTTTAAATTACTTGAAATCATTTCAAATTTTTTAATAATTTGGAAATTTTTCATAACTTCTAAAAATCTCTTCAACTTAATCGAATTTTTTTTAAGAATAATAGATGTTGAATTGTCATTTATACATCAAAATTAAGAAATTTGACTTATAATCCACTCCATTTAATACTCTTTGCTCATTCAAATTGTAAGCCTTGCAGCTACGTCTGTGACTTTCAAAGTTGAGGTTATAGATTACAATTTTTGAGGAAATTTATACACAGCTTTGCCCCGCTGGTACAATTCTGAGGAAAAAAGTGGGACAGGCATCGACCGAAATTTCAAAGCTTTTTATCTAGCATCAGTAACGCTAAATGAAATCAAGCCATGAGAAGTGGAAAAGTTGAAGTTCAAATTGCAAACCTTTATCCATCTATAACCTCGCTGCTGCCGTTCTAAGCAGAAGAATGGGACAAGCCTGAATAAAAATTGCAAAGTTTTTTCCAGCTTCCGTAACGCTGATTCATGTCAAATAATCAGCAGGAGAGACGCTAGAAAGAGGAAAATCAAAGCTTATATAAATTGCTAAAGAATAAATAAATATATCCTAATGAAGATATATTATCCTCAAAATTCACTGTCTGTGTCAATAATTCCAAAAAATACTGACTTTTCATGATCAAAAGGAACAAACTGAGCTTCTCCCATTCAAAAACTTATATTATCTTCGAAGTTATGCAATTTTTTTGCCAGAAAGCTTATAAAATTGGTGAGGGGGACTGCTGCCCTAGACATTTTTTTGTTTCAAATCACCCTAATATACATACGTCAGAATGTACGACCTCTTCTCTCGGAAAATGCAGGATTCTTCTTTGTGTCTGAGCAGAATAACGATCAAAGTCTTGATTCCTATTCATAAATAAATGCAATGTATAAAACGGGAAAGAAAATCAAAGTTCTGCCAGTAATTATTTCCAAACAATTTTGGAATGTTTGACTTTTTTAATGTAAACAGAGTCTAAAAGACTTGAAGCTTGTAATAGATTGACTTCCACTGTGATTAATAAAAGAATGACGACAGCACTGTCAGTTTCAACAATATTGATTAATAAATTCAGAAAAAAATATAAAAATGGCAATTTACGTACTGGTCCAGTGGCAAATAGCTAGATCAGTTATCGTCAGTGAGGAGAGTCCAAAGTTCTTAGGCAAAAAAGTTGGAGATTAAGTAACCCTTCCCTTCAACGGAAAAATATTTAAAGCTATCCTGAAAATGAGGAGCTGTAATTAAAATTTATGTTTTAAACTAAACACACGACTATTCAATTTTTTGTTCGAAATTTATCTTTTTTAGTTGAAAACGCAACTGTATTGGTAAAAAATTAATCCCATTGGTTGAAAATAAACTTTTCTGTCAAAAGTTTATACTTTCGGATTGATAATCTGTTAATTTATGGATGAAAATATTTTGTGGATTCACCTTTTCTTGTTGAAATATCAATTCTTGCATAACTCAGGGAGAATGTATGTTTATTGGTTAATCTTACTACTGTTTATCTAGAAATGAAACTGTTTAGTTGAAAATTAACTTTTTCGTTAAAAATTTTTATTTGCAGTCCCTCCTTCCTATTTTATAAGCTTGCTGGCAAAAAATTGCCTCACATCGAATTTAACATAAGTTTCTAAATAGGAAAAGCTCAGTTTTATGAACAATTGGGAACAAAACTACTTTTCATTATTTTTTTGTGAATTGAATTCCACTGAAGTCACAAAAAATATTCAGAGAATCGTTTCTACCCCATAAGTTTCAAATTTTACGCAACAACCACTTTGTATTGCGTTCAAAAAATGCCCTGAAAATGTAGGATAGCAGTTTTACTTGAAACTCGTGCTAAGATAAGACTTTTTCAAATTTTTACAGCATGCTTTTTTATGCTTCATCAATGAAAAGTTCTCAAGTATTTTTTAAGCAATTATAAATTGTTCAAACAATTGCTAATGTTCAACAATTTATGTTATTCCTTTTAATCATAAAAAGTCAGTATTTTTTGGAATTATTGACACAGGAAGTGAATTTTGAGAATAATATATCTTCATTATAATACAAGTCGACTCAATTTTTCGCGTGAACTTTCACGTAGAAATTAACACATGGAAATCTACGAGGATTTTCATGTGGAAAAGTTTTCAATGAGTGAAAATAATAGAAGTAAAATCGGAACTTTACGCGAATTTCCCCTTGGAACTTGACGCATGGAAATCTACGAAGGTTTCCACGTAAATTTCCAAGTGGAAACTCGCGCATGAATATTTACGAATATTTATGCGTGGCAAAAGTGTTCAGTGTGCAAAAATAATACAAGTTGAATCGTTTTTTCACGTGAATTTCCACGTGGAAATTCACGCATGGAAATCTACGGGGATTTCCACGTGCAAAACCTTTCAGTGTTATGAAAATAATACAAGTAAACTCGGGTTATCACGTAAATTTCCACGTGAAAATTAACGCATGAAAATCCACGAGGATTTCACGTGAACCTCCACGTGGAAATTCACGGATTGAAATCTACAAGGATTTCCACGTGCAAAACTTTTCAGTGTTGCGAAAATAATACAAGTGAACTCAGGTTTCCACGTAAATTTCCACGTGGAAATTCACGCATGAATATTGACGAACATTTATGCGTGGCAAAAGTGTTCAGTGTGCAAAAATAATACAATTTGACTCGATTTTTCACATGAACATCCACGTGGAAATTCATGCATTGAAATCTACGGGGATTTCCACGTTCAAAACTTTTCAGTGTTATGAAAATAATACAAGTAAACTCGGGTTATCACGTAAATTTCCACGTGACAATTACGGCATGAAAATCCACGAGGATTTCACGTGAACCTCCACGTGAAAATTCACGAATTGAAATCTACAAGGATTTCCACGTGCAAAACTTTTCAGTGTTGCGAAAATAATACAAGTGAACTCGGGTTTCCACGTAAATTTCCACGTGGAAATTCACGCATGAATATTGACGAATATTTATGCGTGGCAAAAGTGTTCAGTGTGCAAAAATCATACAATTTGACTCGATTTTTCACATGAACATCCACGTGGAAATTCACGCATTGAAATCTACGGGGATTTCAACGTGCAAAACTTTTCAGTGTTATGAAAATAATACAAGTAAGCTCGGATTATCACGTAAATTTCCACGTGAAAATTAACGCATGAATGAAATTTTCGTATATGGGAGCTTCCATAAAGGATGTCACAGTTTTAGGGGGGGGGGGTAGCCGAATTGTGACAGTCTATGAAACAGGACATTGAACCCCATTGACAAAATGTGACAATGGGGGGGTGCGGTCGAAAATTCGCCAAAAAACTGTAACATCCTTTATGGAAGCTCCCTATACAGGGTACTTTTTCAGGTTAGCTTCATTTTTTACAACTCGCATACCAAATTAAAGAATGTATTCTTCAACTACTTGTGTAATTAACCACAACAAATTACTAATAACTATTTACCTGCCGATTCTGTACATCTTAACTACGTAAAATGCTTTAAAAAGCCATCGTGAAGCATACTGTTTACATCAATGTATACTCCATGCTACGCGCCTCCGCTACTAACAAGAAAGGTTACCCAAGTGTCCACCTCCGATTTGATTCGTTCTGAAGTATGTTTTATAGCACTACAAAATAAGGTACACGTATTTTCTTGTACGTGCCAAAATTCATATTTAGGGGGTGAAATCACCCTTCAAAGTTATCGAATAATTACTTTGGAAATATACTTTCCAGAGAAATTAATCATTAGGAGGTAGTGTAAATATTGTTTAAACTGTAATTATGTTATTAAATTGCAGTAAAATATTTTTTTTCAACCATCACCCCCTTAGGCGGGGAGTTAACTACCCCCTATGGCTAACGTACACAAAAATTCCTGATTATAATCCGAATCAAATTTTATTTTTGATTGATTAATGAAATGGCATAAAAAATACAAGACGTTATATCTTTTCACACTAATTTGAAAGGAATAATTTCATAAACATAATATTTAAAATATTTATAAACTAACTTTTGAAATGTTAGTATGCTCCAGCCTGAAACTAATTTGAAAGTGTTGAAAAGAAACCAATAAAAATTACCCATCATATAGGAATTTTCTTAAAGTTAGAAAATTAAAACATTATCATTCGTGTGCAATCGAAGCAAACAGTCGGAGTGTTTGCTCCGAGTGAACAAGAATAATAATGTTTTAATTTTAGTTAGGCTTTGTAAATTTTTAAGACATGAAGCAAATAGTCATGTGGTACAGAAGGAAATGCTTGCTTGTAGTCAATGTATGCCATCTGCAAGTTGCTGTGATGTTTACGTGCTTGTGTCATGGTTACAGCGTCTATTGTATCTAGATCTTCACTGCCCCGCGAATTTTTACGGTATCCTTTTTGTTCTTCTGCAAGGATGTCATTCTTCTTGTCACCTGAGTGAACCTTGCCAACGCAGGATGCACACTGGTCAGGTACTTGTACCAGAAATTGTGCACCATGTTTTTGGACCTGGAGATTAAAAGTTACTTGTCCATTTAAAAAACGCTAAAACATTTGAATCTGTGATGTTAGTAAGCTCCACTTCAGGATTATTTTCTTGCTCTCCTTACTCTGGTCGGAACCACGCAGTGCCTAAATTGCTTCTGTTCCTTTTTCCCCAAACATCCGACCAGTAGTCACTCCTGTCTTCCAATTCGGGGGCTTCGGTGTCTTGCTGGTTATTTTGCTTTAATCTCAGTTTACGATAGAACCTTCCTTCATCTGCTTGCAAAGTTCGATTTTGCTGCCTTCTTGCACTACACTTGTTTTCATGGCGCAGTCTAACATTAAGAACATCCAGTCTCTGTCGTTGAGAGTCTATAATCGCATCCAATACTGCTGGTCTTAATTTCTCGATGTTCCAAAGGTGGATGATTTTACTAACATGGTGTACCAGCTTTCTGGTTCTATTTGATTTCTTATATTGAGTCAATCGACCCAATTTTATCCTTACTATCCTGCCAACCATATCCAACATGATTTTCCATGGTGGATCTCGTTCTCTTCCTGGGGCAAAGACTGCATTTGTAGGCCTAGTTCTGCAGCCCACGGTTTCAACGGTTGCCACCGCTGTAAAGTAAAACCTCGTTGTTTAGGTGTTCTACTAGTGCATGCAAATCCTTTGTGATGTACATCTTTGAAAGAGAATGCCTTTGTGTTAGTTCTACAACTCTGAACTCTAGTAAAAGACGATCAAAATTCCTTTCAAGGTGCTGCAGCTTTTCTGGTATTTTGCAGTTTACGTCAACGGAAACGTTAAAGTCCGGATGTGGTTCTAGTGGATTCGCACTTGATCTTAATTATCCCTAGTACCTCACCGTTCGGCTTCAATCAGGTCTTCGTTAACCACACCTAGCAGAGGTAGTTCATCAATAGCAGGCTACTGTTCCACTTCCATTTTAATGGCACCTACTTCAGCAGTCGAAGGAAATCCGTTTACAGACATCGAGCGTTTTTGGTCTACAACATTCTGTTCCTTTTTTCTTGTGGCTGAATTTGTGTACTTAAGTAAGAAGAAAGGACGATTTTCTCTCCTCACACTTTGCCCACTTTTCTCTGCCAAAAAATGAAGGCGCATAACATCTCTGTTTATATGACATGTCCATTTTAATTGCCTTCTTGGTTGCTGAACCGCTGCTTCTGCCAGGTCCCGGAAGCTGGAATTACAACATTGTCATATCGATATGGGCACTATGCCATAATTTTGTGCTTATTTATTGCCAATTTATGCTGCAGAAAAAAAATGTGTCCGGTAATTTCAGTCAAAAACATGTAGTAATGCCTGCTTCAGGTCACCCTCGTATGCGAAACTCGGAAACTATTAGTGGTATCAAATTCTTCTTTGCACAGGAATTTTGTGCCGACATTTGATTGAATCCGCGTAAGTCATTTTTCACATAAAACCAATACCTTCTCATTGAGATGAGAATGTAAAAAAGAAAAATCTTTCTTAAATAAAAAACTGTACTTACTTTTTGAAATCAAACATGGTTCTATGGTGTCGCAGTTAATTTTTATTCAAAATTTTGTATTTTGGTTCTATCTGTGGCATCTTTTTATTTACACTAGACAAGCAGAGCGGAATTTCCATTGTTTGGAAATAGCGCACGTGGACACAGATGGAAGAATCTTGAAACTGAAAGCGATTTTCATGCACTTGTAACTGAAAATTCATTTATGAAAATGCATTTTATCCTATTTTTTATATGATAAACTAGTATTTTTAATTTACTTTCATGAATGAAGTATATAGTTTTTATCATAAGTATAATCCAAAGGTATTTGAAACTATAAATTCCACACAATAATGCATATAGAAATCAAAAGAATATTTAATTTTATGATTCTAAAATGACTTTAGTATAAATAATTCACCTACAAATTCAAAAAACTTGATCAAAGGGAAATCCAAGGTGAATTCATTCTTCAAACTGAAAGTAATTATTATAGTGGAAGCTAAAACGAGCATACTTGAAAGTTATCGTGTTTGAATTTTAATGCGCATTGTACATGAAATTTAATGCACGTGAGTGGAAAAAACTTCCAATAAATGTGCATTAAAATTCAGTCAGATTTTTCTAACAGTGATATGACACGCTATTTATGCAACAACCGTCCGAAAAAGTTACAACCCAGGGGGAAATTTACCACCGGCCAGCCGGTCGGAGTTCGGTACTGGTGGAATACTGGCATGACTACTGGCTTTGTACCGGTAAACCCCCTAATGGTAACAATGTTCTGTACTGACTTGCAGTATTTGGCTAGTACTGGGTCAGCACTGGGCAAGTTGGAAACCAGTATGACGGCAACCGTTAGCGGAACTCTTGCGTCGGTATTCTACCAGTAATGACAGTCAGTACTGGGTCAGTTGTAAGCCAGTACTATGCCGATGGTTGGCACAGTACTAACAGCCAGTGCTGGTATTTTTCTCTATTACAACTGGCGCGGTACTGTGCCGGTCGTAAGCTCTGGCTAATAACCGACTTTTCCCCCTGGGAAGCTAAAAGCTGTGACAAAAAGATCACTGTAACATGACTTCCAAACACTGCCGGTGTGCAACGTTCCTTATTTCTAAAGTTCGCATAAGCAAATTTACCCACTGGGTTGCAAAATAACTATATTTCAATGTGCGCATGTGTCAATATTATTCTCGCACCGCATACTGAAACGAGGTATTTTTTACATGATTTAGAGGTATTTAAAGTACAAATTTTCAGCTGCGCGTACAAAAAAAAACTTGCTCAGATGTTAGGTTTGTTAAAAATATGGGAATTTAGTGGTTTATGACTTTTTTAAAACTGCTATGAAGTATAAATAAACATTTTTTCAAGATCTGGGGAAATTATAACTTGTGTCTTTAGTTGGAACTAAAGGCATGTCATATATAATACTCCATTTTCTTAAACTTTGATTAAAATGAACCCAGTCTTAAAAAATGTTATTTTCGCTCATTAAAAAAAATTAGCTCAAGTAAAAGTTATATTTTTTCATTCTAATGTTTTATCACGACTTGCGGTAGCAAATCGCATTTAAATACAAAAAATACCGCAAATATATTTTCTCGAAAAAAACTATGGGTTTTTAACTTTTATTGAATTGACAGCGCAAATCTTACCCGGAGAGACTTTTGATATCAATATTTGTTTTATTCTATATCTATAATTAAAATAAAATTTAAGAATTTAGGGATAATCGCGGTACTGTTATAAAGATTATTATTATTATTATTATTATTATTATTATATCATTAAGCCGTTTCCCTTTCGGGGTAGGCGTGAATTGCTCGGCTTTACGAAATTAAAGCATAAAGGTTCACAGTATATAAAGAACAATTTACATTGAGCTATTTCGCAACAGATGGCGAGTATTTTAATAAAAAAATAACTTGTCACCTTCCGCACCGGCATCTACTAACAAAAGGTACTTATACCAAGTTTGTTTGGAATTAATTATTTCAATATTTTCATCATATTTCTTCCTACATACTCATTTTCCTATAATAGTTTGTCGTACACAGAGTTCGCGTCAAACTCAAACTGCGCGGTCATACTAACAAAATGGTGGAATTAAGCGGTTGCGTGACTTGGACGCAACAGGGCCCTCAAGTGGCTAGAACATGTATTTATTGGATCATGAATCTGACTTTCGGCCCAGTTCGATCTGGGGTCCTATCTAGGGACTTTAAAAATATTGAGTTTGCGAAAATGTAGTGAACTTTGAAATCATTAGTATGGTAGCACTGAAAACTGACAGTTGAAAACATTGAAACGTTGCAGATTGACTCTATTTTTTACCCAAATTCTTAGACTTCCCAATAAACATAAGCGTGAAATCTTAACGATAATTTTTCAATCAAGTCGAAAAGAATTACCTGTAAAATCAAGTGCCTTGTACCAGGTCTCACGACTTTAGAATTCGCCAGGCCGGTTGTGAAGAATGTAACATAACCTCTAAAATGGGTCGTGTTATGGTTTTATTAGGTTTTTTCCCCTACAAGAACCTTCATGATACTTTTTAAATCCACGACTAAATAAAAAGTATTTATACATTGATTTGTGTCGAATAAAACCCCATGCTGAGAATGTTTTTTCATTGTTTTTTTTTTTTTATAATTTTCATCTAATTCCATTTACCAATAATGTTGTTAATAATTTGGAATGCCAATTATTGATGTTATTGTGTACTTCAATTAATTTATATAATGATATCAATAAATTGTATTTGAAATTATTGACAACATTATTAAGTCCAATGTTTCAAATTTTAATATTTCGCCTGCACGGCCGCTTGCGATTTTCGTTCCCCCAGTTCTCACATGAGCGCACGTTTCGCTCTATAAGCTGCCATATAGGAAATATTTGCATCTCTGATATTTGTTTCCAATTTCCATCACGAGGCTTCACCCCCGTGGTTTCAAATTTGATCGCACCTCGTTGTCTATCGCACAGGGTAGAAAGAGAGCAGGCAGTGGTCACTCATTGCTTTAGGAGTGCACGCGTATATTTGACGGTGGCCCCATCAAACGAGCCCGCAGGTTTTCAAGATAAGATAATAGATGCTTGAGGTTATATCCAGATGAATTGTAGATAACTGGAATAATAATTTATGTATTTCTGTTTGTTTTTCTATTGGGGTTTTTCATAAGAACGTGTTTTGAGGTAATACCAAAGATGCCCTATTAACACCGAATGTTGCCTCAATATTGCATCAATATTTTCTGCAACATCGAAACATTGCACGAAACATTGATGCAGGAAATCGATTACCGATAGATTTGAAACTCTTAGTACGCAAATTGGTCGATAGGTGTCGCTGCTCGAAAAGGTCTAATAGAGTGTTGCGACGGAAATCTGCATTACCGACTACTTCACAGGCGATCCACCGCGTGCTTTCTTACCCAGTGAGTAGAGTGCAGCTAGCGTTGGGTGCTTGTCATCGTAGGAAAAGCAGTTCTCGGGAAATCAATAGATGGCGCTAGCTACCATCTTTTGCGAATCACAACCCTATGCATCGCCCTCGTCGACATATTATAGAAATGGACCGATAAGGCATTGGGGGGCAGGGAAATAGGCTTGACAGAGAGAGAGAGAGAGTGACAACACATTTGAGAGGTAGTGCTTTCTCTGTCGCGATAAGGCTGATTGGTCGAGAGTATTTTCGATGGGTGGAGCTGGATCCTGGAATAGAAAGAGGCAGATCTACCTATCAAATGTGCTCCTTCGACAAGGACTGTTTTTCGACATTCCTGTGAAATTTTCCGTGCATTTTCTTGTCGAATAGCTCTTGATGGTATTTTTCAAATTCTGCTTTCTTTACTTCGGCTTTCAGAAGTGAAGCATCTAGATGGAGTAATGCACTTTTCAAACTTCTGACGTTAAGATTTAGGCCAACGGTCTCAGTTGCCTGCTCCGCGGCTTTGTAAAGGAACGCTCATTTGCCAAACATCTCGTGAGTCCTAACCATTTTTAGGAGAGGATCTTTTCCATTTGCAACGATGTAAACTGTACTCACAACAATTCGGTTATAAAGACACTGGAGATTCAGAAGTCCGCCTTGCCGGCGTGAAATGTATAATCGCGAAGCTGACGAATTGATATGCAAGCTTTTATGCATATGCATGATCTTACGTGTGGTGACACCAAGGGCCTGAAGTTCGTTCTCCATCCATTGAACCATCCCAAACGAGTAGAGTAGAATCGGGATGGCAAGCATGTTATTCGCAGGTACCTTGTTCAACGCCGAAAGATTGGATGACCAAATCTCTCGAAGAAGATGCCTGGATCTGCTTCGGAGATACTCCTTTACTGATGTCACGTCCTGAATGTAGATTTGAGGCACGCCCAGGTATTTATAGGTCTCTCCAGTGTTGAGATGTCTAATATTTATATCCACAAGCTCAGGGTCCTTGGGAAGGCCAACAATCTTTCCTATCTTCAGATGAATTTTGGAAAATTTATTTGATCCAAAGTCCATGCCAATCTCTCTTGTGTACATCTCGACGATATTTATGGCAGTTTGAAGTTTGCCTTTACCAGAGACATAGGTCTTCAGGTCATCCATATAAAATACATGAGTGACCTTATGCTCGTGCTGGTTAGTGTCGCCACAGACGTATCCAGAAGAATTTCTTAGTGCAAGAGATAGAGGCAGAAGTGTGATGCAAAAAAGCGAAGAACCCATGGTATCGC
Source organism: Andricus grossulariae (assembly GCA_011634705.1). Lineage (NCBI taxonomy): Eukaryota > Metazoa > Arthropoda > Insecta > Hymenoptera > Cynipidae > Andricus > Andricus grossulariae. Next base: position 138,173,113 of record JAABKJ010075445.1, read on the forward strand.
CCTGAAAGACGCCTCTCTGAAAGTTGACGTTGTACGTTGTCACACGATAATTTCCAGATGAGATGGTGAATCTAGTTTTCCGAAGAGGCATCAATCCCCCTATGCATCTCACTATGTGTGGATGTACCTTCAAGCTTTCCAACAGGCAGATGATGATTCTATGAGAGGTTGCATTGAAAGCTTTGCGGTAGTCAATCCAGGTCATTGACAGGGCGCGTTGATGGGCTACAGCGTCTCTACGGACACACCTGTCAATGAGCAGGTTTTCTCGAGAGCCTGCTACACATTCTTTTGAACCACGTTGTTTGTACATCTCACGTCACACATGCTCAATTTGCCAAACAATCCTGTCGTTTAGGACAGCTGTAAAGATTTTATACATTGTGTTCAAACAAGTTATTGGCCTGTTTTTCTCTGGGCTGGACAAGCTGCCTTTTTTCGGTGGGAGTATAGTGCGTCCTGACACCAGCCACTGCGGAATAGGCATCTCCGACTTTAAATATGAGGTGAATATGCGGACCAAACGTAAGTGTGTAGAAGCAAACCTCTTCCACTAGTAGTTCTTGATACAATCTCGTCCAGCACCTTAGAAGCTCTTCGTGCCTCTGAGTGCTTTTTCACCTCTTCGGCAGTGATTGATGGACATTCCTTTTCAGATTTCATGCGGTTATCGCAAAATTCCTTGGAGCGGATGAAATTGTCAGTATCTTCTTTCAACTTTAGTGTTTTCGGGATCTTGTATACCTCTCTCCAAAAAGTCTCTAGCTTATTGGGCTTGGGTGGATTTTTGACAAAAACAGGGTATTCACTGCAGAGGCGAGATGGGTCACGAGAACCTGATCCATTTCTCTGACTTCTGTATTCTCCTCCTTGTGTCAGATAACAGCCGTATTTTGTCAACAATATGCTGCTTGATTGTCAGCAGCTTTGACTTGTTCAATGTATGATTCAATCCCAGAGTCACCGTTTAAGACACCTCACCCAGGTGCCATTCAGCTTTCGGCACGGTTTCTACGCCTCCGCTTAGGAGTTATTCCTTCGGGGCCATCCCTGGACAATCGTCCGAGACTGCTTATTAATTATTGTAACCATATTCAGCAGAAACCCTTGGTATAGGGACCCTCTATCCGCAACTCGAGGACGCGTTCGGTGGCTTTGTCATGGGCCCTTCAGTTCTATTCCAAAGAAATTTTTTTTGGAAGTTAACTTTGTAGCTTTTTTGTTGGCTAATCAGCTTATTCTGGTAGGAACTAGTCTCCTGGGGCTAAAGTTAATATATCCTCATCATCCTTAGCGGTCGACAGCTTGTAATCTTGCGCAAGGACTGCTAACTCGTTATAGGGCCTAAAATATCTGCATCTAATCGCATATCTGCTTTGGCGGCGTATAGTGCTACAATGTAAAAAATAATCGTATTTTCTCAATAAAATATAATGGTTGGTCATTTATTGGAGTAATGAATGTTTTCAAACAATCATGTAATTATTTAAACAATCAATCATTGTTTATTTACAGAATGTCTTGAAATCGAGCCAGAGATGTCCACTTTTTTCTCTAATTAGTATCCTATGTTACTTATTATTGAATACATAAATAAGTTTGATCCTTTTCTTTTGATGTTTAATACATTTCTATTCACTCAAGCAATATTCATTTGCGCATGCATTTTTTTCAAACCTATGAAAAATAATATAAACTAGAACACATACAATTATTTATCTGACTGTATAGTCAGAAAAATAATGACCAAGTATTAAATTTCATTCAGAAAATACGATTATTCATTCAATTTTTTGGAAAAATTATTTTATAAATAAGTTATATTTATTTAAAAAATTGAAAAATGTTTAAAAAGTCATGAAAGATATTCAAATGGTTTATTGCGGAAAAAGTCGAATTTTAGTTTTGTACACCTATCGATAGTTCCTGTGCTAGACCGCCTCTTCAATCACTCCTTCTGTAAAATGAAGCTACTGCACGTTAGGTCCCTTTCTTCGCAGACAATCCCATATGAAATTTTCAAGTACCCGGTGGCACGTGTTAATATTGCAATTTTGAAAAAAGAAAAAATAGAAACATTATTTCGAGGAAAGTAGACTTTTTTCCAGAAAAAAAAGATAATGTTTTTTTTTTCTTCATGATCATATCCCTGATGGCATGAGAAATGAATACCAAAAAAGTTCCCCATTTGATCGGCGCCGCATACACCCCTAGCCTCGAAAAACATACCTTAGACGGGTAGTAGCGCTGGTTTTTGACTATTATATACGAAGGGATGCGTCGGAGGACAAAAATGAATAAAAGTGATAATATTTATAATAGAATTTGCAATAAAAGAGGTCTCATATCATTTTTCTGCACAGACCATAGGTGATGCGTAATCAGCTCCAGGAGGGGGGTGGGAGGGATTTTTTCGGCGTGTTGCGCCAAATGTACTCGCACGCTTAGTTTTCGGCCCGTAACTCATAAACGGGTAGATTTTGGACAAAAATGAGGAGAGGAAACATTGTAGGGCAGGAAATTTCCTTTCAGAAACAATACCTTTTTTTTTATTACATCAATTTGGAAAGTCATAATTAATATTTTTTAAAGTTCACGTAGAAGCAATGGGATCTCATTTCCACACCAACCCTGAGGTAGAGTTTTTGGTGCGTTTTTTTATTGTGGTCTATTCTACTCGTCTTTGGTTGATAATATTGGGATCTGAAATCATGACGTCACAGCGTCAGGTGATAGGCAATATAGACTCAACAACGGGGTCACTCTACCTCTAATACATGCGATGCGAAGGGTTTTTAACTTATTTTGAAATTATTTCGAAGAACTGGGAGTCAGTATCTGCAAAAATGGTTAGAGTAGACATTTTAAGAAAGGACAAACACGTTTGCTCACATATGTTCTGATCTGCTGGCCTAACCGTTCTCTACGCGTTCACGTGGTCCGCTCGAATGCAGAATGTCTACTTTTCGGGCAGCCACGACCATTCACTCTCCGTTCACGACACGACTCTTCCTACCTCGGTTAGCGCAAACGGACCTCTTAGTTCGTGACACTGGGAAAATCTGAACAGGGGAGGAGTACGTTTGGAACGCAAAGCACTTAGCACGGAACCGAACCTTATAATGTTAACTTAGCAGGAATTTCCATTGCCAATCTCACTGTTTTACCTACTTAGCATGGAACAGAACGGAACCATACAAAATTTGGTATACGTGGTTTTTTTTTGAGTTACTGATCATGAATCCGGAGTCAAATTTGCAAAATTAAAGATGACAGATTCAATATAGCTGGTCAATAATTTTTAGAATAAAAAAAATATCAGAACATATTACATGAAATTACAAATACGAACTATTTCTGATGATTTTTTTATCAGTCGAGTCGTTTCAGAGTAAAAAGTTCCCAAATCTGTAAATTCACGAATTTATACTAGGCAAAGCGTCTTTAGAGAACAAAGTGGTCAGAGAAGCTTCTGCCTGAAATTCTATGTCGACAGCATGAAAAATTGTAGTTTCTCCTTTAAAATACTGTAATTATCAGCTATAGAAAAACATCTAGGAGACCTGAACCTGATGGAACCTTATCGAAACCATACCCAGACTTTCGTGTGTGGTGGGAAATAGTGGATCGATATAACTCCACTGATCTATCTTGACTTTGCGAAGACTACAAAATTGTTAGACAGGACTTTCTTCAAATTCATTCGCACTTTTAATAATTAATATTGCACCTTGTTGATATGCTTTTTACTACCAGAATATTGCAAAAACTGTAATATTTTTCTAGGTAGTACTATGAAGGTATGTCCAATAGAGATTTTATCCACTTCAGGTGCTTCAGAGAATCTTTTCTTAAGAAACCTCTCATTCTTTCCATGCTCTTTTTCATCGTAGTAGATTACATGAAAATTCTTGAATTTCCTATTTGCCCACTCGTAAAGTAATTCTGGAGTTAATATTGCATCGTTTGGTTGTGCTTGCAGACTTGCACGTGTAGCTTCGCGTTTCAGGATAGCTCCTACGCCATCGCAAGCCCCTTTGCCATGCGCGGTTGCATGGCAATGCCAATCGGCTTTATCACCAAAATCTTCTTCATGATGAATTAGATTGTACATTTGATACTTGTTCTTGTAATGCTGTTTTGCACCATCACTTACATCCATGATTCTTTCCAAATTTGGGTATAGTTTCTTAATCTCAGGAATGACTACCTTTGGCATGTCATAGACTGCGGCAGTGTCATGTGTCGTGCAATTAGATCAGAGTACAAAGCTTTTGTGGCAAGTCTCTTCTCCGTGATTCTTGTAGTAACATACCACTGGATATATCGTGAATTGACTATTATTATAATGAAATGCTTGAGCTGCATCTTGTGCCACAAAAGCAAAATTTTCTGGAAAATCAGTGAATTATCACTGAAGTTATATGTTTCAAATTTGTAATAAATTCTGACTGCGTTTTTGAGATAACATCGTGAGTGAGCAACGTATTTAAACGGGTGCAAAGCTCGTAAGCAAAGCCTTCAGATGAGAGATATTCCCTTTTAAGAGTACACCTATCTGTCGATTCCCAAGTACAGAAAATTACTTTTGATATACACTTCTCCTCACAAATCTTCTTGAGGAAATCACTGAGAAGGTCTTTTTCTCGACACAATTGACATTCACGAAGATAACATGCTGGTGATGGATTATCACACAAGAAGAATCTAAAAAAATTTTGTACTTTTGAATGGAATCGTCATAGTTTTTAGTAAACCTTGCCAAGTTGCTCGCATCAAACATTATCTTGCAGTTCTGGTGTAGAAATTGTCGAATATTCAACAAAACAGTTGAATTTCAAACCGAAAAGCACGAGTCTTTCAAAAAGCTGTTTAATTTTTCACGAAACAGTCGCAATAGTCAAACGCAAAAGTACGATTTTTAACGAAACTAGTTCAATTTTTCCCAAAAATGTTTCAGCTGACTTTTCAATAGGACAAGATGAATTGACAACAAGTAAATCTTCCACGAGCTAGTTGAACTTTTCATTAAACAGTTGAATTTTCAACAATTTTTACCTAAACACTTACATTGTTGTCAGAGAAGAATGCAATTTCTTCGAAATTATAGATGAATTGTTAAATTGGAAATACACATTTAAATAGAAAAACTTCAATTTTAAATCGACAAAGATTGCAGTCAGCTTGTAAACATCATAATATGAATTTGAAACAGAAAATTAATTTTCTACGAAGTAGTTGAATTTTCCACGAAAAACTTAAATTCTTGACGAAAAGGAACAACTTTGCAAGAAAGCTTTTTTTCTCATTTGTAACCAAGCAGTTTCATTTTTATGTATTCACGAAAGATGAAACTTATCCAAAAATAGATGAATTTTTAAATCAAAAGAAATATTAATCGAGTCACAAGGCTAATGAAGAACCAAGAAGAATATAATATATATTGTGCAGTGAGCGTTCACAACGCAGTAAACGCTTCTCCTCCTCACGCATCAGCTCGCGTAGAGCTCTTTAAAGCTGCCTGGCAGTGAATATCTATCTTTGAGCAGCAGTATGCGGCCACCAGTCGTGAACACGAACACGATTGCTCACGTCTGTTCTGATCTGCTGGTCTAACCGTTTTCGAAAACGTTCACGTGGTCCAGTAAGTCTTGTGCTAATCTGTGCGATTAGAGAGCTTCGCCGAACGAATTCAGCCTATCAGCTCTCCTCCTGCGCGGGGGACGCTCTACCATAAACTAGCCACTCCCAAGGATACGGTTATAGAAAAACTGCTTGCAAATTTCGCAAAGAAACATGACAAAAGTTTCAATACGGAATCAGTCCGAGCTAATAAGACCAGGTGCCTCACCGAAGGGGAGCAGATTAGCCACTTACAGGCCCACGAATGAACATGGAACTGTTACCAGCGGGGACCGCGAGGAGGTCCTGCTCCTAGCCATTCCCTGTCCATTTGTAAACAAAATGAGCAAGGAACAGTTTCACCTTCCTGATGATTTGATGATTTATGAAATGATTTGATGACCCTACCTAAGATATCGAGGCCCCAGGAGACGCCAGGCGCCATCCCGAGTCCCACATCAGGCTCCGACAAAAACCTGTCGCTGAGATCCCCCGTATATACGAATACGTTTAAAAGTTTTCCTTACGAAGAACGACATCCCTGGCGAATTTCGCGAAGGATTTGCAGGCCTTTTCGCTAACCAAAAAGCTAGCTACAGTCGGCCATGCTCTTGGATCCACCTCCAGCACCGACCAGAGTGCTACCCGTTGGTTTTGATGAAGGGAACAACCTAAAAGTATATGTTGCATAGTTTCTTCGGACCCGCAAGTGCAAAGTTCCTCCCTGGCGATTATTCCACGCGAGAACAACCATGACGCAAAATCTCCATGACCAGAGACAAACTGCGTTACGTAATAGTCCGGAAACCAGCGCGACGTAAATCTAACTCTGACATCTCTAAAGTACTCAAACGTTATCCTACCATGAGGTTCTAGCTCCCATTGTGACTGCCAGCGGCGCAAAGCCTCCTTCTTTACACTAACTTTACATTCATGCGGCATTGTACCAGCTATTACAGGGAGCGCACCAGTTGACAGTTCTATACGCCCGCGTCACGCCAATGAGCACACTGCGCTGGGCTCTTTCAAGAATTTCCAATTCACTATTGGTCGCCAAGTCATACCACGCTCTGGCAGCATAAGTTGCTCTTGCGACAAAAACTCCCTTGACCAAAATTATTAAAGTAATGAAAACATGAATTTTGCTACGATCAGAAGTAAATTCCCGGTGTTTAAATTAAATTCCTGGACATTTCCCGGTTTCCCGGCACTCAGAAAAAAATTATAGGGAAAATTATGGGTGCAAAAGGATTCCTGTTGAGAGAAATGAAAATCCTCTCAACCTTAAATTTGAGAGGAAATTCCATTTACATCAAGAAACATCCTTTTGTCACGAGAGGAAATTTCTCCGAGTGGGTCAAGTCAAATCAAGTCAAAATACAAATATTTAAGTAAATTTTAACAATCTTACCTGCAAATTTCAAAATGCAGCACTTGTCGCGTTTCACTTTGATTTCCAACACCATTTTCAATACGAAGCTTCACTTTTACATAAAAAAATTTTATACTCTCTAGAATGTGCTTTTGAATGTTCAGCTTTTTTATTTCCTTGCTTTCTACAATCTCATGCTTTGGCTGGTGATTTTTTTTGGCATTTTCGATTTCATCGTCCTCTAATAATTCTACTAATGCAAACTGCCTTTTTGAATCTTTAGCCGTTAACATTATGATGAAATAATGTTGAATTTAAATGAAATATAAAAACTTTTGTTCGTTGCAAAGACGCACCTTTATTGAAAGAGAGCTTCCAATAGACTGAAAGTAAAGGCTGGCCGGTAACGCGGAAAATGAAATATTCTAAAAAGGGATGGAAATTTTGAGCTGTTTTTGAAAAATTTCCTTCTCTTATTCCCCAAGCTTACCTGAGTCTTCCCAGTGGGCACAAAATTTGGCGACGTCTTCACGACATCGTTACGACATCTTTACGATAACTTTACGACATCCTATGTCTATGTCGTTAAGGTTTCTACGATATCGTAAAGACGTCGTACGATCTGACGATGTTTTTACGTTTTCGTAAAGACACCTTAACGATATGAACATAGAATGTCTTAAAGTTGACGTAAAGATGTCGCGACGATGTCGTAAAGACGTCGTCAAATTTGGTGTCCACTGGGTTGTTTTCGGCCACCACGTGTTTTAAATGAGCGGGAAAAACCGAAGGGACAATGAATCGTACCGGTTGGTACCCGTTCTATCATTACTTCTTAGGTTTCAGGTCTTAAGACCTCCACGTCTTATTTGTTGCCCTATTTAAGTATTTTACTAACCATAAAATTCTTCCTTCTTAGAAAGAAGGATTTGCATTCTAGTATTTGTTGAGTAAAATGAAGAGATTCAGCTTTTAGTTTATAGTTTCAGTCCATCAACCTTGAAATCACAAGTCTTTTCTTTTTAACAAATTTTAGGTTAATTATTTCAATTCTTTAATTTGATCAATTATCATTTAGTTTTTGTTTTATTATCTGTTAAATAAGAAAAAACTTAATGATTTCAAAAAGATATTATTTAATTTTATTTGAAGCAAAACACTTGTAAGAGATTACAATTACATATAGCCGATTGGTAATGGACTACAACGCCCTATCCCGGGTAGAAACGGCCTCTTTATGCCTAAATTAAGTATTGGCTCTTATGAGGCCGCAGCCAGATTTTCTAGCTAGAAAAATCTAGGCTTTCCCTCTGCTGGCCCTCTACAGGTTATTATCGTGTGCTATTTGTCTTAAATTATGTATATATAACTTTTTAGCACTATAATTTTTAATCAAAAGTGATGTGAGACTTTATTCATAAAAATATTTTTTTAAAACAATTTCTATCAATTAATTATTTGCTCGTGGGGACCTTGTAAAGCCCTCGACAGGTAAAACTAAATACAGCTGTGAGTGCAAAAGAAGTTGGCAGTGAGTTGAATGCAATTCGATTTCGATGAAGTCGAAGATAGTATGGTGATATCCTTCCTACTTCAGAAGGTACGTATGATAATAAAATGTCTACGTCATTTAAAATTCACACGTATATGATCAGATATGAGCTGGAAAGTTCGAATTTCAGCATGTCCACGAAAATTCTGAAGGAGATCTGCGGATTTTACTGAATCGGGCTAACCAGCTTTCGACAGCGTCAACTACTTTATGTCTGAGCAAAGCTCTCAAGGATAGGAACAGTTCTTGTATTATGAGAGAAGATAGAGCAAAAAGTTTTATGGAAAATAAAATAGATGACTGCGGGAAGCATGTGTTGAAAATTGTGCAAGAAAAAGTAGTTTCCACTTTGGGCGTTTTTGCGATGGAACCAGGATTTCCAATTGCACGACGATTCGAACAGCTAGTACTCAGATTATCAGAATCTGGCTTAACCGAACTTTGCAGGACAAAAGATTCCAAAGCCGAAACATATTCATATACAAACTTCAAATAATATTAATAAACAAAATTTTAATGTGAACATAAATTTCCTAAATATTATATACGACTACAACTTGATTATTTTTCCATAAAATGTATTAATGTTTCACATGTGAATCGATTGTTCTCATGGTAAGAAATCCTTTATATTCTTGTATTAGCAGCGTATATTGAAAAAATGGTACTAAAAAATGTAATTGTACTATGGAATTGTAATTATGTAGTGCATAACAGTTGAGTACTTTAAGATTTTCAAGTGTTGATCAGGGTTAATAATAATAGATTATTGATTACAAGTAGTTTTTTGGTGTTGATGACTCGTCCATCATTTATTCAATATTTTTAGATCAACTGTGAGGTCTCACAGAATGATATAAACAACGTTTCGATCGTATATCGACGATATCCTCAAGTTATTACAATGGTGGCTGCATGTACAACATATCGAAATTATTGGAGCTTAGATTTTGTGTGTTGTGTGAATCCCTATATTTTTTTAAATGTGAATCGAAAAACATTATCCATCTAAAATGTTATAATATATATAATGTAATTATGAATATTTTCATTGTTGTAAAATAAAATTACTTGTAAAAAAGTTACATGTTGTTGTGTACGTAGTTATCAAATTATGCTGAAAATATTCGAAATAAGGCCATATTTTTGGCCAAGACAGTTTAAAAATAATAATTAACTTATAAAATTATAGTTTTTAATCTCGACTCCGTCTGCAGGGTGGATATATTCGAATTTTAGTATAAATTTCAGGAAATGCCACTTTTCTATATGTTTACCGTGTCGTGGCTAACGGAGTGAAGACAGATTGACATAGCATATGTGTTTCAGACAGAATAACTATACATTTTTTTCATATTGTAATATTTATCTATGGAAAATGTGTAAGCTTATTTGTAATTTAGTATAATGTTAATAATTCTAGTTGGTTGCATGAAGTAGGTTATTATATATATCGCTCATATGGTTGATGTCAGTGCTGAAGTTTACATTGTTTTTGTTTTTTATTATGTATAACATTTCCATAAATAATGTTTGACTAACGTAGCAGCTATTACAATCTGAGCAGTTTACTTTATAAATAATACCATTTTTTCAGGAATGCGGTCTTTTTGAATTTTAAAAAGGTTGTATGGATCTCTGATATGTTTGAAAATGATTTTAATGTTGGCTTTCTCATATATTTTTTTCAAGATTTCTCGAAATTTGTGTATTGTAAGGTAAGACTATAGATCTGCCTAAGTTTAGTTTTCTGTTGTTCATTATATCAGGGTTGTTTTCATGTGACAGTCATTCATTTACACGATTATTAACTGATTTATCAATGAGATTCTTGTGGAAACAATTTATTTTTGCACAAAAAATACAAAAAAAACTGTTCTAGACAAGCATTCAATCAATTATCAACACAATTTTCATTTTGAGAATGTAGTTATTTTAGCTAAGGAAACACATTATTATAGAAGATTATTCATGGAAATGTTCTACATAATGAAAAATGAAAACAATGCCAACTTTAGAACTGACACGGACCATATACATACAGACAGACACATTCGTAAAAACCTGTTTTTTGGGTTCAGGGGGTCTCAAAACATGGACATTTGACAAAAAACAGGGGGGTCAAATTTTACACAAATCTAATACCATCTCTGGATGAGAATGTACAAATTTGTTAACCACGTTTTGTAATTCTTACATTGTGATTTAAACAATCATTAGATGTTTTAAATAGTGGTTTCCTAAGTGTGCAAAGGAGAAAAACTAAAACGTGTAGTTTGGATTTTTCAAAAGAAGATAAATACAGGGAGTTCAAATTTTTTTTTAAATATAAAAGGATTATGTATTTTTAAATTTGTTAAATTGATTGTTTTTTGGGAAGAAAATTGATTTTATTGAAATAGACAAAAAATGGGGCAATGGGATTGTAGTGATGGGAGGACCTGTGACAAATATCAAAGAATTTTACAACAAGACATTCTGATCAAATGCGAAATTCATGGAGTTTTTCCTAGGAAAATTGTCGACATCAATAAAACCGTTAGTTTTGATTTCAAAATCAAAAGAAGTACAGAAAAATTGGATAAAAATACTGAAAAATTAAAAAAATCTCTCTTAAATTTGACTATTAAAGAATGCTATTCACAGATACATTCTTTGAATGTTAAGATTAAACAAATTATAGAAAAATTGGATCAACAAGTTCCCTCTTTTATTATCAAGGAATGTCTTGAAAGGAAACAAGGCTGAATAAAAATGCCCTTACAGATCATGTAAATCATAATCAAAAAATTTTAAACATTCTTAAAGAGCAAGGAGATGTACAAGAATTGCATTTAAACATTCACTCATTTCTTTTTCAAGATGAACCAGACCCTTGGTTTTTGAATATTTCCAATGTAATTATCCCACACAGAGTTATTGACATTTTGAGATTAGGTGATGGTTTTAGCAACAAATTTGGGGAAAAAAAACTATATTCAATTACTTGAAATCATTAAAGCCATTGAATCCAATATTTAAAAAATACCTAAGAATAAAATTAATGAATCTAGATCACATATTATGGGTTTATCTTATCATTTTTTAAATAATGATAATCCAGAAACTTTGTTAGAAAAGGAATTGAATGAGGGCTTAATTGAAACAAAGATTTTCATAAGAAATCATCCGGAATTAATGATCACAAAATCAGATAAAGGAAATATTACAGTTGCGATTCATAAGGATTTTTATATTAAAAAAATGTTGCATATCTTTAATGATAAAGACAGTTTTCAATTGATTCCTAATAATCCCACGAAAATGCTTCAAAAAGGGATTTTTAAAATTGTAGACAGAATAAGAACTAATAAACACTTAGGTAATAATATTTAGAGATGTGATATTGATCCAACGAGTACTAATCTCTTCTTAGCCTATGGCCTTGTTAAAGCATATAAAACTGACTACCATCCAAGACCTGTTATTTCAACAATAGATTCTCGAACTAGAAAATTGGAAGAATTAATGAGTCAAATTATTAAAAAATCAATAGAAATCTCAAAAACATCAATTAAAAATAATCATGCTTTTTTAAAACTACTTGACAATGTAATAATACCTTTTGATCATATATTTGTCTCTTTAGATGTAATAGATATGTTTCCAAATATCCCTTATGAAAGAGTTGAAAATGTTATACAAAAACGATGGAATTTGATTGAAATTAATACCAAAATTCTGACAAAACAATTTCTTGATGCTATAAAATAAGTTTTTTGTCCGACCCCTCTTGAAAACGCGCCATTGCATACACGTGAAGCAGGCGTAATGTGCCCGCTTCCAGCTCAGTGACGCTCGCACATGCGCACTCCGCCGTCGGGACAACATGAAACTTTACGCCTGCTACATTTAACTTTACGCCCGCTACACATACACTGCACCCCACAAGTGAGAATATGGAGGAATTGATCTTTATCTTCTTCATGCACTCCTTAAACTTTAAATATTTACTCTTTAAATGTTATTGAAACATTCAAATTCACAATTTTCTTTTTCCTACACCATCAGCACAGAAATGTTCAAAACACAAGTTCAAAGCTTTCAATGCGTGTTGACATCGTTGACATGGCAATCGCCAGTGCGCATGTGCGCGATACAGAGACCAAGTTTTCAGCTGTGGCAAGCATTAAGAAATTCTTGGACGTTGTTCGTCCCACTCCCCACTTACAGGGATACCGCCCTTACTATTCCTTCGTGATATTTAGCAATAATATAGCAACTTCAATTGACCAGAAAGACCTGCCCCGTAATATTATCTGTCATTAAATAAAAATTAGCACGATATTTCAAATTCCCTCTTTACATTGGGGGGAAAAAGTAACATGTGATGGTTGTTAATACGTGGCGTCATAATGTACTACGTGCCTTCATGACGAAGATTGTTTGTATATTAAAATATTATTTATTATAATTTGCAGTTCCGTTTTATTTGCGTTGAATATTTGAAAATTCCGATTGAAAATTCAAATCCTAAGTAGCGCGCGGGGTCCTGACTTGCCCGCGAAGTTTGATTTTCCTCTTTCTCTTTAGATCTTAATTAATACATTAAACATGATTTATGAACCAAATAAATTTCCCCCTTTTTTTAATTCATATCATCTTAAACTTGAATTTATCTAGAATTATTCTGAAATTCACTTCTATTTCATGTTTTATTTTCTTAAATGAACCTAGAATTAATATAAAATTTTCTTTAACTCAATCAGCATTCAGTTGAATTCGATAGAATATATTTCAGTTCAATTGAATCCACTCGAATTTGCTAGTGTTTACAAAAGGGCGTAGCGAAACAAGTTTCTCATTCGTGCTTCTAATAGGGATGAGAACTTCCTGCTGGGAGTCAAAAACAGTGCCCGAAATTTTCATAAAAAAAGAATTTTGTTACGAGATCTAAGTTCCCAGAAAAAAAATTTTTAGTACAAGTGAACCCGTATAGCAATAATGATATTGAAATATTTTTTACTCTACGAAAACGACCTTGAAATTTATAAAAATCTTAAAAAGTCGACTTTTTTGCAATTTGCTAAGACTTATATCTATTTTCTCGACTATTCGACCATGAAATATGTTATATATGTTATCAGGAATGTATTTTCAATGTATCGCAACAATAATATAGGAAGAAGGTTAATATTAAAATAATTTGTATTGATTTTGAACTACAAGAAAATATATAAAAGTAAAATGTTGCTTTTTATTTCACGATAAAAAGAATTTACTGTGTCTGAATTTAGTACAAATGTTTTATATTTTAGCTGAATTGTGGTCTGTATAATTATATTAAAAATTAAAAACATAATAATTTTGAGGAATACTAAGGCAAAATAATTTAAAAAAGAACATTGTTCACTATACCCACATAAATGTAGGTGTACTGGATAATATTTTCACTTTATATAGGTACTCAAAATTCATTTGATCTTTAAATCATAAACAATGTCTCTTTTAGATATTTTCTTGTAATTCAAAGTCAGTAAAAATTATTTTTAATGTCAACCTTCTTCATATATTATGTTCGCAACATTTTGAAAATACATTCCTGAAAACATATATCTTAGATTGCATGGTCGAATTGTCGAAAAAGTTTATATAAATCTAAGAAAATATCGAAAAAAACGATTTCTTATGATTTCTTTTCAATTTCAAGGTTGTTTACGCAGGGTAAAAGTATTTCATTGGTATATACGAACGTAAATTAACTTGATGTTATAGTTTTTTGACTAGTAAATAATTTAAATAATATGATGTTAATGTTTTTTGTCTACGTAGTCGATAATCAATATTTTGTGAATATTGATTATTAATTTTTAAAGTTGTGAAAAAAATCTCTCTAGCTCCGCTGGGACAGTCTGCTCAAATAAGGTCCTTTAGGCACCATTTAGAAGCATGAAAAGTTCAACTTTTGAGGTGGGTGTTGCAAAATAGTATATTTCGATACGAGAGGCCAAATGGGCGGTTTGCTCACTGCGAGTGTGAAAGCTCAGTACGAAATCGAAGGCGAGGCGAAGTCGAGCCGAAAGGTGAGTGCTGTGCCTGCACACGAGCAGGGAGCAGTTGCCGGTGAGGCATCGTGTAACGTACATTTTTCTTTACAAATTACAATGCAAAACCTGAGATTGTCTACTGTTTACAGACATAGAATATAACCTCACTTAGCCAATACGTTTGACGTAATAACTAGCAACTGCTACAGTGAGAAAAAACTTATCCAACCTCACCCACCACGATGTTCACGTAGTGAGCCAAATCTTTTTGTAATCCTGGAGAGCATTTTGCTCACCGGTGAAAGTATTTTGCTTACCGATGTTGATTGTCAAACGAGGGTTTTGCATGTATGTGTCGAGAAATTTTTTTTCTAAGTTAATTAATAAGGTATGAGGGATTTGACAAATTATTATTTAAAAAATTGAATTGTCTATATAAAATGAATCCCGCGTTCTGTACGGATGTGGTGCTGTCACCGACCGTAATGCACTAACGAAGAAAATTCGAAAATATCATTCTTAACATTCAGCACATACTTATATATATTTTTATTGATAGATGGTAAAGGTTAGAGTGCGATGTTATGCGTCCGAGTAAATAATTATTTATAAATAACGTAAAAAGCCTAAGATGACATACTTCAGACCAAATAAAAAGACCTTGATGATGTTAAGAAGATCCTTTAATCGACGTTTTAAGAGTCAAATTTTCTCCTCATCAGGAAACAGGAATCCAAGTCAGTAGTGAGGTCCATTAGTATTACGGGCACATTAAAAAATTCTTTGAAAACAATTTTTGAAAAATTTAAAATGGAAGACAGAACGAACGTTCTGCTTCATGGTAAGGTTTTTACGACATTTTGGTTTTCCCAATTTTTATAAAAAATAAAAGGACTTATTTGTGACTTGGATTCCTGTTTCCTGACGAGGAGTGCATTTGACTCTCGAAAGGTCGATTAAAGGATCTTCTTAACATCATCAAGGTCTTTTTATCTTGTCTGAAGTATGTCATCTTACACTTTTTACGTTATTTATAAATACTTATATTCATATAATAATTAATTATAATTTAATAATTAAATACAATTTTATTAATTAAAAAAGTACAATTGTTCGAAGTAAAATAATTATTCCAAAAGTACTTTGCAAAACCATTCTTTATGAGTAAAATACCTATTTTTGGAAATGAAAAGGTTTATATAAAGATTTATACACAAATGAACAATTGAATTCTTTTGTTTTAGATATAACCATACGATTGACGTGGCAGTCAGCTGTTTGGGTTGTGATTGGTAATCTCGTATGGCGGGAGATTTTCAAAGTGGTTCGGTGTGAGTTAAAGTTGCTCCCAGTGGGACCCTGCGGTGGTTGTTAACCTTATTTTTTAATTATATATGTATACAGTACGGTTAGAGAATAATTTGTGCGTTATTCAGTGGCCATTTGTGGAACTATTAATCTGCAGCGTGGCGGCGTTTGGAACTAATAATCTGTCAATAGATGACATTGTTCGGTCAAAGATGTTATAAGCCTAGATGCGGCACGGGGTGTCAGAGTGGGGGAACTATATATATATATATATAGGACATCACGTTTTCTGCCATATCGAGGTGTTGCCCTCACCGTACTACGAAGTCGAGCGCTGATTTTCTCGTTCTTTGTCAAATATGACGGTAAAGCAGTAGAAAGATTTTTTTAAGGTTAGAAAATTTTGACATGTATCGCTTCAGAAACACTGCACTTCCGAATATAATAATAAATAGCGCAAAGTCTAGGCACACCGAAAATCCACACATCACTACTTTCCAACCGAGCAATTCACGCCTACCCCGAAAGGGAAACAGCTTAATGATATAATAATAATCTTGTCCTATAGTGAAGCTATATAGTTGCGGATTTTTTCTGAAGTTTTTAACTTTTTGTTCACTTTTTACTTAGTGAGGTAATAATTAATATAAGTTGACGAACATTATTGTTAAAACAATTTATTATTATTTTTAATAATATCCCTGGTGAAAAAATGTTGACAAGAAAGTACAACATTTCTACAGCTGCAATTTTGGTTAAAATATGTACTTTTTTGTAAAAAAAATGTACAAAATTTAACAAAAAAATACAATGAAATACAAATAGCTGAATTTTTTTTGTATTTCCCTGTGGAGATGTAAAAAAAAAATAATAATAAAGTGTAAGTTTCTACAATTCGAAAATGTGTATAACTTTTGATTAATATTTTTTTTTACTTTGTTGTAAAAATCTTCAAGGTGTTACAGAAAACTACAGGATTTTGCATTTTTTTTAGTTTTGGAATTTGACGTTATAAAAACACATCTAATTTTAGGCAAATTATTGTAGAAAATTACAAATAGTTACAAAAAAATACAAGATTTCACAAAATTTGATATATCGGAAAACTGTACTTAAAATTATGTGGAAAATACTGGTAGCTTATTGTCCCAATGTACAAATTTGAACCAAAAAAATATAAATTTGTACAAGCAATACTTTTAGAATCCGCATCAGCCTTTCGACTTGTACTTTACTGTCAATTTCTGTAGGATATGTAATGCATAAGTTTCTAGAAGAAACTACAATTAAAAAAATATATATTACACTTTCACCAAGAACTTTTTCTATTACAATAAATCACAGATCTAGCAACAATTTCAATCATGAAAAAATTTTTTGTAATAAAATTTTACCTATATATCCACATCTATCAAACGAAATTTCGAATCAGAAATATTTGTTTTTTTTTTCAAAATATTCTTGTGTAAATTAATTTAGACAGTAAAATGAATTACAATAAAAGTACCTTATTTAAGTGTATTGCATTAATAATAAAAGCGATGGATTATAATAATTTATATGAATTGTTAGAAACACACCTAATAATTCAGTTCCGTATCGAATCAAGATTGATTGTCTTTAAAATAATATCAAACATATTAAAAATCCAAAATAAAACCGCCTACATTCAGCGAAAATGTTAGTTATTGTTTTCAATAGCCGTAATTTTAAGGAAAAATTTTTAAAGATTTAACAAACACAAATTTTGGTTAATAAATAACAATTCAAAAATTAAGTATTAATTGTGAGAAAATTCGAGTAAGTTTGAGATATATTTAGAAGATTTTAAAAGATTACAAAATAATTTAAAACTTGAAAATATTTCTAAATATTTCAAACAAAATGTAGATTTTTTAATATTTCGAACAAAAAAATTAGAAGCTTTTCAATTGCTTTTCAAGGTTTCAAAGAAATTAAATTTTTTCATTAAAATTCCTAGAAAAACTAAAAATCATTTTTTGTCCGACCCCCCTTGAAAACGCGCCATTGCATGCACGTGAATAAGGCGTAATGTGGCCGCTTCCAGCCCAGTGACGTTCGCACATGCGCACTCCGCTGCCGGGCCATCATGAAACTTTACGCCCTCTACAAGAAACTTTACGCCCGCCGACAAAAAGTATGGTGTGTATCAAGGGCGTAAAGCTATTTTGCCTGGTATGACTGCCGCCCTCACTTCGCTCGGGCAGCAAATTCACCCTCGTCAAAATAGCCTTCTTTACGCCCTCGATACACAATATACTATTTATTAAATTTTATTCAGAAAAAAGATCTTCTCCTTTCACTCCGCTCTGATCTCTCTGTAGCTCAGTGGTTAGAGTACCTGACCGGAAATCAGTTGACCTGGTGTTCGAATCCCAGCGGAGCCCTCTATCCGCAACCCGAGGACGCGTTCGGTGGCTTTGTCATAGGCCCTTCAGTTCTATTCGAAAGGAATAGAATAGTACAAAATATCGAAAGATAGAAGAATTTTCGCTAAAACTCTTTCAAAAGAACAATTTTCCACTCGAACTTTTTGCTTAATTGTAAAATTTTTAATAGTTTTGTTCATACATTTCGAAATAATGAGAGTCTCCCAATCAGAATCGCAAAGAAGAAATTATTTATCTAAAGTATTTCAAAAAATACTGGATTAAGAAACAGTTGTGTATTGCCTTCCGGTAAAATATGCCGGATTCTAATTTTATCTTTCAGCATATATTTTATCGTGAACGTACGGCAACTTGGAAAAGGCAACGAATGTGACCGAAGTTACGCTTGAGTTCTTTGGAATTCCAAAGAATTTATGATGAATTTCAAAGAATTCAAAGTAATTCTTACAAGTTTGAAATTCACCTCCGGAAACATATGCCGGATTAGAAAATTAAATCACACGCCTATTGAGTACCTAGCCTTATTTTGTAATGATAGTATTTTTTCGGTTTCTTCGCTGCTTCAGTACTTATTCTCCTGAAAAAGTGTTTGGGATTTGACTTCAAATGGAATGTGATAATCCCTTTCTGCCATCTTCTCGAAAGAGAAAATTAAAATCCGGTAAAATATACCGGAAGAAAAATCTAAAATCTGGCAAAATATGCTAAAAGAGAATACACAAGGGCGAAAAAGTAACGGTTTTTTCATACAATTTCGTGGTGTGAAGTATCGAAAAATTCGAAAGGAACTTTTTGTAGAAGTCTTCGAAAGGGGGTTCACACATACAATTCGTCTTTTAGCCTTTTTTTCCGTGACTCGCATATCTTTTGATAAAACCAAGATTTCTTAATTAAAAAAAAAGTCGTTATTTTGTTAATATTTAACTTTTTTTATATATATTTTAGGAGGCTTTATTGTACTCGTACTACTCTGTAACTGTCAAAAAAGTTGATATTGAAGGGAAATTGCAAATCCACAGGTATGACAAATTTTTACCCAAAAATACAAAATTACTTTCAATTTTCAAAGAGATAAAGTTAATAGTGCGCGCCGCATTACCCGACAGGCAAGTTGCCGCAAGTGGATTTTTATTGTAAACCTTAATAATTAAGTATTTTAGTTATTATAGATTTGATTTTAAATATAAACAGAGCGAAGCTGAGATATTGGTCTACGTGTTGCATATTTTGCCATTGCATTATTGAATATATTTTTCTCTCTACCGATTGATATATGTTATTCACGATGCATTACCCGCTTCTCCCCTAAATCCTTAAAATCATAGTTTATTTTCTGACTGACTTCATCGTTTGTTTCCTTTTGATCTATTCATTCACTTTTTTTCTTCATTTAATAAGCCTTTTGGCACCCCTGCTAATCAGGCGTGGATCGAGAAAACGAGCGTAAATGCTCTTTGCGACAATTCGTGAAATTCGATATCGGTTTCAGTACACTCGAGCTAATGTTCATCAATTACTTCAATCAAAAAAAGTCTTTTATTTTGTTGAAAAGAATTGGGGGCCGTCCATTAACAACGTTAAAAATAAGCGAGGGGGACGGGGGTGCCAAAAAGTCCGTTTGGTAACTGTAGCAGGGGGGGGGCAGTGAAAGTATTATTACAAACTTATATAACATATAGTACATTTCCTGATGATAAAGAACAAAGTTTGTGAATTTTGCGGAAGATTGTCGTCGAACGGTAAAATTAAATAAAACGACTTTAAAGGACCCATGAAGATAATATATAAAGAGATGAACAAAAGTCAAAGTACAGAGTTTGTTAGCATGAGAAACAGCAAAGGCGAAATTCTATATGATACAGACGGGATAGTAGACGCTTTAAAAGACTCTTTTAAAGAATTATTAGGAGGTGAAGGTATCACATCACTACTTTCCAACCGAGCAATTTACGCCTACCCCGAAAGGGAAACGGCTTAATGATATAATAATAATAATATTATTATTATTATTATTATTATTTAAATTGTATTTTAAAATCTGCAATAAAAAATTCTTCATATGTGAAGAACTTATTTAAGACTGATAAATTAGAAATTGTTCAATTTTATAGACGTTTAACTTTGGAATTGTCTGATAATGAAAGATTTAATTTTTAATCATTCGATTCGGAACGTTTTTAAGTCAACATTTTTGAGTCCCAAACTCTTTTTGTTTTAAGTTGACCCACCATTAAAAGCTGTATTTTCTAATTGGAAAATAAACAATCAAAATTCAAGACCCAAAAATTAAAATGTTCAAATTGAAAATGTAAATTCATAATTTCCAACTCCAAGCCTCAAAACTTTAAAATTCGATGTCCTTAAAATAGTTCTAGATTTTTTTGCAAGAATAAATTAAATTTTGAATGAACTTTGTCCCTGAAAGACAGGAAGTGAACAATGTGAAAGAGGTAATGTACATAACGATTTAACTAATCGATGTTCTACCAGAAGGATTCCCCCAAATAAAGAGAAGGAAACGACAGTTTTATGAGGCTGGCATTACCTCGTTATGAGGGTGTAATTTACGACATGCCTCGTTTAGCGTAAACGCTTGGAATAATGTCTCAACGATAGAAGTAAGGCAAAATTGTGTTTGCCAAAGCCGACAACTAAAAAGCTCAAGACTATAATAGCCACATAATACATGAGATCACGCACAGGTTTAAAAGTCATAAGCTGAAGAATATTCGATCCGATTTGTGAAGAACATTCGACCTCGTGGCCCTGAATCGTTCTGTAACTACGGGAAAAGCAGTAGCCAACACCGAAATTATTGCGTTTTCTTGGCAGTCGACCAAACGCGGACAGCTCTACCTATGGATTATTGCAGCACTGGACCTACATTAATAAGAATGGTTATGAGAATATTTAATTATAATGCTTTTTTGTTATTTTTAAAACTAATTAGATAATATTCAGGATATTATACTTAATTTTCGATCATTTGATATGTTTTTTTAAATATTTTTTATTACCAAAAATATACCAAATGATCGGAAATTAACTACTACATCTTGAACATTTATTCACAGTGGTCGACAACCCTTTCACATCTAAAAAATTCAGTAATTACATAATGTTGGCGCTTATAGAATAAATTATAAACAGCGCCCATTTAGGTACATTTAAAATATGGAAAACTTTCTGAGCATTAAAATAATAAATATATAAAATTTTCAGAACACTCCGTATAATTGCGTCTTGCCATACTGCAAAAAATTCAAAAAAATAAAATGTTTTCATTTGAATAAATAATTAAGGTAATAAAATAAGCAATAATAATAATTTTTTTAACATTCACAGGGATCACAGTGCAAATGGAGCTCAAAAAAGGGGAAATAGGGTAATTTTCTCACGAAAAAGGGGGAAATAGGGGAAAGATTAAACACTTATTTTTACAAGTAGAAAAGAAAAAGCAACCTTTTTATAATAAAAGTTTTATTTTAAAATAATTTTCAATGATTTTTTAATAATTTTTCAATGATTTCTGCCATTCAAGAATTTATTTTAAAAAATTGGATATACTTAGGTCATTGGAAATTCATTCAGAGTGATATAGAAAAGATTAACTTCCACCCAAAAATGGAATAGTTCAATTTTCAGTTGAAAAAATTAATTTTTCATCAAACTGATGAATTTTCAATTAAAATGATGAATCTTCAACTGGAATCGTTGAATTTCAAACCAAAAAAATAATAATTTTCAACTAAAATTATCAAGCTTTAATTAGAGTAGTTGAATTTTCAACCAAAAAACAAACAAAATTTACCAAAAAAGACGACTTTCAAGAAAATAAATGAATTTACCCCGGATTCGGATTCAGCGACCCCAAAAACATATAGATATGCCGATGTAGTCCGCCGGGCAGACCACTTTTTTTTTGTGTGCCGGTGTAATTCACAATAGTTTTATCATTGGAATAAATATTTGCAGCTAAATATAGTATATAAAGTATTTTAACTGTAATGATGTACACACTGATGATCAAAAGTATTGTCTAAGGCAGTTAAACTTCAGTAAATTGTACAGTTAATTTTCAATTTAATTAGTTTCAACTCATACATTAATTGATACTCACGGTGTAAATTACAGAAGACATAAATTTCCAACAAAGAATTTATCAATCTAAAGGTCTGAATCACCTGTATATTGTTTGAACATGAATTCATATTTTCAGGAAATTTTCAGTTACAAGATGTTGTTATATTTCACTTCGGGGTAGTGTTTTAGGACACTTCATATTAGCCATCGTAGAGCAAAAAAGAGACAAAATCTCCCCCAACAGTTTTTTCCGAATATTATTTTTTTTATGGGTTTAATATAAGCATATGTAAGTTCCGCTATATAAATTTACGTGGGAGGGTAGTTTTCAGAAGAAATTATAGAAGGGGTGAATTGCCCAGTGTTAAATAATTAATTTTAAGTTCTGAATCATCTTTCCGTTGTTTAAGGTTGTTTTTACACTTTTAGAACATTTTTGGTCACGAGGGGTAGATATATATGACTTAGGGGTGGTTTTTTCGGGAACGTATTATATGTCATCGGAGCTCAAAAAAGAAGATGAAGAAATTTCCTTCAACTGTGCTTTATGAATATTATTGTTTTTGATGCGTTTTATATCAGTGAGTTTTATATAAGAAAAAATTATAATGGGAAAAAGTTAGTTAGCTTATCCTGAGAAAAGGGCCGACTTATTACAAATACTTGGTTTCGACATAAAATGATCCACACGTACACCTGGTGTAGAGGAAATAACCGCAGTATAATTGACTTCGTTATTGCGGATGAAAGGCTAAGAGAACTAGTTAAAGATACAAGAGTCATGAGAGGGTCCGAATGCAATACTGATCATTACCTTTCAGTCTCCAAAATAAACTTTGTGCGGGGTGGAGAAGAAAGAAAACAAAAAAAAAACGAAACAACCGCGAATCAAGATAGATGAGGCAACTTTGGAGGCGCTCAGAAGCAATAAAGATATAGCGGGTACTTGGACTTTGTTATGGGATATCATTATTAAAACTGCGATTGAAGTATGTGTACGGCGGTTGTAGAAAGAAAATCTGGTGATGCATGGTGGAATTATAAAATTAAGGCAGCCCGAAAAGAAAAAAAAGAAGCGTACGAGAGAACGTTAAACATCATAGGTCTTAGTGATAAAAAGATAAACAGACTTGAAAATGATTACAGACAAAAAAAGAGGAAAGTTAAACGACTAATCGAGGAAAGTGAACATGAAATCAGAACAAAAGAAGAGAATAAATTACAAAACGACTTTCAAGGCACTATAAAACTATTATTTAAACAGATGAAGAGAAGTAAAAGTAGAGAGTTTGTCAGCATGAGAAACAACAGAGGTGAAATGCTATATGATACAGATAGGATAGTGGACGCATTGAAAGACTCTTTTAAAGAATTATTAGGAGGTGAAGATATAGGACAACAGAACTGCGAAATAGCAAATAATGCAGTAGAAAACCCAATTGGAAAAGTCTGTGTCACCGAGGTTAGAGATATAATTAAGAGCTTAAAAAATGGTAAGGCTACTGGTGTAGACAGTATTAGCGCTGAAATGCTCAAATACGGTGGCGAATACATACCTCACGGGGTGTGCGAATTGATAAATTTATGCATCGAGACGGGACAAGACGATTGCCCCAGACGATTGGAGAAAAGCGATCATCGTACCAATATACAAAAGAAAGGGAGATAAAAACAACTGCAATAATTACAACAAAAAAGTTCATTTTCAACAAGATAGTTGAATTCTCAACCACAACAAATATTAATTTTCAACCAGTTGTATTTTTAACCCGTGACGTACACATATGTTTATATATATTTACTTATATATTTACATGATCATAATAATAAATACTCAATAAATATAGAGCAAATATTGTGCTCTATAGAGTATAGCTATATATTCAGAGTATAGCTCCAGATATAGTACACAAGTCTTAAGCCGTATAGTATATCTATATATACTCGTGATGTATGCGCATAGACCGCCGCCCCAGCATGTAGGGACGTTGTGTTGGGTCCTACAAAAATCCAAAGGACCACCAAGGTTGGTGGTGACCTGATTGGTCAAGGATTAGTAAAGAACCTACTCGTCTTCCATCAACTGCATGTGTAACGTAAATTCCCAGTAGTTAATTAGTTCTATTTGTAATTCTTTCTAATAAATTATTGATATATCTTATTTATTGGATACTCTTTTCTCTTCCCTGTAAGAGACCCTCAATCTCAACTAAAACGAGGAACCTAATTAAAAAGAAAAGTATATAACGTATTCTATGACTAACACTATTAAACTGACCCGTCGTAGAAATATAAAATGAAGGGATAATAACATTGTAAAGTTTCTACAAGGCCAGCTCAGGATTCTTTTTTTGCAAATTATGAAACTGAATAAATACAGTTATACCAAGATATAATGCTTTTGGTCAATTTTGAGACTGAGGTAGTGAACTGATAGAAATCCGCAAATCGGCAAGGTATGTATCTAATTTATAATTAAATTAAACATATTTAGACAAGCCATTTTCTATTTTCGATTGCGCTCCGTGAAAAAACAAAATTTTAAAAATAAAAAGTGAAACTGATTGAAAAAGTATGAGTCGTAGTAGCAAAAGTAGTAGTATTTGATAATTCAAACCGAATAATTAATTTCGAGCCGATTAAGAAATATTGATGACATCGGTGCTTTCATGGAAAAAATTTTTCTTAACACTTTTGCGGGTCATGAAACCTAAAGAAATCACAAGATATTTTTTTCAGGGATTTGAACCCTGATGGAGCAATCCCTCTGAGGTCATCAGTTAGATGGAGAGATTCGATGCACTGGCCTGGTGTGTTATGTAAGTGCATGTGTGTGCGACCATCGAACGTGATTCCCTGCAAAAATATAGCTGACTCATTTTCGAGTCTTCTCAAAATCGACTTTGACTTCCAAGGTTAGGCTCTCAAAAATCCCACTCATCCTTGGTACGACATCAACTTTTTTCTAGAGGACCTACAGTTTAAAGTGGGTTCCGAACCACCGAAGACCCGGCAGAAGTACATAGAAACATTTCCATTGGTACCGGCTCAGGGATCGAACCCCAGACCTCCTTCATAAAAATCTGACGCGCTATCGTCTGAGCCACCGAGGCTTCCTAGTCCTTTTAATATCTTTGATTATCTGTAAGCTTTTTGATCTTCTTCCATGTCACTAAGGTATATTCCATAGCTATTCATGCTTCAAAAATGTTACACATTGGCTTGCCGACCTTCAGTCATCCCTATTAGCCCTGCGTTCTAGGCAGTCAGAGGGGTTTGGCCTAAAAAACCCCTCCCTCCAACAGATGTCCAGGCTCGCATCCAGGGAAGTGCACCTGCATGCGGCTTTCGAGTATTTCGCTAGCCGTTTCTTTCATGTCACCTGTTGGCATAATCAATGCCCTCAGTTGACATGCAGGCCTTTTGTTACATTTTAAATGCCCTGCAAATGCCTACTCCATGTATTCCTTTCAGCCGATTGTATTTCGTTACAATATCTTGCTACACTAACTTCATAAAAATCCCACTTTTAAGGTTTCCTGGTCCCTATCTGGCTTTCTAATACGAAGAGGACAACCATCCTCATAAGATTTACGTATGACCCTATTCACTACGGTCATTTTTTAGATGACAGTTGCTCCCAGTGGGACCCTGCGGTGGTTGTTAACCGTTAGTTTTTAATTATATATATATATATATGTTATGTAGACCAATATTAGACCTGAAATGTTACAAATTCCCAAAAAACTATATTAATTTTGTATCAAGTAGTTAATAAACGTAAAGAAAAGAATAGTTTAATTTTCAATAAAAAACAACGGATCTTCTACTAAACAGTTGAATTTCTACTAAATTGTTTAATTTTTCCAGCAAACTGTTGAATTTCCAAGACAAAAAAAAACGAATTTTCTATACAAAAAAATTGAATTTTTTACCCAAAAATATTAAATTTCAATAAATGTTCATTTTTAAACTAATAGACAAATTTTCAGTTGAAAGAATTGATTTTCACCCCCAAAAAAGTGAAGTTTAAAAAAAGCTGTTCACTTTTCAACTAAGTAGTTAAAATTTCAACCAATGAGCTGCAACTTCAATCAAAGTAAAATGTTATCATATAATATTAATGTATTGAAGGATTTTTCCGGTGTTTTTTTTACAGTGTTATCCTTGTATTTTTTTAAATTTGTTAATCTTGAGTAAAGGTAATCTGCAAAATAAATTAATGAGAATGTGACAGAACTTGAATTTGCGCTGCGTCACACGCCATACAGTTCAATACATAATATAATTCTTTGGCATTATTTGAACTTCAGTTTTCAATTTTTATAGTACATATGATCTGCAACATCAATAATTATCTGTCTTGTTTGAATTAGAAATTATTAGTGTTCACATATGTAAAAATTTGATTACTGAAGAAATATAGAACAAACATTATTTTATAAATGCAAATACTAAATATAGAGCAAAAATGATTTTATAAATGCAAATACTAAATATAGAACAAAAATGATTTTATAAATGCAAATACTAAATATTGAACATAAAATGAAAACTTAGAAGCTTCTCTCAGCATATGGTTTTTAACGTCTTGAAAAATAAGTTCTCAAGAAAAAACGGAATTTCCAATAACATAAAGATATTGATTTGCAACTAAAATGGTGAATCTTTAAAAAAAAGTTCAACAACAGTTCAACATTAATAAACCAAATAGTTTGATTTTCAATCACAGATATGATTTCCTAACCAATAAAAATAATTTTCTGACAAAAATCAGGGTGTCTGTTCTACCGGGAAACCGGGGAAAACAGGGGAAAAACCGGGAATTCGCTCGAAGCGGCAAAAAACCGGGAAATGACCGGGAAAATCTAGATTTCTAGTGAAAAAAAAAGATCAATTTTCAATTTTCGCGCGAAAAGGCTTTTTTCTGCTTTATCGGCCGCCGTTGCTTATGATCGCGAAAATTTTTTTACGAACGTATTCTAACCGTTTTCGTTAGTGCCAAATACGTCGAAAACAAATTAAAGTCGTTAGTAAGCAAAACTTTTGTTCACAATGGCAGTATATTATAAGATTTTGATGCTGGGCGTGTCCGGAGCCGAAAAAAACATTATCTATGGATCTCATTTACTCGTTCTCGGGAAAATAGTTGCGAAATTTGATAGTGTTGTGGGAGTGAACTTTTTTCGACTGTAAAATACGTAAGTACATAACTTCGAGTATACATTGTATCAAGTGATATGCATGTAACATTTCTCGTAATAATTATCTTGCCTTTCGAAAATTTATTAAAATTGAGGCATTTATGACTATTTGCCGTAATTTTTTTCGTATGAAAAGTAATTTCGAAATTCTCTCAAACCGTAGTAAATTTGTCTTGATTGAGATAACCTCACTTAAAAATGAAAAATGTCCATTTCCGATACCTGAAAATTTTAGAAAATTCTTATTTTCACCAGATTATTGGATGATATGATATGATATGATATATATATATATATATATATATATATATATACACACACACACTATATGATAGATAGAAGCTGCAAGGATAATAGATTTAACATCAATACCCTTAGAGCCGCAGAGCAACGATTTTACCTATAGAGAAAGAGGGGAGGAAGGTAGTACGAGGAGGGCAGCAGCTACGGACAGCACGAAAGAAGTTGCTATATATATTGTTCCCCACTCCGCCGCCACTTGCCGTATCTAGGTGTATAATATCTTTGCCTGAATGATTGTATTCTGTGTGAATATGACTTTAGTTTTTTAAAAACTTGATTTTTCGATTTTACTAGGTAAAAATTGGATATTAGATAAGGTATGAGATTATAATCTTAAATTGATGATATTAGATCAGATATATTAGATAAGGTATGATGTAAATAAACTTAGGATAGTTTTTTCTTCCCAAAAAATCGTATTGTTTATATCTGTCCATGATTAAAACAGGTGAAAAATCGCAATTTCCAAATGAGGAATTTTAATTCTAAATTTTTATTTCTAAAAGAGAAATCTAAAACTGTAAAGTGTAAATGATTCTGTAACCGGAAAGTTGGAAAAGGAATTCTGTAAACGGAGGGTTAGAAGGTCATTTATTTTGTAAAATATTCATCATTTTAGTTAAAAATTTGTCTTTTAAGTAGAAAATTAGTCTTTTTTATGTAAATGACTTAATTTTGTTTCGCTCGGAAACGGTCCAGATTCTTTGTGGATAATTTTGGAAATCTTTTGCAATGTTTCAAAATTTTTTACAAATATTCTCTGAAAATAAATTTTGTAAAGTAAAAAACCATTACAAATTTTCGAGAAATCATAAGATAATTTTTTATTTTAAATTAATTTAAAACAAAAAATTTAATTTTCCTTCATCCTTTTTCAACTTAAAAACATTCATTCAAAACCTTAAGAACAGAATATTGTTGCCTTATTCATTATTAAAAAATCATTTACAGTTTTAAGTTTCTCTTTTAGAAATAAACTTTTAGAATTAAAATTCTAAATTTTGAAATTGCGATTTTTCACCTCCTTTAATCATCGACAGATATAAACAATACGATTTTTTGAGAAGAAAAAACTATCCTAAGTTTATTTAAATCATTCCTTATCTAATATCATCAATCTAATATCATATTCTCATATCTTATCTAATATCCAATTTTTACCTCGTAAAATCGAACAAATGGTGCAAAAGAAAAAAAAATTTATTGTTATATCGAAAATTCAACTACTATTTGGTACAAAATTTATTTTTGTGGTTGCAAATTTACCTTTATTTTTTCAAATTCATTGTTTCAGAACAAAAATTGATCTCCTTGGTTAAAAATTAATCTTTTTGGTAGAAAATTTACGTATTTTTTTAAAAATTGTTGCTTAATAATTGAAAATTTAACTATTTTATTTTTGCTTTAAAATAATTGCTCTTTTTTAGTTATAAATTTAACTATTCGGTTGAAAATTTAAATATATATATATATTTTTTTTCAAATATATTTTTTTTTTTAGTAGAAAATTAATTTTATATGTTAAAAATGCATGTTTTGATTGAAGATTGAACTTTTTTGAAAAAAAATGGCTGTTCGAAATCCTTAAAAATCTACCTTTTGTTTTAATTTTTTTTTACATTCTGTAGTCAAAAATTATTTTTTGAATACTTTTAAATATATCTTGCCATTGTTCGATTTCTCATTAATTTTGTGACTGTGCAAAATTGCGAAATTTTGTTTAAATTTTAAAATATTCTAAACTTTAAAATATTGAAAAAAAATTTTTACTTAAAATAAAATTTATGAATAAAAAATTTAACTTTGGAGTTTCTCGGAAATCGTAAAATCTTAAGAAAATGTTTTCATTTTTCCTAGAAAAAAATCATCGTTATTGAAATTGACAAAATTTATTGAAGCACAAATCGGTCGAAAGGCTAATTATAACTGAGTAAGTTTGTTACTATTTGTTTGATAAAAATATATGAAAATTTAAATACTTTATTTTTGGTTACATATTGATCTTTTTAAGCTTAAAAATTCAAGTATATAGTTTAAAATACGTCTTTTCTGGTAGAAAATTAATTTTTTTGGTTGAAAATTCAACTATTTGGATATAAAATTATGTATTTTGTTGAGACATCATCTTTTTGTTTGAAAATGTAACTATTTGGTGAAAGATTAAGAATTTTAGTTGAAAATTCACTTTGTTTTGTGATAAATTAATGTTTTAACTGAAAATTGACCTATTTTGTTGAAAATTCCTGTTTTTGGCTCAAAAAATCAACAATTTCTTTTTTAGAAAATTGAACTATTTGGTGCAAAATTGAACTGTTTTATAAAAAATTCATTTTTTTAAATAGAAAATTAATTCTCTTGAATGAAAATGTATGTATTTTGCTAAAAATTTTCCTTTTAAAGTAGAAAATTAATCTTTTTTGATGAAAATTCAACTATTTAGTTGAAAATTAATTTGTTTTGGTTGAGGATTCAACTATTTTGTTGGAAATTCGTCCTTTTTGGTTCAATTCAACTGTTTTCCATTTAAAATTAATTCTTTTCTTGGTTAAAATATCAACTAACACTATATTCTGAATTCCCGAACGGAATTCGATTCATATCAAACTAGACAGAGAATATCAGCGTATGAAATAATTATTTTATAAAGAAAATAGATTGGGAAGCTTATAACTAATCAAAGATATGCATCTAAATATACAGTGAGGTCAAAGTCCACTTACAAGTAGGTTTCACTCTTTTCGGATTTTACAGACATTTAAAACAAAGAAACACAAAAAGAACTTGTCTCTTGATTAAAAAATAGTTTTCTCTTTCCCCAGATTTAAAAATAAATTCATAATAAATAAAAAATTACGGTACATGTTTGAACAAAACTTAATTTTCTCGATATCAATGAAAATTTGCTGCACTTGGAGCATGTCTAGTTATTTAATTATTGTCAATAAGAGCCAACAAAGTTCAAATTATTTTCTAACTTTGTCTACAAAATGTCAACAATTGAAGGACAAAGTATGGTGCAAAGTTCCGTTTATCGTCGAAGCAACAAGTTTCTAAGGAATGTTCAAAGTACAGAATGTGAAATTATTATACCACTTGCCTTGTAGATCCGTCGAATAAAACTTTGTTGAGATTTTTCGTAGCTGAGGCGAGAATACTTGATACTCGAATCATGATTAATCCGTCACTATTAAATAAAGGTTATTTTAAAAAATTAGGAGACGAAAAATATTGAAGACTGACGTTTCTACATCGACGAGACGCTACACGAGTTACACGACGTATGATAGTGACATTGTGTAAAACGTGTTAAAAACTATCAAGTGAGAAAAAACAGGAGCGTAGATGGAATTTTTTATAGGTTAGAATCTCTTAAAATTGCCCAAAAAGCTTTGAGTGAATCGTATTTAAACTTTCCGTATTTTTTTAAGTTTTTTAGAACTAATCGAATATCTGGAATTGTATCCTCTTTTAGTTTTTCTATAATAAAAAAGGGATTAACTAATATTTTTGGATTCGATATTTCCAGGGGGATGACACTCCTATAAAGGCTTGTAGAATAAATGTGTCATGAGATTTGAATACTGCCGAGTGGCGGCGCTGGCTGTACCTTTAGGCCGAAAATTATTCAAATGCATGGAGAAAATACAAATTTAATTTATTTTAATTTTTAAAATACGTTTTTTGCATACATTTATCTCGTAAAAATATTTTGTATCATATTAAATATCCAATAAATTAACAAATATTAATAAAAAGTGAAAAAAAACATTATTTTTATAAATAAATACGAATACACTTTTTTATTGACATTTTTTGAAGAATATCATTATTGTAAAAGTTACAATCCATAATGCTTCTAACTAATTTACAAAAAATTACTGTATAATCTCAAGACGATTTTGAATTTATTATTTATTTATAATTTCCTGAAAAGGCAAAAAGCTGATCAGTGTAATTTCTAAACCCCTAAATTTGGAATCTGAATCATTTAAAATTGAGAAATTGAAAATCAAAATATTGTATAAAAATAAAAGTTATAGATTTGATAATCCTTAAACTTGAGAAATAGGCCAGTTTTTACGTTCAACAATATAATATTTTAAAATAAAACTGGTGTCAAAATGAAACTGTTTGAAATTAAACACCGACATTTGAATTCAGTCGAAATTAAATAAAATCCAATTTTTCGCTTGAAAACTAAATTTGAAAATTTAAAATTCTTTTTTAGTCATTGATATTTTAAAACTGTTTTTGTTGTTCTTGTAATTAGTATTATTAAATTAGTTCAATAAAATGAGTAGCTGTAACCAAACAATTACCGGTACTATAACAATAAGATATCTGGAAAAATGTGAAATCATTTAGGTTTTATTTTGACAGTATTACTGTAAGTTTTAAAGATTTCACAATATGTAGAAAAAGAATCTGGAAAATATTAAGAAATTTTTTTTAATTTTGCAGAATTAAAAAAAATGTTAGGAAAAACGAATTTTTTCAACAGATGTTCAGAAGTTTTGAAAAAATTGGAAAATAATTCAAATCTTGAGAATTTTTGAAGCTTTCAAAAGAATAAAATTTTTTTAAGATTGCTAGCAGAATTTCAAATGCTTCTTATTTTCAAAAATTAATTCTCAGAAAATATTCACAAAGATTTTTAAATATTTTGAAATATTTCAAAAATTGTCAAAAAAAGCATCTGGAAGATTTTAAGGCAATTTTTTCAATTTTGCAAAATTAAAAATAAATTCGAATTATTTTAAAAGATATTTAGAAGGTGCACAAGTTTTGAAAATACTTCAAAATAATCTTCAATTTGAAAAGAATAATTTAAAAAATTAGTTTTTGAAGAAAATGTCAACAGATTTCAAAAAGTTTCTAAAAATGGGGAAAAAATCTGTGAGATTTCAAGAAAATTTGTTTAATTCTGAAAGATTTTTTTTAATTTTGAGAAAAATTTAAGTCTGTTTAAAAGATAATCAGGAATTTTAGAAGTTTCGAAGAGATTATACATATTTAAAAATTTGAAAAGATCTCTGAAAATGTAGTCAAAGAAAAGTTTCATTCACATTTTCTAGATTTCTTTTCAATACGTCTGAAATCTTCAAAAATCTTTTCGAACTTTCTGAAGAATCTTAGGAAAATTATATTTATATAAGTTAAAAAACAAACTGATAATACTTATTTGCTCGGTATCTTTTGCACTATCAATAAAATTTAAAAATTCTGTAACTATAAACATTACAAATTAGAAAAAAAAAATTTGTTTAAGAGCTTACTAATTTAAACGTGTAAAACGAAAGCCCTTAACACGCTTTAATTAACGAAATATAATTTGAATGCATTTATACAGCAAAATAACTTTTTTTTAACTTTTATAAATTGTACAGTTCAAAGATTCAGATTCAGTTAAAAAAATATGAAACCATGTTATCACTTTTAATGCTATAAAATAAAATATTTTTAATTATTCCCTTAGAATTATGTTGAAAAAAAATTGGAGGAATATCAAGATAAATCTGTCCTACCTCAAAACCTTTCCAAATTCTTGAAAAACTTTAATATTTTATTTCAAATTCTTCAAAAATATACATTTTGTTTTAGAAGTTTTCAAATTTCAAATAACTCTTGAAATTTTTTCAAAACATCTACATATTTTTTTAACAGATTTTAATATTTCCCAAATATTAAAAAAAATTCTACAATATTAAAAAAACTCCCTTGAAATCTTCCAGATTCTTTTTTGACAATTTTGGGAATCTTTTGAAATCTTTCGAAATATTTTCTAAAATTAATTTTTCAAAATAAAAAATAATTTCAACTGCGCAAGCGTTGCGTATGGAAGGGGAAAGCCTCCTGATTCGCTAAACTTCATTGAAAGATATCTCTGCGAAGAAAAAAGATATCTTCAATTTTAAAAAAGCTTTTCAAAGTTTTAGAATTTTACTTTTAGATGGCATGACTCGATTTTAGAAGAAAAAAATTTTTCGCGATTTAACATAAGCTCAAATATAACAAAAAATCGCATTTTTCGCACTTTTAGGTTAGGATATCTCGAAAACCTGACGTGCTGGGAAAATTCTGACCGCGAATTCGAATTCTACGCAGAATTTTTGCAATCCATTTTTTGCAGATCTGTGTTATTTTACATGGTATCTTAAATTATTAATTGTCTACTGTAGGATCATTATTTACTGTAGGGTGGTCTCCCCTAAACGCAAAGGCTTGTTCTCAATTGAAATCCCCATTTTTTTTCGCCAATTTCAAAAAAGCGAAACATCATTGGAACTACAAGACCTCGTTCTTGTTAAGTCGAACATAGTTTTCTTGCAAGAGAAAGGCTTTACAGAATCGGTTATGGTGTCTTGTGATCTGTGAGAAATGTTTTATGATTTTAACAGACTCCAGGAAAGAATTTTTTCCTCAGATAGGACCTGCGTGCCTTCGTGCGATTACGTGCGACTTGCACACGTGCTTGATTCTTAGCTTTTATTATCGCGTCAGTAAGTGTCGTGGGAAGACAATTCTACGTATCTCTGCTCGAATTTCCAATCAAAAACTTGATAAATCGATACTTTCTTTCTTTTTTATATGTATCACAGACTGGCCAGGCGCCTATTTAAAATTACTAAATGTAGAAGAAAATTGTTTGCAACAAATAACGTTTTCAAAATTATCAAAACTAATTCTTTGATCGCAAAATAGACTTATAAAGTGGAAGGTAAAATAATTGTTTGATTTTTATTCCTTGAAAATAAATAATCGATTTTAAATTTACAGAAAGGAATACCTTTTTTATTACGAATATGAATTTAAAATAATTTTTAATATCTTTATGCACTTTACAATTATTATTTGTTGTAAACAATCATAAACAAAAACAATACGAAACTAATCATTTCAAATTAGCGCGCCAAGGTTAACCAATCCAGTTGTTGATGCGACGCATGCGCAATAGCATCTGCAATACTGCGCATGCGATGTATAAAGCGCGTCATTTGTTGCCGTTCGCGCGCTTATTTTGAATATTGAAAAATACAATTTTTGTATTTATTATTAATAATAATAAAAATAATTTCATTTCAGTATTTTCAAGTGTTACGGTTTTAATATATTCTGAGCATTAGGTTAAACAATAAAATGAGTACTTGGTAAATAAAAAATATGTTAATTAATGTAACCTTCTTTATTTTGTTAATTCTTGTTGCTAATTTTCCAATTTGAAATTTTGTATATCAATTACAATAGATGTACAAATCTTATTACGGGACGACTGAAAAATTCCGAAAAATAAAATTCCCGACACTGTAAAATTACCGGAGATTAAACTAATTTGTTAAAAATTAATTTTTCGGTGAAAGCTTAATCATTTTAGTTGTATATTTATCTCTTTCATAAAAAATTAGACTATTTTGTTGAAAATTAATTTTTCAAACTTAAAATTTAACTATTCCATTTTTGATTAAAAATGTATCTCTGTAAGCATAAAATTACTAATAGGTATTTGGTTTAAAATTCATGTATTCTGTTGAAAATTCGTTTTTTTTTTCTTGCAAATCAAGTCTTTTAAATGAATATTAGGGAGGACTGAAGAATCCTGGATAATAAAATTCCCGAGTTGGAAAATTCTTGAATAATAAAGATCCCCAACTAAAAATTCACGAATAATAAAATTCCCGTTATTGGAAATAATAAAATAATTTAATAAAATTATAATATTATAATATTATAATAATAATATAAAATGTGACAGGCGAACAAAGTCTATAAATTTTAGTTTTCGACGCTAACTTTTTTCACTGGAAGTACATATTCTCGGAAGAGACTTGTTTCCCTCAATTTGCTCGGTGAAATTCCTTATAACTCACTCCAAAGGACGATGTTTATGCGCTAAATCCAGTATAAAATTTTCTTTGAGTTGTAAAGTATTTTTACGTGTGAGAGTCTTACAGAAATTAGAGTTCACATGGGCGTACCCACTAAAAACGATGAGAGCAAGCAAAAACATCAAATTATATACATTCTAATAAAATTCTGAATTTAAATGGAACTGGAGCTCTGATATGACTTGACTCAAGGTGGCGCTGTTATCGCAATTTAAAATTTTCAATTCGCTACGCGACAAAATAATTTCATAGAATTTTAAATTGATTCGAATTGTGCAAAATGCCATTCTGATATGTTTGTGAGAACGCTAGGGACGTACAATACGTCAATGTTCCCCGGGCGGAAGTCAAGTCTCGATTGCAAGGTCTTGTAATTGAGCGCAATTAGTTTCTTGATGGAAAACATGAGTGGTTTCAAAGTACTTTAGAACCATGTAAGCACAATCCCGTTATCTTAATTATATTTCGAGACACATACACCATTTCACCAGCCCCCACCGGAAGGGAATGCAGTTTTCGGAAATCTATAGAAATTTGAATTTTTTAAATACTGGTGCATTGAAGCGCATTTGAAATTGATTCCACTCAGCTGTTTTATATCTCATTTCGCCTAGTTTTTAAAAATGGAATTTTTCGTAGGTTACCAATCTAAGAAATATTAATGGGTCAAACTTTACCGTTTTTATTATCT
>JAABKJ010075445.1:138209577-138453392 GCA_011634705.1 Andricus grossulariae
AAATAGTACAAATTAATTCATTTTTTTAAGATTATATTTCTCTATTTCTATAAAGATTTATCAAAATTCAGTCTGGTGAGTTACCTAAATGTTCAATTTTCATCAAAATAATCAAAATGCCTATTTTTTTTAATTTTATAGGCTATAGATTTTTCGCAAGAAAAATAGTGCAGAAATAATTTTGAGATCTCCTTATGTCAGTACCACGTACAAATTGAAGTTGCACTCAAATTTTAAATTGCCGCTTAAATTTTGATATGTGCGCAGCACGTAACGCGCAGCCAAGACACAGTTGTCATTACGAAGGTAAAGCCAGCATAGGAACTTCCGGTGGTAAATCTGACTTGCGGCGCAGTTCGATCTTGGCTTCTTTCCACGGACTTTAAAAATATTCAGTTTGCGAAAATGTAGTGAACTTTGAAATCGTTAGTATGATACGAAAACTGAAAACTGACAGTCGAAATCATCATGGTTGGAAACGTTGAAGATTAGCGCTATTTTTCACCTAAATTCTTAGGCTTCCCAATAAACATAATCGTGAAATCCTAACCATAATTTTTCAATCAACTTGAAAATAATTACCTGTAAAATCAAGTGCCTTGTACCTGGTTTCACGACTTTAGAATTTGCGAGGCTGGTTGTGAAGAATGTAACATAACCTCCAAATTAGGTCGTTTTACTGTTTTATTAGGGTCTTTTTTTCTATGAGAACTTTCATGATATTTTTTCAAATCCACCACAAAATAAACAGTAATCATGCAGTGATTTGTGTCGAATAAAAACCCAAGCTCAGAATTGATGTTTATTGCTTTTTCAAATAATTTTTATCAAATCCTATGTACCAATAATGTTGTCAATAATTTGTAATGTCAATTATTGATTTTATTGTGCACTTCAATGTTGTATGTAATGATATCAATAAAGGGTATTAAAAATTATTGGCAACATTATTAATTTCAAATTTGAATATCCCGCCCGCACGGCCACTTGCGATTCTAGTTCTTCCAGTTCTCACATGAGCGCACGTGTCGCTCCATAAGCGGCCATATTGGAAATATTTGTTTCCAATTTTCATCACGATCCTGTTCTAATATAAAGTACAAATTCTTTTTAAAAATTTCACGTTCCAATTTTAAATTCTCACTCTTTTGAAAATTGTCAGGTTCCAACTTAAAATTATTATTTTTCATAATATTCCCTAATCCAAGTCAAAATTATAATTTTTCTGTAAAATTTCCTCTTACAAGACAGAGGTGCAATTCTCTTGAAAAATTCATTGATTCTCGGAATTGAAAGGACTTTTGTAATATTAAAATAAACTTTTTGTTTAATCTTTTGCCATAAATTCAGGAACTAGTAAAATTAATCCTGAATATTTATTCTAAATTGAAATTTCCTGAATGCTACTAAATAAAAACTTGAAGAATGGAATTGTTAAGAATGGATGACGAAATAAATTATCTGCTGGTAATTAAAATTCATGAGAAATTGAACAAATCCCAGCGAATCTGGGCACCGGGCATGAATAAAGCAAGCTAAAGTTGATTATGTGAGTAAATAATTTCAATATCCTTATTTTGAAAGTTGATAAGTTGTACAATTATTATATTAGTGTAGGGGGCTTAGCCTATTTACTTGTGTCGCAATTGGCTTTTCATTTTTTTTTATGAAGATAAAAATGTTACATATTCGCCGCATATTATTTAACTTTTTTGATCAGCAATATTCCCATTTTTAGAACATTTTAAAATAATGTATATAATGCAGCTCCAATAAAATTCATACCTATATTTCGACTAAGTATACTAAAACAAAATAAAAACAACTATTAACTTATGTATTATTTTCTTCGCAAAATATGCAAGTAACAAAAACGTTCTGAAAATGAAATTGTTCTATATAAGAATGGTACAAAAATGTCTTTTCTACTTTTCCCCATTTTGTTAATTTTCATCTATAGGGATTCTGATAAACGACTTTGTAACACTTAATATCCTTCCATTCATATCAAAAGAAGAAAGTTTATTTATCTCAACTTCTTTCAGAAAATTACGTATTTAAAAAAATCACCTCCTTACAATAGGTGTTTATAATTCAGGTAGTAATCAATTTGAAGTAAGCGATTTTGAATCATATATTAAGTACTGTATACTTTGAAACTGAATTGTTTGAAATGGTGTTTAATACTTAACATTTTAGATTCTTGATTTAAGTTTTCTACGATACAATTTTAATTGTCTAATTTGTAATTTGTATGTGAAAGCGTTCAATTTTGACGTGTAA
This sequence comes from Andricus grossulariae, assembly GCA_011634705.1. Classification (NCBI taxonomy): domain Eukaryota; kingdom Metazoa; phylum Arthropoda; class Insecta; order Hymenoptera; family Cynipidae; genus Andricus; species Andricus grossulariae. The sequence goes on from JAABKJ010075445.1 coordinate 138,211,861, forward strand.
ATAAAAATTGAACAATTATTCTTGTATAACGACTTAAAATAGCAATAATTTAATTTGTAATTCAAAAAATGTTTATTTCAAACGAAAATTTATAATCGTTAAATTGTTTACTTTTTAACCCAAAATTCCTGAAAACAATATAATTTTGAAAACTTTTATTTTATACATGTAAATTATTAGGCATTTGAAAGAAACATTATTCTATTAATAGTTAAAAATTCGAACGACTTTAAGTTTCAGTGTTTTCATTCACGTTTAAAATATTACCTATATATTTAATGAGCGTAATTTAAAAACAAAAGGGGCAATTTTTGTTTAATTTCACTTGACAATGTTTGATTTTATATACTGAACAATTCTTTACTATTTGTAAAGTTTTTATGTATAATTACACCAGCACACAAACAAAATTGGTCTGCCTGGCGGACTACACCGGCATATCTGTATGTTTTTGGGGTCGCTCAATCCAAGTCCAGGGTCCAAATACCCAAGTTAGCTTGTATTTTTCCAAAAAACGGAAAATAGACGTAAAATCGACAAAAACAGCGATTTTTCTTGTATATTTTTACAAAAAACAAAGTACTTTCATGCCAGGTGGACTTAACTAGCATATCTATATGTTTTGAGGTCGCTGAATCCGAAACCGGGGTCCAAATAACCCAGTTGGCTTATATTTTTCCGAAAAACGCAAAAATAGACGTAAAATCGACGAAAACAGCGATTTATATATATATATATTACATGCAAATTATATAATCCGACAATATATATAATGCCCAACAGAGTTCAGGCAAAGTATGTAATACTCTTTATTATACAGATTGCCTAGGCACTATATATAATGCCCAGAAGAGATCAGGCAAAGTGTGTAATAAATATTCTCAATTTGAGCTGTTTTTCCTTTTTTTAAACCATCAATACTTTGGTGATTTTAAACATATTGAGGCATTTTTTTTATTTATAACAAGACGCAGATGAAAAAATATATTTGTTGAAAACAGAAATTTAATAAATGTTTGGACTTTTTAGAAAGAAATATTTAAACTCAATTTTTGAAAAAAATTCACTTTTGATTTTCTTCAAAACATTTTTTAAAAATAGTTTACGATGTGCTCTAAAAGCCTGGAAAATGTAAAAATAGGATCTCCCATAGTTTTCGAGAAATAATTAAAAGTGCATTCGAATTTTTTTTCAATTTTTATTTGTTCAAATACGAATCAAATTGGATTTTGCGAGTTTTTGGCGCTAATTATTTATAATGCATGAAATATTACTTTCTCTTAATAATTAGATGATTATATACATTAACTAAACAATTAAATCTACTTTCTGGAATTTTCACTTAGAATAGAGTTCGGAAGTCGTATTTTTTACAAATTTTTAACTTATTTGTAAGTTTTCGAAAAAATATTTGTTTACAGAATTTAGTATCATTTTTAATAATATTACTTTGAATAATGTTAGAGAGTTGTCGTTTTTGATGAAATATTCAACATTTTTTCCACTTTTCAATTATTGTGAGGTAATAATGGGTACAATTTAACAAATCTAATTTTTTAAACAAATTGTCATTGTTTATAACTATCTTCTCCTATAGTCATGCTAGATAGTTGCGGTTTTTTCTGAAATTTTCAACTTATAGTCCACTTTGTACTTAGAATGAGGTAATAATTAATGAAAATATGAAAAGTGAACAAAAAGTTCAAAATTTCAGAAAAAAACACAACTAACAAGCAGTAATAAAAAAGATAGTTATAAACAATAATTATTTATTCAAACAATTATGTTTATTATATTGCATCCATTAATACCTAACACTAATTAAAAAGTTGATAAAAAGTGGAAAATTATAGAAAAATTGCAAGTTTCTAGCATTATTTTAAGAGAATATTGGGATAAATTATAATAATTTGTTTGAACAATTATTCATGTTAAATTTAATTTATTATGGGTTCGCTTTAACTGAGCAGTAGATAATACGTTGAAAAATTTGAAAAAACCGCGACTTCATAACTCAAGACTACTTCATTACTCAAGACTAAAAGAAGATTGCTAAAAATAATAATAAATTGTTTGAATAATTTATATGAACATATAATTTTAAATAAAAATTAGAATTATTCATCATTTGTTTAAAAAAAAACCCGCAAAAAACATAATTAGCGCCAAAAGACTGGAAAACTAAATTTTTTACTTACAACGTTTTTTGTTGGAACCCTTCAAAATAGACTTATGGGGGTGATATTTGAAAAATAACTTTTTATTCGTATTTGATGGTTAATTTGAAAGAAAAATGTTAATTTTAACTTGATTAACATAATATTAACGATTCTGAAACAAATGCACAAAAATGTATATTTTTCTTATGGGAGATTCGTGTTAAACTTCATGATTTGACATGGAGTTGCTCATTTCACAAATTGCCTGGACATTGTAAGTAATGTCAGACCTAACTCAGGTAACGAATATATATTATTCCAACGACAATTTAGTTAAATTCAAATTTACAATTACATCTAAATTAGTTCTAAATTGGCATGTAATTAAAATCGAAGCTCTCATACAAATTTGCCGACGTTCTCCGCCCACTTTGTTGAGACGTACATACAGGTATAAATTTGGACCATCCTATTCTTGCACTGATTCAAGCCCGTTCATGGTGCATAAAATGCTCAGATAATTTCACGCGGATGATGACGTTAGGCCACTCTAGCTCAGTCATGAACTTGGTGATCAAACCAAAGGAATATGTTAGGAGCGGAATGACATAAGTGGTAATCGCCATTGTAATGTTCTTTGCGCTGGAGCCAGACATCACAATCATACTGAGGCGACTTGAAAAAGCAGTCTCGAGCGTCTTTTCGATTGCAAAGTGGAACAAACCCCTCGCCTGCAATATGCAAATATACTGGTACGATTCTTCATAAGTCGCTACCATCTTGTATTTAAATAAGGAATTGTAGACTTCAGAAGCTCCGATCATGATTCCTTAAAGCAACAAATCCCGACGCAACTGGAACCAATGATTGTCAAGTGTTATGAGGAACAGTGTTGATAGACCGGATGAAATTATACCAGAAAAACAACCTTTTGCATCCGGCTCGCGATGGACTAAACCTGATGCTGGCAAACCGGAATTTTGTCGAGTTGTCCAAGGAATGAGGTTTCCATAACTCCAAGTATAAACGGTGGTTCATCTAATATTCTCTTCTGTTTGTCGGGTTAAATAGGTTTCTAGAGCTTTATCTGGAAGCACAATAGATAGAGGCAACAGAAAGATGCAGAAAATTATTGCACTTCGAGAGTTTCCTTACAAGACCACCCACTTACATGTAACATAGCTGTTAGTCACTTGTCTTTTGTCAGATATTATACAAATCTTATCCACCACTAGAGCATGAGCTCTGTCATGCATCTCAACATTCGTGGATGCACCTCCAGGCACTCAAGAAGCTTGATAAGCTGCTCATGGTTCGTGTTATCGAGTGCCTAATAGTAGTTAATTCAAGCGATGGACGAATTGCGTCGATACCTGATCGAATCCTGGGTGATACACCTGTCTATTAACAGGTTCTCCTTGCAAATATTGCACTCCATACCAACTCGATAGATGTTAATATGCTCTCTTCAAATATTTCAGTAAATCACTTGTATTTACTATTTTCATCAGCTATGGGCCTGTAATTATTTAGACTATACAAATCTTAGGTCTTAGGAATTAGTACGGTGCGACTTTCCACTATTCACTGCGGGATGGGTTGTTCTTTGTTTAAGAAAGTAGTAAATATACGAGCTAGATGTTGTTGCGTAGAAGAGACCTTTTTTCATCAAAAGTTGTGGAATTTGTGTGGCCCTGGTGCTGAAAAGTCCTCAGTTCTAGCCATAACCTTCTTCACTTATTCAGCAGTAATCAGTGGACATTCTTTCTCCGGACCTTGCAGCCTTCGCCTACAGCAAAAGTTACGAAAGAGTGATAGACCTGAAGAGTCTTCATTTAGCTGATGAGTATCTCCTCATAAAGGCTCCCACAAGACTTGAATTTTCTCTCTGATTGTCGGATTTTTAACGGCACATGGCATTCTATTAAATAGATGGGAAGGTTGAGTAGAAAAAGTGAAATTTTTCTGAATTCCTTTTACTTGTTGTTCAAAGGGCTCTTTGGCTTTTGAAAGCGCTCTTATTTTTTTGCGTCTAGAGCTGCGTGATGGTCAAAATTTTACATTTTGGAGAGCGAATCGGAGAAAGCAGTATTAGATTCAGCAAATTTGTCCATTCTAAGAAAGATTTTTTGGTGGATTTGGTTATCTAATCTATAGCCTTGTGTAGCCAACCAGTTAAACAATGACTGTATATTATTACGTTTCATTGGTCTATCATACAATAATTGTTCTGTGCAAATGACTATGTTGTGGGGGCCGTCCATTGTGTTTTTTGACATTATTGCTAATTTCTTTAAATATATATTATGCAATACTTTTGACTTTTGACTTATCATGGTAATATGAATATTTATGAAATTTATCATCTATATGTGTATTTCACAATTTCATCGCCAATCATTGTACCGATTACCCTTATCTTTTCCGTTTCAAAAGTCCACTGGATTCTAAAATATTTTACTCTCTAACTTGAAAACTTAACCATTTTCTTGAAAATTCGACTTTTTTGGGTAAGAAATTTTATCTTCTTTGTTGAAAATTTATGTTTTTTTTTAAGGATTTAACTATTTTGTTAAAAATTCGTATTATTCCGTTGAGTTCAACTTGCAGACTTCTTTGCTGTTAATAATTTTTTTTTTTTTCAAATTTTACGTTTCCATTTTTTGTTGAAAACTTATCTTTTTAATTTTTAAATTCACCAATTGGTAGGTATTTAAACTGGTTGGTTGTAAATCGACTTTTTTATAAGAAATTTATATTTTGTGTTGAAAAATCAACTGTTTTGTATAATATTTGTCTCTTCAGCTTGAAAATTCAACGATTAGGATGAAAATTAAACTATTTTGTTATAAATTAGCTTTTTCGTTAAATATTCATCTTTTCGGTTTGAAAACTTTTTTTTAAGTTGAAAGTTCAAGCATTTCTTAGATAAATCGTCTATTTTGATAGAAAATAATTCTTTTGAAACCTGAAAATTCGTCTTCTGGTAGAAAATTTATATTTTTGGTTAAAAATTCATCTTCTTGGGTTAGTTATTCAGCTATTTGGTTAATAGTTAAACTATTTTGTTAAAAGTTTTATTATTTTGTAGACAATAGAACAATTTTTCATTGAATTCACCTTTTTTGGTTGAAACTTCAACGATATATTTTTTTAAATTCGTTCTTTTGGATTCAAAATTACTTTTTTTTGTGAAAATGTAATTTTTTTAACTGAATATTTAGCTATTTTATTTTTGGTTAAAAGCTTATGTTTTCCAGTTAAAAATTCAACTATTTTGTTCAAATGTTATGTATTTTGTTGATAATTCGACTTTTATATTGAAAAATTAATCTTTTCAAAGTAAAAAACTCGTCTTCTGGAAAATTTAACTATTTAGTTGAGGATTCAACAATTTTGTCAAAAATTTGTATTTTTTTTTTACATTTAGCAGTTTGAATATTGTTTTTTTTTAAGTAAAGAGGTAATTTTTTATACAGAAAATAATACTATTTCATTTTTGGTTCGAAACTTATCTTATCAACTATTTGGTCGTTGATGTATTTTGTTGAAAATTCATTTTTTTGGGTAGAATATTAATTTCTCGTGATGAATTTTTATCTTTTTGATAAAAGATTCAACTATTTGGGTAAAAAATCATCTTTTTTATTTAAAAACTAAATTTCTTATTGAAAATTCATCTTCTCTGGTTCAAAAGTTTTTCTTTACAATTGAAAATTCCAAAATGAATAATATTAATAATAATATTAACGATATGTAATATTTCATAATAATTATAATTTCAGGAATCATTATTAATTTGCAATAATTCAATTATTCCATATTATTTTGCAATAAACGGTTGTATAAGAATATAATAAACTAACAGTTGAAAATTCAACTATTTGATTGTGAATTCAAGCGTTTTGTAGATAAATCGTCTAGTTTGATAGAAAATTATTCTTTTGACAGTTGAAAATTAGTCTTCTGGTAGAAAATTGATCTTTTTCATACAAAAAATTAATCTTTTTGTGTTAATTTTTCATCTATTTGGTTATAAATGAAGATATTTTGTTGAAAGTTTGATTACTTTGCAGATAATTAAACTATTTTATTAAATTCACCTTTTTTAGTGCAAAATTGAATTGTATTTTGTTAAAAATGCGTCCTTTTGTATTACAAATTAGTTATTTTACAGGCAAAATGCAAATAGTTTAACAAAATCTGGAAAAATAGTTTTTTTCGTGAAATAAATGTATATTGTTTTCGCTGCTATGCAGAGTACATTTTTTGATCCAATTATACGTCTAGTGAGTTCAGCGTTGTCCATCAGGTTGAATATATATATATATATATATATATAAGAGCGGAAACTGGAGGTTTTTTCTCTCTGTTATAACTCTGAAAGTTGTGGCATATCGCGAAGCGAAGAGGTACTACTACGTACGTAATCATCGAAGAACGAGGCTGAGTATAATTGATATTTTTTTATAGAAATTTACCGGTTTTGTTGAAAATCCGTTTTTTTTTTGTTGAAAATTAATTTTTTTACTGAAAATATAATTTTTCCATTTTGTTGATTGAAAATTTATCTTTTTTAGTTAATTATTTGTTTGGAAATTAAAATTGAAATTTGGTTGAAAATTAGTTTTCTTTATTGAAAATTAATTTTGTTGACTGAGAATTTAACTATTCCATTTTTTTGCGAAAATTGATCTTTTGCGATAGAAATTTCATCTTTTTGGGGTAAAAATGGTTAATTTAAATTAAATTTTTTTAAATTTAAATTTATTTTAAAATTTATGAACGAAATTTATTTTTCAGAGGTGGCGAATTCGATACGGTGAGGCCTTTAACGACCGCACAGATAAAACACGAGGAGTCGAAAGTAATTATGAAAACCGAATCCGAAGAGCCGGCTCTCTTAGGAGAATGGTTTCCAGTCAGAATATCAATTTCCACCAATGAAAATATTGCGAGCGCTATTTTGCGAATTGCACTTTTATCCGATGGCACGAATGAACAGTCAAGTAGGTCTAGAAAAATATTTATTTGTTGAAATAAAAAATTTAATGAAATTAAATTAAATTTAAATTGAATATTCATTGAAATTTATTTAAATAATTAATAATTTAATTAAATTTATTTTGTTTATTGAAATTTATTTAATCTAAAAATATTAATTTAATTTCAACTAAAAATTTTCAATTACAAAGACTATTATTCAAATTATTATTTTTTGTGATTTTTAAACTTTTTTTATTGAATGCTAAATTCGAAATTGAAATTCGAAAAAAAAAATTAATACCTGAAATTCGACTAAAAAGTTAGTGTATTTATTTCTCGATGCTAGTTTTGTTAACCAGTGTGATCATTAATTTGAATTAAATTAAATTGAAATTAATTTTTAATTTTAAATGAAATTTTGCGGACATCCTGATATAATATTATTGTTAGTAATTTCTTTGTCTTGTATTTATATTTATATTTCGGAAATTTGGAAAATTCAACTGAAATATTTTTTAGTTGAAAATCCAGTTTTTTGTTAAGAAATTCAACCAATTTGTTGAAAATCTAGTTATTTTGTTAAAGGTCATCTTTTTTTTTATGGATAATTAAACCATTTTGTTGAAGGTTCGTCTTTTTTTGTTGAAAATTAATTTTTTTACTGACAATGTAATTTTTCCAATTTTGGTTGAAAATTTATCTTTTTTAGATAAAAATTAAACTATTTTTTTAAAAATTTAATTATTTTGCTGATAATTCGTCTTTTTTATTAGAAAATTAACCTTTTGGGCTGAACATTCGTCATTTTTCTGAGAATTTAACTATTTGTTTAAAATTCAACTATTTTGTTCAAATTTTAATTATTTTGTTGAATTTCGAATTTTTGGTATGTAATTCAACTAATTTGTTGAAAATCTAGTTATTTTGTTAAAAAGTCATTTTTTTTATCGATAATTAAACTATTTTGTTGAAAGTTCGTTTTTTTTGTAGAAAATTAATTTTTTTACTGACAATTTAATTTTTCCAATTTTGGTTGAAAATTTATCTTTTTTAGATAAAAATTAAACTATTTGTTTAAAAATTCAATTATTTTGCTGATAATTCGTCTTTTTTATTAGAAAATTAACCTTTTGGGTTGAAGATTCGTCTTCTTGTCTGAGAATTCAACTATTTCGTTCAAAATTAAAATATTTTGTGAAAATTTTAATTATTTTGTTGAATTTCCAGTTTTTGGTATGTAATTTAATTAATTTGTTGAAAATATAGTTATTTTGTTAAAAATCAAGATTTTGGAATAAAATTTTGAAGCTTTTCAAGAATTTTCAAACTATTTAAAATGGAAATAATGTAACTTCTAATTTAAAAAGGGTTCAGTTAAAAAACATTTTAATTTTTCAATTTTTAATGTTTCCAGCTTAAAATTGCTTAATATATAGTTTTGAAAATTTTAAAGTTTATTAATTGTTTCTTTAATTCAGAACAGTAAAAACCATAATATGGATTTATATTTTTGGAACTGAATTTGAATCATTGAATTTTATATTGTATAAAAGTTAAAAATTATAAATTTGCTGTTTATCTGCATTTCATTTAAAATGGTTGAATTGAAAAGTGATAGTGTACATTCTATTTTATACGTGTAAATTATTGAGAATGTGAACATAACATTTTTGAATTTAAAAACTTTTAAACTTTAATTTTAAATAATTTAAAATGCAAGTGTTCCACTTTGAGTGGAACCAATTACTAATTACCAATTACTAAATTACCAATGAACAAAGGTGAAAAGGTGACAAATTTCCAGAATAGGTGAAATAGGTGGACAAGGTCAAATTGGTGAAAAAGGTGAATACGAGACGACCTGTGAAGGCTGAAATTAATTTCCACTGTAAAAATTGAATTTTCAACGAAATATTTTGTATACAACCAAAAAGATGTACATATTTGAATTTTCAACCTAATAAATGGGATAAATGGGAAAACGAGGGGGAAAAAGAGGAATCCTTAAAAAAGGGAAAAACGGAGGCATGTGAAAAACACTGTGAAGCCTGTAATTTGTCGACTTTGTCAAAATTTAAAGAAAGTTTTGCATTATTCACTAAAAACAGTACTACTTTATGGACGATACCTTCGAAATAGGGGACATTGGGAACTTCAGCTATATATAGGGGTCAATAAGGGATATAGGGATCATTCTGTAAGACCTGAAATTGTTTAAAAATGCAAGATATGGAAAAACCAATAGCGCTATTCGATTCTGCGCACAGAACTACATAAAGTGCATATACTAGACCATTTTTCCGCCATTTGCAAAACGTAAAGACTGTATTTAATTTCTTCCACAGAATCGAATGGTGCTATTATTTTTTCTGAGGGACTTCTTGTGTATTTTATTTCTAATTAAGCAAAAATGTATAATCTCACTGTTTTAACTCATTAAAGTAAAATAAATAATTTGCCGCGTCCTAGGAGAAATAAAATTTGTTGTTACAATACGTTGGCCCCCGAATGTTGCTCAAATGTTAAAGAATCTGAATATAAAATATAAAATGGATCTCAAAATTAATGAAATAACGAAACATTATTAATATAATAAATTATACAACGTCTAATTTAAACAAAATTATCTATTTCACAGGCAAAGAAAGATTTTGAATAACTTATATAATAGAACGAATTTCTATTAAAAGGTTTAACACTTCTTATCATAAAATTGTGATTTCTGATAATAAATTAAGGAGGTGAAGTTAATTATTTATAAATTTATATGCATAATATGTATGTGGAAACTTATTCTTACCTTCCTATAAAATGATAAAGTCATTTTAATATCTTCAATTTTTACATAATCCCGCCAAGCAATTTTGCAGATGCACAACTCGTAGCAATTAATTTTATGAAGCATATTACGAAACAATGTACTTAAAGGTTACTGCCGTTTCCAGGCTTAAAAACTAAGTTTTTAAAACTACACTTAAAATAGAAATGTAAAATATTTAAAAACACGAAAGGGAACAAGATGTAATAAAAACACTTTATAAATCCAATAAAAGGGAACCCAAACTCAAAAGGAAAAACTAGATAATGATAAAAAGTACGTTATGAAACGAATAGAAGGAAACATAAACACTAAACAAAAGTTTTATGCTGGGCTCTACAAAACGATGGTACCTTACCAACGATTCAGGAGATAATAACTACCAAAAATAAATTTAGGGGAAAAGAGGAGAGGGGATTCAGAGGAAATGATGGGGTGAATAGCGGGAATGGGAAGAGGGGAAGTAGAATAATTGAGGAGAGGGGATTAGGAAGAAAGAGGTGAAGGGAATAAAGGGAAACTAAGGGAAATAGTGAAGAGGAGTAGGAGAAGTGTGATCAGGGAAACTATAGGGACTGAGGGGACATTTTGAGGAGGGAAGTAGGGAAAGCGAGGAGAAATGAGAGTAGGGGAAGTAGGGGAAGTGTGGTAAAGGGGAATAGGGGAAATAAGAGAAAATCAGAAGGTAACTAAGGGGAAATTGGAAGGGAAATTGGGGGGAATTTAGGAGAGGGGATTCAGAGGAAATGATGGGGTGAGTATAGGGAATGGGGAGAGGGGAAGTAGGATCATTCAGGAGAAGGGAACTAGGGAGAAAGAGGTGAGGGGAATAAGGAGAAACTGAGGGAAATAGGGAAGAGGAGTAGGAAAATTGTGATGAGGGAAACTAGGGGAACTAAGGGGAAAATAAGAGGAGGAAAGTAGGGAAAGCCATGAAAAACGAGATAAGGTGAAGTAGACGAAGTGAGGGAAGGGAAAGTAGAGGAAATAAAAGGAAATATAGCGGAAAATGAGGGGAAATGGGTAGGGAAATTTGGTGGACTTGAGAAGAGGGGATTCAGAGTAAATCATGGAGAGAGGAGAGAGAATGAGGACGAGGGTAGTAGGATAAGTGAGGAGAGGGGAAGTAGGTAGAGTTGGTGAGGGGAATGAGGGAAATAGGGAAGAGGAGTAGGAGAACTGTAATGAGGAAACTAGGGGAACTGAGGGGGAATTAGGAAAAGGGAAGTGGGGAAAGTGAGGAGAAATGAGAGGAGGAGAAGTTGGGGACATAAGAGGAAATCTGGCGGGAAACAAGGGGAAATATGACGGAAAATAAGGGAAAAAATATGACGGAAAATAAGGGAAAATGGGAGGGAGAAGTTGGTAAAATGAGGAGAGGGAATTCAGAGGAAATGATGGGGAGAGTAGGGAAAATAGGAAGAGGGGAAGCAAGATAAATGAGGAAAGGGGAAAAGAGGGAGTGAGGTGAGGGGAATGAGGGGAAACTGAGGGAAATAGGGAAGAGGAGTAGGAGAAGTGTGATGAGGGAAACTATGGGAACTGAGGGGAAATTAGGAGAAGGGAAGTAGGGAAAGCGAGGAGAAAATGAGAGTAGGGGAAGTGTGGTAAAGGGGAATAGGGGAAATAAGAGGAAATCCGAAGGAAACTAAGTGGAAATTGGAAGGGAAATTTGGGAGAATTGAGGAGAGGGGATTCAGAGGAAATGATGGGGTGAGTAGGGCGAATGGGAAGAGGGGAAGTAGGAGAAGTGTGATGAGGTAAACTAGGGGAACTGAGGGTAAATTAGGAGACGGGAAGTAGGGAAAGTGAGGTAAAGGGAAATAGGAGAATTGAGGTGAAGGGAAATAGGGAAAATAAGAGGAAATCGGGAGGAAAATAAGGGGAAATGGGAAGGGACATTTTTTGGAATTTAGAAGAGGGAATTCAGAGGAAATCATAGGAAGAGTAGGTGGAATGAGAAGAGGGGAAGTGGGATAATTGAAAGTAGGGGAACTAGGGAGGAAGAGGTGAGGGGAATAAGGGCAAACTGGGGGAAATAGGGAAGAGGAGTAGGAAAAGTGTAATGACGGAAATTAGGGGAAATTAGGAGGAGAGAAGTAGGGGAAGCGAGTAGTAATGAGAGAAGCGGAAGTAGGGGAAGCAAGGTCAAGGAAAATAAGAGAAAATCGGGAAGAAAATGAGGGAAAATGCGGAGAACAAATTCGTGGAATTGAGGAGAGGGGATTTAGAGAAAATCGTGGGGAAAGTACGGGGAATGGGAAGAGAGAAAGTAGGATAATTGAGGACAGGGGAACTATGGAGAATGAGGTGAAGTATTTTTTAAGAATTCGTATTTTTTTCTCCTGATTTCAAGAAACTGCACCTTTTTCTCGTTTTGCACTTAAATGTAAACGAAATTAAAACAATTTAATTAAAACATCCAACTATTCTCTATTGTAAGTTTTTCTATGAAACGTCCATCATTATTTTATGTTTCTGTCGATTGCAAATTCACCTTTTTCAGTTGAAAATCCATATATTAGGTTGGTAATTAAGAAAAATTAAAAAATCAACTTTTTGGTTGAAAATTCAAGGGTTTGGTTGAATTTTGAACTTTTATCTTGTAAATTTCTTTTTTTGTTGTTGTTGAAAATTCATCACTTAGGTTAAAATCAAAGAGTTTTGCTGAAAATTAAGTTTTTTTGTGACAATTATTTTTTTCTTGTCTGAAATTATAACTATTCCATGTTTGATTGAACACTGACCTTTTTTGGTTGAAAATTCAACGATTTGCTTGAAAATTTATGTACTCTGTTAAAAATGCATATTTTTGAAGAAAATTATTCTTCTCGTGCTTGAAAATGCAGTTCTTTAATAAAAAACAAATATATTTCGTTGAATGTTTATTTTGTTGAAAATTCAATTATTATTATTATAAGAGGTTTCGGTACCGTATAAAAAAATTTCATTCTAATTTTAATTCATAGGAAAACAATTATGAGAATATGAGAATAATATTTAATACGGAATTAAAGCATTGAATAACGATGGGAAAAAATGTGAAATTATCTTATAAATTATCGGAAATCTTTCAATCTTTTAAAATATTTTTAGTCTCTTCATAATACCAGAAAATTCCTAAAGATGTATTGAACTATCTCGAATTATTCGTAAAATCATTTTAAAATCTTTCGGATTTACTTTCTACAATTTTTGAAATGTTTCTCCATTTTTTTGTATCTTTTTAAATACTCTCTTCATATTAATTTAAAAAAAATAGAGAATCACTTTCAGTATTTTCAGGAATCTGAGGAAAATTTTCGTATGATCTTAAAACCTTTCAAAATCTAGACAATTTAAAAATTTTATTTCAAAATCTTTAAAAATGTACATTAAGTCCTATTCGAGTTTTTCGAAACTTTTAAATATCTTTGAAAGTGATTCGAATGTTCCCTAAGATTTTGAAACAATTCTGCACAAAAAAAAATCTTTCAAATCTTCCACATTCTTTTTTAATAATTCTGAAAAACTTTTGAAATTATGTCAAGTGTACTCTTAAAATAAATTTTGGAAAAAAAATAATTTACAATTTTTTGCGAAATCTTAAGGTAATTTTTTCATCCTCTGAAAACCTTCGGAAATTCTAATAAACCGTCTAAATTTTTGGTTCGAAATCTACATAAGTCTACATTTGGTTTCAAATAAAATAATTTTTGTATTCTTTCAAAACTTCTAAAATTTCTCTCAAACTTATTTGAATGTTTTTTAAGATGTTGAAGTCTGGAAAAATTTAAAAAAATTTCTTTGTAATCTTCTACGTTCTTTTCCAGGATTTCAGGAAATCATTCGAGATGTTTTTAAATGCAATACAAAATTTTCCTTAAATTAGATTGAAGAAGATAATAACTTAAGTCCTCCCTGGAATCTTGACAATAAAATAAAATTATTTTCAAACATTCAAAATCCTTAAAAAGCTTTAAAATTGTATTTCCAAATGTTTAAAAATCGACATGTCTACATCGGGAAGAAAAACTTTTGATAGAAAAATGCCTGTACGTACGTTTTGAAAAAGTGTGCGGAGAACGTCGGCAAATTTGCATAAGAGCTTCGATTTTAATTACCTGCCAATTTGGGACAAATTTAGAATAAATTGTAAATTTGAATTTAACTAAATTGTCGTTGGAATAATATATATTCATTACCTGAGTTCGGTTTGACATTACTTACAATGCGCAAGCAATTTGTGAAATGAGCAATTCCTTCATGTGTCAAATCACAATTTCAAAAAAAAAAAATAATAATAATAATTTTCTACTAAATAGTCGAATTTTCCATAAAAAAAGATTCATTTTCAACAAAATATGTAATTGCTTTGAAATTGCAACTAAAATAGATTTATTTGTAACCAATTTCATTTTGAACAAATAAAGAATGCATTCTATAAAAAAAAAGAATTTGTAACCAAAGTGATGAATCATCAACTAAAAAAGATTTTAATTTGATGAGAAAAAGAGTTCAATTCATCCAAACAAGACCTATTTAAAAAAATTTATTTTGAAGAATTTCTGAAGAATTATATTGAAAAAGTATAAGTTTTTATTTTACAAGTTTCTCACGAAATCTTAGGAAAAAATTCGTTTCCGTTTAAAAGATATTTAGGACTTTCAAGATATTTTTAATCACTTGCAAAGTTTTGAAATTTCTAAATATTTTTTTAACTGACTCAAATTATTCTTAAATTGCTTGAAAATCTTCCAGATACCTTTTGGCAATTTTGGTAATCTTTTGAAGTGTTTTGAAATATTTGTAAACATAATCTCAAAAATAGTTTTTCAGGATAAAAAATTATTTTAAATTTTGCAGGTATCTTTAGAACATTTTTTCATTATCTTGAAATTTTTCAAAATTCTCAAAACGTTTGAAAACGCCTAAGAAGCTTCTTTTCGAAATCTCATAAAAATCTACATTAGGTTGTAAATTTTCTGTGTAAATCTTCTCAAGATTTAAATTTGTTGAAATCTTTCAAAAGTTTAAAATTATTTTGGATCTTTACAAAACGTCAAATTTTCTCTTAAACTTACTCGAATTTTACTAAAATTTTGTGATCTTGGAAAGATAAAAAGTTTTGCTTTAAAATCTTCTACATTCTTTTCCGAAATTTCAGGAAATCATTTGCAATGTTTTGCAAACTTTTCCAATTTTATCTCATGAATCATTTTTCAAAATAAAAAATCGCTTGCAATTTTCCCAAAAAACAATTTTTGAATAAAAAATTTCCCAGGAATCTCAAAAAAATTTCGTATTCTCTTGACACTCTTAAAAATTATATAAAATCTTTTAAGTTTTTTGTATCAAATCTCAGAAAATCTACATTTCTCCTAAATTTTTTGCAATCATTTTAAGTTTAAAATTATTTTTGTATCTTTGATAAACTTCGGAAATCCTTTGTTATGTTTCAAAATCTCGTTGAGTATTCTTCTCAAAATAAGTTTTCAAGATGAAGAATCACCTCTAATGTATATTTTCTCAAATTTCAAATTATTTTAGAAATTTTTTAAAAACTTCTCAATATCGTTTAAAAGTATTTGAATTTTTTAACATTTTGTAATCTTACAAAATTGAAAAAGTTTGGTTTAAAATCTTCGACATTCTTTCTAAAAATTCAAGGATATCATTTAGATATTTTCAAATCTTTTCTCAAAATTCATTTATCAAAATAAAAAATCAATTAAAATTTTCTTGATAATCCTAAACAACAAATAAAACTTTTATAATTCAAATTTTTCCTAGATCAATTTTCTAACAGAAAAGAAGAATTTTCAACGAAATAGTGACATTGGCAACTAAAGAAAAAAAATTTCAAATCAGAAAAATGAATTTTCAACCAAAAAATTCAATTTTTCCCCAAAAAATACTTTCAGTCAAAAAAGAAAAAAATTTTCACACAAATTATAATTTAAGGGGATAAACGGTTTTGAATACAAAATAAAAATTTCTAATAAATATTTCTTTCAGGTTTATTTTTTCATTTATTTTTAGGGTTATACAAATATAATTTTGGTAAGATTCTTTAAAAAATTCGAAATATTTCATTTTAATTTATGATAATATTTTGAAATATTTTGAAATCTTTTCGAATTCATAATCATTTTTCAACCATTTTAAAAACTTTTAAACCTTTTAAATTTCAGTTGGTCGAATGGTTGAGGTTATGCCTACCAAATCGCTGTCTGACCTTACCCTAAACAAGAAGCATGTTGTGATGAGAGTTCGAAAAGTTCATACTAAATATGGCAACAGGATTGTCGCTGAATTGGAGAATCAGTTTTTCGTTTTCTTACCTGCCAGAATTATGAAAGTGTTTGAAGATGCACAATGTAAGGAGACATTCGAAAACCTGGAAGAAGCGGCCAAAACAAATAAACTCTTCTTCATCTACCTTGGTGGACAGTATAATAATTTTGAATTTGAATATGTGCAGTAAACACAATTTCTAATATAAAGTCTGCATTGTAAAAAAATTTGTGAATAAATATTCATACTAAACACGAAATAAAATTGCTTATTTATTATAGATTGGGCAAAGTTCATATTAAAAAAAAAGTATTTATTTGAGATTAAGCTACCTTAATAATGAAAAATACACTGCTGGATAGCAGTTTCTATATTCTTGTAAACCTGGAATCTTGCAACACGCCATACACCGAAACAACGTTGGGAAACAGATTCTTTATTCTCAAAATGCTGTAGAACATCAATATGTCTTACACCTAAACATCGTTGCGTAGCAAATTCTCTATTCTCATAATCCTGTAAGCAGCAACCCGCCTTACACCGACAAAATTAGGTTTGAATAAAAATAAAAATTTTATAATAAAAACATAACTGGAACAAGAAATTTTAGCACTGACACTAAGGATTTTTTAATTTTATTTATACAAAATCTTATTCTTATATTGACTTTCTATATAATTAAGAAATAAGAACTTTAACGTTTTCATTTTTAAAACTTACAATGCAGTTTTAGATATCAACTCTTAAATCATTTAAGATTATGTCGTTCGTGTTCTTTTTTTAAGTTTCTTTTCCAGAAGTTGACGGCTTAGGTGAGGATGTTGATATTGATAAATATGGTGATGTTGGTGAAGATGGTAAGTATTGAGGTTCGGAAGGCGGAGGTGGAGGTGCCAGCAAAAGTAATTGCAACAGGGTTGGATCTATTGAATGTGATGGGGAAAATTGAGATTGTGTTGTAATTGGAGGAACATGTGCCTTTTCCAAATAACCTGGTTGTAGTGGATCGTATGCTGTGTCTGCTGGAATCTATAAAGAATGACAGAGTTAGAAAAAGTATAAATGCAGCTGTGTTTTAAGAGAAATTATAATATAGCAGACTTTCACCTGTAAAATCTGTTTTATTGTTCGCCTCTTGATCTCAAATTGAGGTGAAGGAAGATCAAGCGCTTTTAGTTCAAAGCGAGGATCATTCTGATGCGCTGATTTGCAACAGCATCCATGTGTAGCATTTTCTTCTTCCTTTAAAAACAGTCTATCAGATGATGATGATAATGATGATGCAGTTGGACTATACTTCACTCCTAGAACTAAAGGCAGTGAGGATGAAAACAGTCAAGACACACGTATGTATGTCTTGACTGTTTCTAATGAGAAACGACTTCGTTTCCCACTAGAAACGGTTAAATGCAACTTCATCGACATAAAATAGATTTATAGTATATCTGGTTATTTAAATTTGAGATGAAATCATAATGTTGGTTTTTCTAATTTCAAATTATAGTATTTTTTATTCTTTTGAGTTTAAACTCTGTTTTATATCCGTATTTTAATTTGACTCATCACTAAATCGCCTGAGTGTATGCAACCAAACATGATTGTATGCGAATTCATGAAATAAAAAGTTGTATCATTCTTCTGTCATCACGCATCGTAGGTATGTGTACCGACTGTTGGCGCCTTGATCTACTAGACTTGCGCAATGTAAGCCTAAAAGTAACACACTATGAAAAACTATTTTTATAGTACTAATTTGTCGCATCGTGTTCCTTTTATGCTAATATGATACAAGCGCACGTACAAGCTAACATTGAATGTGATGAGAATGTGTTCGTTAAAGCCAGAGGAGCTTTAACAAAAGAGAAGTCACAATTACCAAATTACAGTTGTCGATCATTTGACCTTTGATTTTAAAAGGTCTGGGCGCAAATGTGGGGGGAATGCAAAGACCGAGCGCGCAGCGCGAGGTAAATACATCATCGAGCGCGAAGCATGAGATAAATATATTATCGAGCGCGAAGCGCGAGAACCAACAGTCGCGCGCCCTAGGCGCGCTCAAACTTGCGGGCGAAGCGAGCCACGCGCAAAGCGCGTGATGAGAATGTGCCCGCGCAGCGGGCAGATTTTTTTAAAAATGGGTTCACAACATTTAAAAAAAAATGGTTTGACCAATTTTTATATAATGTAGCGAGCACAGGTGACAAGGTTCATTATGTTCTATTATTATTATGATGTTTCTAGCACGTCACGTGTGCTCGCTAAATTATGTCAAATATTGCCAAAAGCTTTTTTTCAACTTTATGAAACCGTTTTCGAAACAAGTGTGACATGATTGAAAATTTTCGACTTCGAGTTTATAGTGCACGGAAAAAGTTTATGGAAATTACCTGGCACTGTAGTGTAAGTAAAAAAAAGGTAAAAAATGCTGTACAGTGGTATTTATCATGTTTCCAAAGTGTTTACATTTTTAGTAATCCTGCTTTATTTACATACTAAAACTGTTATTTAAAATAAGGGTATTTTTCATGGACAGACGCTCAAACCGGGAAGAAAACATGTTTTTCCGCCAACCTAAGTTCGATAATCGAATTGATGATCTTACGAAAATACAGAAACATTAATAATTATCTCAATTTGGTCAACAAATAGATTTAATACGTTTGGTTTGCTCATCCCTCAATTAAAACTATGAAACTACAGCTTAGGAAAAAACAAAATAATCCTTTGAAATGTATCCCGTCAGTTTCATCAAAAACATAATATCGTTTTGTTTTTATTATAAAAATATCGCATGATAAAACATAATTCAAACAAGTTTTGAGTATTCTCAAAAATATATATTCTTTTAATATCAGAATCACTCATACGAGATTTTTCCTCCCGAATCCTGTCAAGGCCTAAAAATAAAAATAAATTTTCATTCACAATCAGTAATTACGAAATCAGGTAAATATTCATGATTGTAGTCTGATTTTCTTATCTTGTTTATTCAACCTGACGCAATTAAGAATTATATATTATTTCAATTGCTATCACCTTTTGAGAAAGTATCACGTCTAATTTGCACACAAAAATTATTCTTCGATTTTTCTGAAAATGTATCCACGAATCAATAAAAAATTTAAATACGTGTGTTGTTTCTGACTGAGATATAGCTTTTCGAATTATTCGAATGAAACCTTTGTCAAGAATTCACAGAAGGTAGAAATTACATGTCTACAAAGAGATGCATCGATGTTGCAAATTTCATACCCAATTTTTGAAATTACACTTTCTCTTGTTTTTTTCTAATTTTTCACTTTAAAACATTTTTTTTCAATATCATGAGCTACTTTGTTGAAAATACGTTTTTTGATTCAAAATAAATTAATTCAACTAAAAATTTATCTATTCTGTTAAAAATTTAACTGTTTCGTTGACAAATAACTTTTTTGTTAAAAATTCAATTGTTTTGTAGAAAATTCACCCTTTTTTAATGAAAATTAATTTATGAATATAGTTTTAATTATTCCCTCTTGCCTTAATAATTGAAACTTTTTAGTTACAAAATTAAACTATTTGGTGAAAAATTGATGAAAGTTATTAAAAATTCAACTATTTGGTTAAAAATGTATTTATCTTGTTAAAAAGTCTTTTTTCTATAGCAAATTAATCTTCTTGGAAGATTTTTTACATTCTCATCTCAATGAGAAGGTATTGGTTTTATGTGAAAAATGACTTTCGCGGATTCAATCGAATGTCGATCACAGCGGCGAAGCAATCTGAAATTCAACATAAACAAAATCAAATTATTCGAGACAAAGATCGAGGCGGAGATCGTTCTGTCTGCTCGAGTAATAGAAACGCCAAACAAGGAAAATGGCAGGGCGCTCAGCACGGTGGTTTCAACGGCAAGCAACGACAGCAACAGCAGACGACTTCA
This sequence comes from Andricus grossulariae, assembly GCA_011634705.1. Taxonomy (NCBI): domain Eukaryota; kingdom Metazoa; phylum Arthropoda; class Insecta; order Hymenoptera; family Cynipidae; genus Andricus; species Andricus grossulariae. The sequence continues at coordinate 138,232,022 of JAABKJ010075445.1, forward strand.
GGGAAGACGCTAAATGCCCACTCTAAACAGCCCGAAAATAGAAACGATGGATGTTTCTACTGCGCCGGGAACTCTACGCACCCAAGGAAAGATTGTCCAGCGAGAAATGCGGTATGCTTCAAATGCAAGGTAAAGGGTCATTTTAGTCGCGCCTGTAAAACTAGAAATATACAAGTAGTAAATGAAAGCGAGGGTGAGGACGATTCGAGTTCTTTCATAGGTAATGTAAATGTTATAGGTAAAAGAGGCCGAATGCGTCAAATTAATATTAAAGAATTGAATTCCGATGTAAATTTTTTGATTGATACCGGGGCAGATTGTGTGCTTGCCAGAAAAAATAATTGATGATTGCCTGCATGAGAATTTATCTAAAGTTAAAGAGACCATTAAAAGTCCAGATAAAAAAAAACTCGACGTTCTGGGATCTATTAACCTAACATTCAAATACAAAGATCGGGAATTTGCATGCATAGGTTATGTTATTAAAGATTTACCGAGAGCATTACTTAGTCTAGAAGCTAGCGAAGCATTCGGTATTGTGAAATTCGATAAAGGAATTTACAATGTATTAATGGAAATCTCGAAAATGAAATTCCCCACTAAATTTAATGTCTTAGATGAATTTCCTAGTTTAGCTCAAGAACTAGGTAAATTTCCGGGAACAATAACAATAAAGTTAAATTCCGATGCTTAACCCTTTGCACAAAAAGCTCCACGTACAGTTCCTCTCGCGATGTTAGGCAAACTCGAAAAAGAGTTGATAAGACTAAAAAAACTAGATGTAATTGATAAAGTCGACTGTGTCACTGATTGGGTTGCACCAATTGTTTGTGTGCCTAAAGGCGACGGAATAAGGTTATGTTGCGATTATTCAAAACTAAATGAGAGCGTGCTGCGTCCGTATTTTCCGATTCCAAAAGTGGAACTCACTCTCGCTCGTTTAAAAGGTGCTAAGTTTTTCTCATAAATAGATGTAACTCTATAATTTTATCAGGTTAAACTAGATGACCAGAGTTAATTTTTAACTACATTTATCACTCCATTCGGGAGATTTAAATTTGAAAGACTACCATTTGGAATTTCTTGCGCACCTGCGTACTTTGTGAACTTGTTTTCGAAAATTTTATCTGAGATAAAAGGTGCAGTGTCTCACAAAGATGATATTCTAGTATTTGGTTATACTATGAAAGAACACGACGAAACTCTGAGGACGGTTCTCATGAAACTAGAGGTAGACGGTCTCACAATTGATAAAGAAAAATGCGAATTCGGGGTTCGAAAAGTAAAATACTTAGGACACATCGTCTCGGAAACGCGGAATCGATATCGATCCAGGTAGAGTAAAAGCAATTGCTGAATTTTCTGATCCAAATAATAAAGTTAAGCTCCAAAGATTTCTAGGAATGGTAAATCTCGCCGCTAGATTCATCGAGAAGCGATCTCAAACTCTCGAACCTCTCTATAGTCTTTTGAAAAATAATGTCATGTACGTATGGGGTCCAGAGCAAAAAGAGAAATTTAAAATAGTAAAGGAAATACTGACCACAGCTCCTACTCTAGCTTTTTTTGACGCTGACAAACAAATAATCGTCAGTGCTGATGCCAGATCTTATGGTATCGGTGCTTGCTTCTTTCAGAAAGAGAAAAACGGGCCTCGCGAAATTGTAGCTTACACATCAAAAACATTAACCGCAACTGAATGTAGATACGCACAAATAGAACGCGAAGCATTAGCATTAACTTGGAATGACATTTAAAGTAATTGGATACATTTTCCATTAAGAATTAGCAAAATTCTGACAGTATTGAAAATCTGACAAAACTGAGATAAGAATAATCCTTTACGTGAACTATAATCTTTATAATTCATGCGATATTTTCGTTCACCGAAAATGACATTCCACATGCGTAAGATATTTTTCTTACTATCAAAACCTGTTATGAAATACATTAATAGCATTGCATTCTTCAAAAACGTCAAATAATCTACTAAAACTTTGAAATTTCAACAAGAAAAAAACTTACTTTAGGCTCATCCTCCCATCGTAAACCCAATATCCGGCTCGAAGGACCAAAAATGTTTTGAATTTATGACGGACTGGCGTGGGGTAGCGAAGGAATCATGCTCAGTCTTGTTAAAGTCAACGAAAATGAACAAGACAATTTCTCACCCTGATCCTTAACCTCTAAATACCTTGTATCAATTCAATCCAGGATACGAATCCCGCTGCCTGCCCATACAGCACTCCTTTTGTGCCGAAAACGCGACCGGAGGTAATGCTTCATCCGACTCGTCACTTCCCGCAACACCAGAAGACGATCGAGTCGCGAAATCACTGCAAAACGAATTGAAACTTGAAAAACCACATACTTTTAATTAAAGGACTCAAATAATGAATTGTCTCGAACACAAGCACAATTGATTTTACTCGGTGCCACCACCAAAAAGTGGCTACACTCGCTTACACCTTGATTGCAACTGAGCAGAGCAGAAAACGGATCCGAGCCTGCTCAACAAAGGAAGCCTCACGCTACTACCTGAGTTCCTACACAACGAAAAGGTAGTGCCTGAAACTAAAAAATAGAGGGAAAAACCTTTAAGGAGAATAAGCATTGGGCGGAGACCATGTTATGATCAATGAAAGCTGAAGGTCAATCAAAAGAGGAACAATAACATCAAAGAAATTAATAACCGGCTTCAATAACAACAATAACATTCAAAATTTCGTTAGTCAATTTTCTGAGGAAAAATTTTGTGGAGAAAAATTTTTACCCAAAAATTTCAAAAGCACTACCCGCTTCAATAAAAACAATAACATTCAAAACTTCGTTAGTAAATTTACTGAGAAAAAATTTTCTGCAGAAAAAATTCTTTCCCAAAAATTTCAAAAGCGCTATAGGCTTCAATAACAACAATAACATTCAAAATTTCGTTAGCAAATTTTCTGAAGGAAAAAATTTCTGGAGATAAAATTTTTTTCCAAGAATGTCAAAAGCACTATAGGCCTTAATAACAACAATAACATTCGAAATTTTGATAGTAAACTTTCTGAGGAAAAATTTTCTGAGAAAAAAATTTTCATCCAAAAATTTCAAAAGAACTATCCGCTTCAATAACAATAATAACATTACAAATTTCGATAGTAAATTTTCTGTGGACAAATTTTCTGAAAAAAATTTTTATCCGAAAAATGTCAAAAGCACTACCGGCTTCAATAACAACAATAACATTCAAAATTTCGTTAGTAAATTTTCTAAGAAACAATTTCCTGGAAAAAATTTTTTTTTACAAAAATGTCAAAAGCACAATGACCACACAATGACACACAGCACAATGTCTTCAATAACAACAATAACATTGATAATTTCGATCGTGAATTTTCTGAGGAAAAATTTTCTGGAGAAAAAATGTTTTCCCGAAAATATCAAACGCACTATAGGCTTCAATAACAATAACATTAAAAATGTTGATAGTAAATTATCTGAGGAAAAATTTTCTAAAGAAAAAATTTTGTCCCAAAAATTTCAAAAGCGTTATAGGCTTCAATAACAGCAATCACATTCAAAATTTCAAGAGTAAATTTTCTGAGGAGAAATTTTCTGGAGAAGAAATTTTTGCCGAAAAATGTCAAAAGCACTACTGGCTTCAATAATAGCAATAACATTCAAATTTTCAAATGTCTCATTTTTTTTTACTATTCTCTTCTGAAATGCATTAGTCAAAATAACAAATCATTTCAATCTTCGTAGAAATTTTAGGAACATTTTTTTATTCTTTTCGAACCTATCGAAATTTTAAAAAAGCTTGCAACTTGAATTCCGAAATCTAAATAAATTTGCTTCCAATGTTGTACTATATTTTCAAACTGTAAATAATTTTGGAATTTTTTTACGATCTTCTACATATCTTTTACAATTATTCGAATTGCTCCTTAAATTTTCTTTAAATCCTGCAAAATAAAATAGTGACTGAATTTTTTACATTCTTTTTCGAGAATTTCGAACATCTTTTCTAATGTTTCATTTTTTTGTTTACTATTCCCTTCTGAAATGCATTAGTCAAAATAAAAAATCATCCCAATCTCCGTAGAAATGTTAGGAACATTTTTTTATTCTCTTCGAACCTATCGAAAGTCTCAAAAAGCTTGCAACCTGAATTCCGAAATCTAAATAAATTTGCTTCCAATGTTGTACAATATTTTCAAAGTGTAAATAATTTTTGCATTTTTTTACGAACTTCTACCTATCTTTTACCATTTTTCGAATCTTTCCTGAATTTTTTTTCAAAATCCTGCAAAATAAAATAGTGTCTGAATTTTTCACATTCTTTTTCGAGAATTTCGAACATATTTTCCAATGTTATATTTTTTTTACTATTTCCTTCTGAAATGCATTAGTCAAAATAACAAATCATTCCAATCTCTGTAGAAATCTTAGGGAAATTTTTTTCATTTGCTTCGAACCTATTGAAATTCTCAAAAAGCTTGGAACCTGAATTCCGAAATCTAAATAAATTTGCCTCCAATGCTTTACAATATTTTCAAAATGTATGTAATTTTTCAATTTTTTTACGAACTTCTACATATCTCTTACAATTTTTCGAATTGTTCCTGACATTTTTTTCAAAATCATGCAAAATAGAAAATGGGCTGAATTCTTTATATTTTTTTTTCGAGAATTTCGAACATCTTTTCCAATGTTTCATTTTTTACTATTCTTTTCTGAAATGCATTAGTCAAAATAACAAACCATTTCAATCTTCGTAGAAATGTTAGAAAAATTTTTGTATTCTCTTCAAACCTATCGAAATTCTCACAAAGCTTGCAACTTTAAATCCGAAATCGAAACAAACTTGCTTTCAATGTTGTACAATATTTTCAAACTGTAAATAATTTTTGAATATATTTACGAACTTCTACATATCTTTTTCAATTGTTCGAATTTTTCCAAAATTTTTCTTCAAAATCCTGCAAAATAAAAAAGTGACTGCATTTTTTACATTCTTTTCAAGAATTTCGAACATCTTCTTCAATGTTTAACTTTTTTCACTATTCTCTTCTGAAATACAATTATTGGAATTGCTCCTAAATTTTTTTTAAATCCTACAGAATAAAAAAGTGACTGAAATTTTTACATTCTTTTTCGACAATTTCGACCTCTTTGCCAATGTTTCATTTTTTTTTACTATTCTCATCTGAAATGCATTAGTCAAAATACCAACTCATTTAAATCTCCGTAAAAATGTGAGGAACATTTTTTTATTCTCTTGGAACCTATCGAAATTCTCAAAAAGCTTTCAACTTGAATTCCGAAATCTAAATAAAATTTCTTTCAATGTTGCACAATATTTTCAAATTGTAAATAATTTTGGAATTTGTTCATGAACTTCTACATATCTTTTACAATTATGCGAATGGTTCCTAAGGTTTTTTTTAAATCCTGCAAAATAAAAAAGTGACTGAATTTTTGACATTCTTTTTCGAGAATTTCGAACATCTTTTCCAATGTTTCATTTTTGACTATTCTTTTCTGAAATGCATTAGTCAAAATAACAAACCATTTCAATCTTCGTAGAAATGTTAGAAAAATTTTTGTAGGATAAGGCTGCATACTCTGAGAGGTCGCCCGGTATCCCAGAGTCACCGTTTAAGACACCTCACCCAGGTGTCATTTAGCTTTCGGCACGGTTGCTACGCATCTGCTTAGGGGTTATTCCTTCGGGAGCATCCCTAGACAGTTGCTCGCGACTGCTTATTAATTATTGTAACCATATTCAGCAGAAACCCGTAGTACAGGGACCCTCTATCCGCAACCCGAGTACGCGTTCGGTGGCTTTCGCATAGGCCCTTCAGTTCTATTCCAAAGGAATCGAAACCGAAACCTTGAAAATTGAGTTTAAAAATTAATAATTTTCCTCGAAGGTGTCGGTCAGAGCGGGGACCGAGGGACGCTGCCGGCAGTCGCCGTCGCCGTTATCTCCTCCACTCAGCCTTTTACCCTGACGCGGCTGCTCTCTCGTCCCTCGGTCCCCGCTCAGACCCACACTTTCGAGGAAAATTATTCATTTCCAAGCTTAACATTCAAGGTGTTATTTCCGGAATTTCGGTCTGTCGGTTTACGAATGCTACCTGTTAATACTATTCTTTGTGTTATTAAAAACGCCAGACCTTATACCATAACTGCAAAATCGAAGTTTTTTATTGGTAATTATCGAGTCTGGCAGTATTTTATCCCCAAGCTATCGGTCTGGTGATTGAATAATAATAAACTTGGGGCATCAATAATCAATCCTAGAAGAAAATTGACTCTTATACATGAAAAAAAGTAAATCGTTAGAAGAACTCTCTAAACCATTAGCTCTAACCATTTCAAATTAAAGCGCAGCTCTTTGTCGGTGAATTTGGTTCAAATTACTATTTTGTGTTTAGGGAAGTTAAGCAGACTTTTTGAAAGAGTAGGATGAACAATTTTAAATAGTAGGATTCAATGCAACACTTGGTAACCGTCACACTCAGGGAGATAAGGGGTTACTATTCGTGTAGTAAGCCTTACTTATGTGTGGAGTCGCTTCACCCATTTCGCATTGTAGCGCATATATGCATATGTATATATGCACTGTACGCATTCTACACACGATTCATAAATTTGAAAAGAAAAAAAATTATTTTAGATATGATTACTGCACTTTATTTACGATTATTCTTACATAATTGCACGCACAGAGGCTTACACCTATCTGTTGTCTTACTGAGAAGCAAGTTATAAATCGGCCTTCTTTTTTAATTTCAAACTGATCTCCTAAAAAATTTTGCGGAGGGTGCCTGCACGTTTATAATTATTCCACTGAACTTATTTACTTAATTTTAAATAGTAAGGCTGATGATCTCGAGCAGTGCTTATTGCAATGCGAAAAAGGAGATCGAACTCACTTGCTAAAGTCAAAATCAAAATCCTTTGATTATTATGCAAACTAGTTATTATAACAGCTTACATGTTCAAATGTACTATTTCAAGTGGTTCTTGAAGCTGCTTGTTCTAGTAATCTCTCTTTTTACAATTCGAAGTAGTATTGCTGACATTGGATTTTGTATATTTTGCGATCACTATCTTATTCAGTATCAGAAGCTATTTAAATTGTTTCTTGTAGAAGGCGAACAAGTAAAGTTCAAGTTAACAATGTATAAAAGTGAATCTGACTATCCACTTTTTTCCGTGTACTATCACTTCAAATGTCCCATTTTCTCATCTGGCTCAGGTGCTCAAACGCCCCAGACAGGGCGTCTGGTATTTACGGGTTTCGAAAGAAGGGTCATTTCCCAGATATATTCGATACAAACTAAAGTCGGCGTCAAAAGTATGCGACCCTCACTTTGAGCGCTTGCAACTCGTTTAACAAAAATTGCAGAAAATTTTGGCCAGGTAAACGTGAAAGCTTAAGGTCTCCCAAATTGAAAGATATGTATATTGTTGTCTTCAAAAAAATTTTACGATAGCGCTGATGTGAAACGTGCCAAAAAACAAAGTTCTTAGGTTCAAAAAATGCACGCAGTTTTAATTTCGTCGAAAATAATTTTTTGCGAAATTCCTCCTCGAATAAACTACGTAAACATAGTTTATTGACTTCTCATACATTTTCCAATGATTCAGCCCGATATTTTATTTACAAAAAAAATTCTGAGATTAAAAAAAAATCACAAAATTGAAAGAGTGATGTCGGTAAGGTAGGTATTTATGTCTGCCACATGCCTTTAAGCAATCGGGGTTACAGTCAATCATAAAAATTATTGCACTCGTAATTTTCAAGATACAAACTAAAATTTTGTAAACAGTGTTAACAGGATACTGATACTAATTGTATTAAAATTTTCTAGGAAATCAGTTGCGAAAATACTGTTTGGAATAGCGGTTTATTAACCACCAAGATCGGTCGCAGTGTATGAAAGAATGGACATATCGAGGTTCTTTTAAATTTCAGTTAAATTTTTGCGCTGATTGCAAATTTTGCATTCAAAGCTCAGAAAAAGACCGTTTGCTTCTTGAAAGGTAAGTGTACTTTTTTATGTTTGCACTAATTGTACAATTACTGAAATAATTCTTCGATGTAATGTAAACAGTATTTTGTTATTTTAAGGTTATTCATTAATGTTACATTGCATGTAAGAATGATTTCATTAAACAGCTTCCCCCACACCGCCGTCATACACTGAGAACGACCATGGTCGTTAATAAACCGCTATTCTAAACAGTATTTTCGCAACTGATTTCTTTGAAAATTTTACTACAATTAGTATCAGTATCCTGTTAACACTATTTATCAATTTTAGGGTAGGGTGGGGCGAGATGGGCATAGTTGTATTTTTCACGACAGTATTTATGTACAAATTTTATTTATATATTTATCTATATTTTCTGAAATAAAGTTTCTTCTCTTGATCTCTCTAGTAGCTTAATGGGAAAAGCACCTTTCCGGAAATCAGAAGTTCTATGGTTCAAATCCCAGCGGAGTGAAAGGAGATTTTTTTCAGATAAAAATTAATTAAACATGATTTTTAATTCATAACTGCATCTAGTCTGAAAAATACGTTGAACATTTTCTGCTATTCTCTAATCATAATACAGATTCCTTTAAAAAAATTTGATATGTTCCATCTAGCATAATAATGCGTATATTTTATGAGATAAAGTTTCTTCTCTTGATCTCTCTAGTAGCTTAATGGGAAAATCACCTGACCGGAAATCAGAAGTTCTGTGTTTCGAATCCCAGCGCAGTGAAAAGAGATCCTTTTTCAGAAAAAATTAATTAAAAATGTTTTCTAATTCATAACTCCACGCAGACTGAAAAATACGTTAAAAATTTTCTGTTATTCTCTTATGATAATACAGATTCCTTTTTAAAAATTTGATTTGTACCATCTAGCATAATAATGCGTATATTTTTTTAAATAAAGTTTCTTCTCTTGATCTCTCTAGTAACTTAATGGGAAAAGCACCTGACCGGAAATCAGAAGTTCTGTCGTTCGAATCCCAGCGGAGGGAAAGGAGATCTTTTTTCCAGAAAAAAATTAATTAAAAATGATTTTTAATTCATAACTGAATCTAGTCTAAAAAATACGTTGAAAATTTTCTGTTATTCTCTTATGATAATATATATTCCTTTTTAAGAAATTGATTTGTACCTTCTAGCATCATAATGCGTATATTTTATTAAATAAAGTTTCTTCTCTTGATCTCTCTAGTAGCTTAATGAGAAAACCTCCTAAACGGAAATCAGAAGTTCTGTGGTTTGAATCAAAGCGGAGTGAAAGGGAAGATCTTTTTTTCAGAAATAAATTATTTATAAATAACGTAAAAAATATAAGGTGACATATTTCAGACCAAATAAAAAGACCTTGATGATGTTCAGAAGATCCTTTAATCAACGTTTCGAGAGTCGAATGCTCTCCTCTTCAATGGGGTTAAATGTCCTCTGTCATAGACTGTCACAATTCGGCTACCCCCCCCACTCCCCTAAAACTTTGACATCCTTTATGGAAGCTCCCAAATACGTCGGGTGCAGAAGGAATTAGGATGAGTAGGTCTTACAGAACTACTGGGATCAAAGATTTTCTGAACGGGCTGAACTAAAATATTCATTCGCAAATGAAGAAGAAATAAATAAATTCACTGGATCAAGCCATCGCATTCACGAATCAAGAAGACCTTAAAAATAGTAGTTGGAAGAGAGTGCATGGGGGGATCCCAGCACGAGTAGCGACCAAAATCTATAGTTTACGTGCATAAAAAGAATAGTTACATGCGTAAAAAGAATATTTCACGTGACTAAAAAGAACAGTTCACGTACGTAAAAAGATAACTTATTTGTGTATAAGGAATAGCTCACTTGCGTACAGAGATTAGCTCTGAACAGATAATAATTGGCTCAAAAATGGTTAAATTGTGAGGAACTTGGGCAGTCTGTGAAGGACAGTCCACAATGTTATAAATCTAGTTTCGCTAAAGATAAAAATAAATGTGAATATTATTTTGTTAGTAGTTTTGACTAATCTAGAATTGTTTCGAACAGGAAATTTTAATAAGAAAACGATGGCAAGAATAGCTGTTAAATTCTCACGATGTCAGTGTGCCGGAAAATTGAGCTGTGTGCTCGCATAATTTTCTGTGTGCCGAAAATTTGTGCTCTGTGCCCGGATAATTTTATGTGTGCCGAAAAATTGGGCTGTGTGCCCGGATAATTGGCTGTGTGTCGGAAAAAATTGGCTGTATGCCCGAATAATTGGCTGTGTGCCGAAAAAAATTGGCTGTGTGCCCGGATAATTGGCTGTGTGCCGGAAAAAAAGGGTTGTGTATCCGGTTAATTGCAATTCAATTAGCGGTATTCTGTCTACTGATTTGGGGTTGGCTGGAGTGCCTGAGGCACAGCACGGCCAAGGATCCTCTGGTGTATCTCCTGATCAGAAAGATGAAGCCGTTGATCCAGGTGGCCAGACAAGACGAAACTCTTCTAAGTGGTGATGAGAAATTCTGTACTTCAAAAAATGTCACAAGTGAATCTTCGTTGCTTGCGACAGGATTCAATTGTATACATCAAAACTCTGAATTCAGTATTATAAATTAAAACTATTATTTTGATAAATACTTCAAAGTATATTAAATTAATTTGTAGTTTGACAAAGAATCAATGTATTGGAAGTGAGTCAGGAAATTTCGCCAAGAAATCTTCTTAACTGAAAAGTCAAGTTTGTGATTACTACTACTCAGGTGTTGAGTAGGTATGTCCGAAAGGTCAAGTTTGTTTTTACTACTACTCAGGTGTTGAGTAGGTATGTCCGAAAGGTCAAGTTTGTGTTCACTACTACTCAGGTGTTGAGTAGGTATGTCCGGAAGGACAAGTTTTGATTGGTCAAGTCACAAGTTCTGGCGTTTTGTACTGGTCAAGGCAAACGTGGGCTTTACTTGTGGCGGAGGCTGGACCATTTGACAGGACCGCGAGTCGGAAACTCTACCATGTTTCCCTTGGTCAGGATTCACGTGGTCTTTATTTCTCGGCGGAGGTCCAGACCAACGGTCATATTCAGTAGTACTGTTGATAGACCGGAAACCCAGAATATTATTCTTCCTATTCTTTTCCATCACTGATAATGAGATTTGACACAATGGGCTCTTGAATCAGAACTGATCACTCTCATAATAGGGCAACGATTGGACCATAATAATTGTCAATTTAGTAAATAAAAATTCTATATTGTGAATGAAAAATTTTCGAAGTGGGAAGTGATCTTGATGATATTTAGCTTGAAAAGCATCCCTGCGTGTCAAGAAAATTCTGAGACACTTGCGGGGAAAATGCAGAAGGCGGTCGTCCTTGGGTCGCTCCGTATGTACTATTTGTACGTTCACAGGCAGCAGAAGTCGGGGGTAATGATAAAACTTTTAATGCGATTGTACGCAATGATTTGCCAACGCAGCAAGCTTTCCACCACATATATGTAGTCATCGATGTGGTTGTTAAGTTTAAGGAAGCTTTCTTCCACACTCCTTGTTGCACTCAGAATATATCAAGTTCTGTGAGCACATCTTGAATTGAATTTTTTCAATATCAGCGTAGTATCTTTTTAGGTTGATTATGTATTCTTCAGCCTCCAGAACCTCGCTGTCAATCAAATCTTTTCCGCGCTTTGAAGGATCTAATAGGTTGGTTGCATAATAAACGGGCTTTATGCAAAAGTCATATCGATCCTCAAGGATCTGATTTATCCTATTATTCTATTCTGATAAGAATGGTGAATTTGGCATCACTTTTTGGATGTGTTCCTTGATTTCTGAGAAGGCAGTACATGCAGAACTCATGAGGGGTTCATCGCTTTCAATTTTGTGAAGACATGAGATAAATGGCTTCAGAAAAGTCACACATTCCTCGAGAACGTCCCAAAAGTTCGTATTAGGCAAGATTTTTGTTAAATCGCTGCTTAAAAGTTCTTTAGCTCGAGGAACTATGCACAACTCTCGAAGGGCAATTTTATTGATAAGAATACTTTGCATACACAAAAAGATCGTGCCAAACCTCGCTTCTCCTTGCGTTTGCAAAGCGGGTTGCTTAATAAAAGTTCCTGTGAACAGCATGCATATAATTTAGTAGGAAAATATATAAAATTAATAATTCTTTAAAATTAATATTTTAAAAGTATATTACCTGATTCTTTAGCGGCAGCTTTTATCGCAGATTGTGTTTCTGTGACAATTGACAAGAGAATCTGACTGGATTTCACTTCCTTAGTGACTGTTGAAGAGTAGTCTTTAATCTTAACCATGGTAGGTACTACTAAACATATATCCTTAAAGATAAGTGGATTCTATGTATTAGGCAACCATACGCCGCAGTGTGAGGATATTTTGCTTGCACAAGCTTCCAAGCTAGCTTCATATTGGAAGCATTATCAGTAACAATGCCGACAATTCGTTGAGCTCCGACTTTTTCTATAATCTCTAATATTATATTTTCAATGTTTATGCCAGCATGCCTGTCTGTTCCAGTAGGAATTGTGTCAAAAAAATGGTTTTTGTGTATTCAGAATGATTCTCCACTCGTGTGAATTCTTCATTTAGTAGACGATTGGATAAATCATATCGTGATGGAAGATGGAAGCTTGGTTTCAGTTAAAAAAAAAACATATCCAGCGATCATTTTCCACTACTGACAGAGGAGTACTCGAGCAATATAATAGCCCTTGCAAACAAGATTTCCAGTTCACGCTAAAACCAAATATACATTTTTCATTTTTTACAAATACAAAACTTTCATTTTTTAAATTATACAATAATAATAATGAATTCTAGCATTACATATTTATATACTTAAAAAACGATCGAAACTAATACTAAATTTCTTGCATTTTCGCAGGAGAACTTACTTGCATAGTTTCTGAGACAGTTTTATCCTTCAAAATAAAATCATCCATAGAACTGTTATTCAACTTTATTCTTTCATTTGACACATTAAATCTTCACAGTCGGTGGTCTCAGTAGGGGAGCGGCGGCGAATGCGATGCACATAAAGAAAATTCACGATTAAAATTCAAATATGAAGTGAAAAATTCTAATAAAATATATTTTGTTTAGGACAATATCTTATCAATGCTCTATATATAAAGATAATTTAATTGAAGTTCATTAAGACAGTTAATTAATGTGTTTTCCAAAAAGTGCATCTGCGCCAAGTTATCCTACCTTGTTTGGTAATGTGGCGCGTTTCGATTTCAATTCATAATTATTGAATAAAAAACAAATTATGAAGAAAATATATTTTAGGATACTTGGCTTTTGTTTTCATACTTCAAACTTCCGTAGAAGAGATGCACCAATTCCTCTTTTATTGTGATATCTCACTTAGAGCTCTCCTACGGTATTTCTGTTGAGGTAATTAGCTGCAAATTTCCAATTCTAGCCAAAGCATCCTCAGCAGGAACAGTTGATTTTCCACAGCTCACCGTTTGTCACAGTTGTTTTTTCTGGCCAGCTGTTTGGTAAGAGGGATCTGTCTGACCATCTCGCAGCCCACCATCACCATATTCATGCATGCTGTGCCCCCAGCGGTGGCTCCAGGGTTGCCCCGACGATCCTCGGAAAGCAACAAGCGTTACAAAATAGTTAGAAGGCTCTCCATGATGATTTATGGGTTTTGGTGTTCCCCTTAGTCCCCTTCCTCTTCGCTCTCTGTCTGTCTGGGATAGCAATTACTTCCAAAGCAACCGGAACTTGTACGTCATCTACTCCTTCTCCTTCAGTCCTAGATGGTGAGCAAGAGGGAAAAATTTACGCAAGATACTTCGTAATACACTGTTCCTTGGAGTCGGGTCTCTAACCGCTGATGACCTTACGCGACAGACGGCACAGTTGGAGATGAAAGTTTTACCTCTTGATACTTCCTTCGAGTGACTAGTCTTTGTAGAATGTTATGAGGAACAGTCTTGACGGACCAGATGAAGTAATCTCAGAAGAAGAGCCTTTTGCATTCGGCTCGTGATGGACTGAGCTTGACACTAGCAAGCCGGAATCTTGTTGAGTAGGTTAAGAAATAAAGCTTTCATACCTCTAAGACAGCCGATTATGAGAACTACAAGATAGACCTTTTATCCTCCCTTTGCCGTGATATTGCCATCGGCTGGAGCCGAGAATTCAATCACGTAAATTATTTTCCTCTTTAGATCTCGGAAAACGATATCAAGCTTCGTAGCACTGATACATTGAGTGGTAAGAAATCAGAAATTCCAGTAGATCTTACACTGATCATTATCGACAACGGACTAGAGTTCTTCCTGGACGCATGGCGAGACGGGCATTAAATCGACAACATAGAAGTGCCGAAGATGGTAATAAAAAACTTGTAGAGCCGCTTCACGTCTCTTTATGTACCCATATCATGTACACTTTAGGCACTGACTGAAAACATGTTCAAGTGTTTCTGGCATTTGCTTGCACACTCGGAAGTTGGTAACGGAAGTTGGTACATTCGTTATGCGCTTGCGGTATACTAAGGTGTCTATGAGGCCACCTCATCCGGCAAAAAGAACTTTCTGAACACGATTTTTGAGCACCAACGGTGTTAGTGATGCTAGGCCTAGTATAGTATAGCTGGAATGAAATAGGAGCTTGATAAGTAGTTCATGGTCGATACCTGATCGAGTTACAAGTAATACATCTGTCTATTAACAGGTTTTCCCTGCAACCTGCTAGCTCTCTCTTGCATCAACGTTCTCCAACTGTTGCACTCCATACTGGCACGATAGATGTTTATATCTTCTCTCAGAGGATGCTAGTGAAAAGCTTGTAGATGGTGTTCAAACAATCTATGGGCCTGTAGGTTTTTGGACTTCACAAATATCCAGTCGTCGGGATCAGTACCGTGCGTCCTCCCACTCACCACTGCGGAATGAGATGTTTTTCGTTTAAGAAAGTAGTAGAAATACGAGCTAGATTATTATAACATTAAGTCGCATTCTTTTCGGAGTGAGCGTGACTCACTCAGTGAGGAAGTGAGTTGTATGAGATGGTAATGTGGGGCTTAACAAAAAAAGTTACATTTGAATTTAAAAGAGTAGACAGAACGAGCGTTCCGCTCCATATTGAACGTTAACATTCAGTAAAAGAAGGCCAGGACCTGAAGAGACAGAGACGTAGAAGATGTTGATATGATGATAGAAGTAAGAGTCTCCAACTTTAGATCTCGAGTCCGTTGTGGAGAATGATCAGTGTAAGATCTACTGGAATTTCTCATTCTCCACCACTCAACGTATCAGTGCTGTGAAGCCTGATATTGTCTTCCAAGATCTGAAAACCGAGATCATTTACCTGATTGAATTCTCGACACCAGCCGATGGCAATATCACGGCACAGGAGAAAGAAAAACAGGCGAAATATCAAGCACTTCTTTTCGACCCAAGCAGGCTATACCAAGGCTACAAAGTCCATCTTGTAGTTCTCATAATAGGCTGTCTTGGAGGTATGGAAGCTTAATTTTTAAGTCAACTCAACAAGATTCCGGCTTGCTAGCGTCAGGCTCACTCCATCGCGAACCGGATGCAAAAAGCTGTTCTTCTGGGATCACTTCATCTCGTCCGACAACACTGGTCCTCATAACATTCTACAAAGATTGGTAGCTCTAAAGAAGTATCCAGAGGTGAAATTTTCATCTACAACTGTCCCGTCTGCCGCGTAAGGTCATCCGCGGCTAGAGACATGACTCCAAAGAACAGTGTTGAAAGATGTTTTCTCGCGTAAATTTCCCGCTCTTGCTTACCTTCTAGGATAGAAGGAGCAGAAGTGGCTGACGTACACGTTCCAGTTGCGTCGAATTTGGTTGCTTTAAGGAACCATGATAGTCGCTTCCGGAGC
Source organism: Andricus grossulariae (assembly GCA_011634705.1). Lineage (NCBI taxonomy): Eukaryota > Metazoa > Arthropoda > Insecta > Hymenoptera > Cynipidae > Andricus > Andricus grossulariae. The sequence goes on from JAABKJ010075445.1 coordinate 138,247,910, forward strand.
CTAAAACTTCTCTCGTATAATTGTCGGGATGTATGTGTCTGTGGATAACGTGATTTGTCGTTAACACGATAGCTCAAAGACGTTTTTATGTAAATTGATCAAATTTCGAGGCCTTACTTTTACCACTATATTCTCAAAACAGACTCAAGTATTTTTAAAATTTTATATTTTGTACGTTTTTTACAGTAAGAATTTTTTTATTCGCATAATTCAAAGTTGATGTCAGAATAAAGAGGAACCTTGATTCGAGACAAATCAAGTAACCCATAATATTGATATATTTCATTGCAGAGTAAGGAAGTGATAGTACTTAAAAAAATTTCTAATGCATTGAAAAGCAACCTGCTAATCAAAGGATCACTATATTCTTACAAATACAAACAAAGCTTGAAATACTTGTGATCAAATTAACAGTTTTGATGTGAGTTCTGACATCGGCAGTATTCAAGGAATTAATATTTTTTATTTTCTTGATACACTAATGATATTTTACAACCTTTAAAAGGAGCCTATAACAATTTCCACTATTTAAGGAGTTGTTCAGAATTTATGTCACCAACCTGGAGTTTCAATTTATGGGAACTTCAATATTTCCATTTTTTTAACAATATTTTCTTAAAGAATTGACAAAACGCTCAAAATTGTAAAAATATCTCCAAATTCAGAAATTATGTGTTTGAAGACACTGAACACTAAGAAAACACGTCAGCTGTCGCGTCGTGGGACGCCAGGCACAAGTGATAACTTCATATTATGTAAATTGAAGTGATTTTTCTTTGAACTCTTTTAACATAAGAAGAAAACATAAAACCTTTTCACTGCCATGAGATATAAATAGTGTTGGTGAAATCGTTCATAAAGACGTCGGCAGCGGTTGCTCCTCGCACTCACACTGGACCGAGATACACCGGCGAGCCTACAGTAGGCCGACTTGAAACAAACTACCTCAAATACGAGAGAGGTTCAGTTTCGCGTCAGCGCAAAAGTATTTTCGGCAGTGGCTCTCTGTCGTACACGTGTAGTCCCTGCGGCTTCTGCGTCGACGCGAATCTAGCGACTCTCATTTAAGGGGCGTTATAAACAAAACAAAAAGAACAATAGAAAAAAAATGCAGCGATTCTAAGTACTAGCTGAGTGAGTATTTTCAGGCCCTACCCAATGGAACCCCTGTCAAATTCACCGAGGCAGACTCCCCGGAGCGCGAGCGGAGACTCGGGAGCGCATCGAATTACCCGAAACGAATAACCCTTTCATTGTGGCTAGAGAGAGGGCGGCAACATCAGCACTAAGTAAAGCGAGAGAGAGAGGGAAAAACTTTTGATAGAAGAAAATACGGAACTAAAACTGAAAATCATAAGACTAGAAAACCTTCCAAACGAAGACCTAAGGGCCAACACTGAAGCCGAAAAGACATCGAAAAATAGTGATGATCGGTCAAATTTCAACGATAAATGCTCATCACTCAGTGATGTCTCCTCAAAGGAAGATGACACCTGCAATAACAATCAGGTGGCAATCGAGGGGAGTAACTCACCTGAACTAACTGCGACTAGATCCATTCCCGGTAAACTTAGCGAAACCGATCTCGACTGGGAAATGCGTGAAAGGGCATTCAGATGAAACTCAATCTTCGTTAAAGGTCGCAAATCAGTTGAAAAATAGACGATCTCAGATATCCAGGAAAACCTCGGAAAGTTGACAGAAGTCAAAATTCACATCAAAGATTACCGGAAAACCAGCGGAGGCACTGTCATCAAACTGGACTCGCGTGCCACATAGAGACTCCTTTTCAAAAACAAGCAGAAATTAAAAGGCTCGCCGATCATTTTGGAGGACGACCTGACCTACAGGGAGAGAGAAGTAAAGTCGTGGATTGAAAACGATGTGAGAGAATCTAGGAGGAATGGAAAGAATGCAGGCTACAAGTATATGAAATGGTGGATTGAAGATAAAGAATTTTCTGGAGTGAGAAGAACGGGCCAACAAAATTGCAAAACTTGCAGTTTTTTCGGAGCAGCGAACAAGGAAGATGTCAAAGGCGTAGTTTAGAATATTGCAGGAGGGAGGAAAATTCAAGAGGCCTGGAAATTCATAAGGCAGTTCGATATCATAGTCCTGCTGGAAACCTAGATCGAGAAGGAAAAGGGAGAAAACTTTATCAACAGGATGCACGACGGGTTTGTATGGGTAGCAAAGGCCGCGACAAGAGTCAATAAAAGAGGTAGGGCGAAAGGTGGACAATTAATCGGATTTAAAAAAACTATCAGTGATGAATTTTGTATTTCGGAATGGGATTTCGGGCTGCAAATTAGAGAAACCAATTCTCAATTATATACAAAAAAAAAATTAATATTATTTCGATATATAATAATGTCGGGGTTGCTAGGGCGTGTAAAGAACTAGGGAGAATAATAGATAAACTGCATGAGAATCACGAAAAGGTAATCATTGTAGGAGACTGGAATGCGAGGATTGGTGAAGAACAGGGTGAGTGTGAAATCGACGAAGGTGATCTTGTAAGTAGTAATTACTTAATTATCAGGAACTCCGAAGATAAGACTGTGAACTCGGAGGGTATCAGACTTCTAAAATTCTGTGATCATTATGGCCTAAAAGTGTTGAATGGAAGAATGAGTGGAGACATGAAAGGTAACTGGACGCATATTGGGGATGCCGGGGGATCGGTCATTGATTATATTTTAAAAGCTGACGGACTTGACGAAAATCGGATTAAGGGTATAAAAATTGTTCCAAGAACCGAATCGGTCCACTTTCCGATCACCTTTTCAATGAATGGAAAGAACGTCAGCAGATATAATCGGATAAACAAAGCTAGGAATCAGGTGTGAGTAGAAAAGCTAGTTTGGGACGACGAGAAAGCATAGGAGTTTAGAGAGGAAATCGACAAATTTTGCGTAGAGGATATTGTCCAACCCAGCGGTAAAGAGCGTCCAGATGAAGAGTGCAGCCAACAAAAAAAAGCAGTTCGGATAAAGCTAAAAAAATACCTAAAGACTAAAGGAGACGAAGAAAAAGTTGAATTGCGGGACGAAAGGAAAAAACCAAAGAATCTGCTGGCAAGGAAGAAAAGAGAGAAGGAAAATAATCAGTGGGGAAGAGTCAAATCTAGCAAGACCATGGGTGACTTTTGGAACGCTCTGAATGAATTCAGACCCCGCAGACAACCATCAATAATGTGCTCGATGGATTCGTTGGTATCTCCACATAATCGGCACCGGTCAACCATGTCTTGATGTAGCACGTGTTTGCGATAATTTGTGGTGCTGATAACCCTGTCCTAAATCGCAATAACGAATTCTTCCATTCCTGGATACTGGACGCCCTTTCTCAGCCAAATATTGAATGCCTCACTATCCACTTCATGTTGGTCTAACGTTTTGTGGTGTTCGCTGTGGATGGCTTTCTGTCTCTATTGCGTTTCTAATTCTTCTATGGTTTCTACCCTGATATTCAAGGCCTCCTCTGTGGACAAATTCAAAAGCATGTAGTCAAGATCAGCTTTGCAGATGGTGTTGTAAAGCGTAACATATTGCCTGCTGTTAAAATAGTCTCGCAACTTTATAACTTGTGACTCACACAGTTTCCTGACATCTACAATGCCTCTACCCCCTCTATGTCGTGGTAGAACTACCCTCTCAATAGCGAGGACAGGGATGGAATAGGTGCTGATTGCCCTGATCTAGCGTATGCTGAATACCCTTAAATTCGAGAATAACCAGGTATTTATATTTGTATTTGTATTTATTTAAAGAAAGTTCCTAGGGCTAAATAGCCTTATAAGGAACAGGTGATACATATTACATTTAAAATGCGACGGCGATCAATTTGGCGATTGAAATAAAAAATAGCTATTGAACAAGAGTAAAGAAATAAACTATAATACACATAATTAGGTGAAGGTTATCAACAGGAGGATACTATAAATATATACGCAAATAAACATACTTAAAAGTCAAATACGCATTCATACACACACTCATATATATATTTATTTAAGAATTGAAGTGTTACCAATGTGTAATTTCGAAGGTAGGATTAGATGTGTTAAATAAGTAACAAAAAAGGACTTTTCTGAAGTGAAATTGTGAAGGTGCATTTCTAATGTTTATAGATAGTTTGTTCCAAAGGCGAGCACGGCGAATAACAAAAGACCTTTGCATTTTACACGTGCGGTGTGACTGCATTTTTAGTACTGTTTTCCTTTCACGGAGTTTGGAATGTGTTGGTTGATCTTGGTCAATAAAATGGGACAGGTTAAGATAGTGCGGAGCTTTATTACTGAATATGTTATAAAGCAAATTACCCATAAAAAATGGTCTTCTTTTAGCGACGTTAAGAAGTCCTGCTCTTTCTCTATTCTGAGTAATATCTTAACTTGTGAGAATGTTATAGATGAACCGAATGCAAGCATTGAGCGTACGCTCAAGGTTGACATTCAGTTATCAGCGATTAAGCACCAGCGATTAAGAATATAGCCTAAATCTTTCACAGATTCCATAAAGGGCATGAGATGTCCATCGATCAAGAGAGGATGTAGATTTGCAATTGTTTCAAGTGATGTAGAGGAAGAAGGTCCTATGATTATATCCATAGTTTTAGCAGGGTTAAGAGTGAGGCCACTTGTCAAGGCCCACTGCACCACTAGATCAATATCCGCCTGTACCTTTTGAAGTAAGCTCTTAAGATTGGCAATAGGCCCGGAAATGTAAAGCCTAATGTCGTCAGTATATTTGTGATAGTTACAATGACGAAGTTCACTACCAAGTTCAAAGGTATACATATTAAATAAAGTGAGTGCAAGCGTGGATCCCTGGGGGACACCACTCTTAACCTCCCCACAATCAGACCGCTCGCCATTGCTAATTTGTACTCTTTCAGAACGATTACTAAGATAAGATTCAAACCATTTAACAACTATATTTGAGAGGCGAAACGATTTGAGCCCAGTTAATAGTAGATTATGGTAAACTGTGTCAAACGCCTTAGAAAAGACAAAAAGGGCAATAATTGTTATTTCCCTTCTATCAATTGCAAGTTTAAGGTCAGAAGTTACTTTAAGTGAAGCTGTAAGTGTACTATGCCTGGCAGATCCCTCGATATCGGGTCCCGAAAGGTTATGCACATGAACAAAAGCATGCACCTTAAGTCTTCTGTTCCGCGACTCTACATCTCACGACATCAGTTTGGTCGCGGAATACTGAATCTTGAACGTCTTCACAACAGGATTATTCTGGGTACAGCACATACATATAGTCGCGAATGGACAAGACCCTCTTCTTAAATTGGTCAGAAAACACGAAGAAGTAGGCAGAGAGGCGTTTCAGTACAAGGCATTAAATCTTATCCATGTCAAGTACTCACTCCTAAAGGCCCGGATTAAGAAAGTTTTGGAGAAAAACTTCCGAGAACAGCTCTTCGACAAGAGGATGCACGGCATCCTCCACAGAAATGTGGAGGATCAGTCGATGTCGTATGAGCTAACGTCTGCTTTGCTTAAATCACCCGAATTGAAGTCGGGCATGGAGGGTTTCATGTTGGTATGTGCAGAAGGTGTCTTTTCTACTCTAGCACACCATCGCCACATTTTGAGCCAAGACATTCCCGATGATACCTGCAGAGCATCTCATGCAAACCCCGAGCATTTGGGACATATACTATCTAGTTGTCCAACTCATGCGGGAACAACCTACATCCAAAGGCACAGTGCGGCATGAAGAGTGTTTTATTACCATCTCTGTTACTCTTACGGCATTATCCCAAATACCGCTCCGCTAAACGCTCCTGGGGAAATAGAGTCAATTGTCGAAAATAAGAAGTGCCGCATATAATGAAACCTCATATTCTCGACAATTGTTTCTGTTGCGCACTAGACGCCTGACATAGTTCTCCTTGACGTCGAGAAACGAACCATGCTCGTTATCGAATTTTCGGCACTATCTAAAAAAACGCCGTAGCCAAGGAGAAAGAAAAGAAAGAGAGGTATAAAGACCTTATAAGGGAGTTCCGACGGTTATACCCGGAACATTCTGTTAAACTAATCGTCTTGATCTTGGGCGCTTTCGGAGGTGTCAAGGTTTCACTGGTTAATAGCCTGAAAAGCATCTCTCCGTATCAACAAAATGCTGAGACACTTCGGGAAAAATGCAGAAGGCGGTCGTCCTTGGGTCGCTCCGTGTCCTCAGAGTGCAAGAGACTTTTGCCGGATCATCATATTGAATTCGTCGCAGACTGTAGCCACCCATCCCACCATTCGGTCGTGAGACTTGGTTACAGCTGAAATTTCACCGCGTTTTCGCAGGAAGCGGGTGCAATTTTTCAGATTAGCACTCGCTCCCGGCAAAATCCTGCGGTTGTCTTAATGACAAACTTTTAACTATATCTACATACAGTTAATTATTCAATCGTAAAGATCATCATCAAAGCTGAAATAAACTGTAAATGCGACGAACATTTGCATGAAAAAGGTTTCTGAAATTTAAGAACTGAATTGAAAGATTGCTTCAGAATTATTTCAAAATTTGAAACACAGAATTCAAAACAGAGTAATAATAAAGTAAATCTATGTAGTGACTTATCAATTTCGCATACCTGTAATCACAGAAAGTGACAGAAATACTTTAAAAATTTCGAGTTTCATTTTTGTTATTTTGGAAAATGTAAAATTATTCATCAGCTCATTTGAGAAAGTAGCACGGAAATTTATACTACGAGGGCTGTTTGATAAGTCAGTGAATTTTCAACGAAAAGATTTTTTTTCGGCAAATGAGCATTTAACTTCTCAACATAATCTCCTTTCAGCTCGATACATTTAGTTCAACGTTTTTTCAATTTTTTCATTCCTTCCAAATAATAGGTTTTCTCAAGACCCTCAAAATAGTCGTTTGTTTTGGTGATGCCCTCTTTATTCGACCCAAATCTCTTACCACCCGGCCATTTCTTCAGGTTTGGAAACAGGAAATAGTCGCAGAGGGCTAAATCTGGAGAATATGCTGGATGAGGTAGCAGTTCGTATTTCATTTATTAATTTAAATTTCCGTCTCTCGTCTCTCTTACTCTTATGAATATATATGTAGGTAGGAGAAGGACAAGACATAATAAAAATGACCCTCTGATATGATTAGGTTAAAACTCCAAAATAATCAAGCTACATTCCTGAGATAATCAGGTTTAAACTCCAGGATGGTTAACTTTACACTCGGGAATAGTGAAGCTAACCGTCAAGTTTTGACCCTCCGCGGATGGTACGCTACACCATCTAGGGGGCTGTCCCATAATTAAAACTCAAATATAGTCAGTCTGACACTCTAGATGTTCAGGCTGACTAACCATTTTTTTCCGTGCACCCAACCTTGTGGGTAATCATCCACTGAATTAGTTAGCGGCCCTTACTTTTTGTATATGGTGTGTTCGCCCTTGAATTAATCAACCTTGGCATTAGTGGTCGTCTCTTTACCTGGGGACTTGGGTCCCGAAGAACGGTAGTATTTTGTTTTGTTGTAAGGATCGCCCAAACGCAGAACAGAGCAGATTCTCTTCCTCTAGTGTGGCCGGCAAAAAAAAAAAAAAAATGGAAAATCATAAAAGCAAAAATCCCTGTAGACAATAGGCTTATCTATATTACCATTTTAGGTAAATATTACAAAACACTCGGAACCCGATTTATTAACAGTCTCGGAGTTTCTTGCGAATAGCCTTGTTAATATATCGGGGAATCGAAACGTAAACAGGGCCGTCTGATCCGTTGCCAATTTGAATGTATGATATTGCGCAATATACTCGACTAAGTAATCGCGCACTGCGACCCTTCCGATGCGAGAGTCGCAACCGTCTCACGCCCTTCGCGCTGAGAAACTGCGTGGGCCAGAAATTCTAGGAAGTACTGAACCGGGAGTTACTAAATCGGGGTCCGGGTGTACTCTGGTACTGTGATGGTTGTGTTTTCGTCGTTCCACTAATGTGGCGCATTTTTTTCTTTCGATTATCATCTAAAAAATAGAATTAAAAAAAAACCTGTACCGCCAGTCCTACTACTCTTTCGATTATGTATGTACATAAAAAATTAGACTAATGGCTTCTACGTTCGGCCTTAGTTCATGAGGTACGCTTTACCGATGATTTTCAGGAGCCTTAACATTCATTTTTCAGTTTTTCATAAGAATTGAAACTTAAATAACTTAAATATAATTCTTCTGTGCGTTTTACACACGTTTTGTTTTGAGGTTAGAGTTTGAACATATTATCGACTATAGCACAGTTACCATCCAAGTATTTGTCAATTGTTTTCTTGGTCGCCTCTGCCCGATGAAGAAGCCTCAACTATTTATAAATTTAATATATTTTGGACTCAAATAATGTCTAATTTCCATAATTACTTGATGGAATAATGTTTCATTTATCAGAATATCATTTTTTCATGCTATAAGTATTTCAAATTATGTTGGAAACGGTATATTCCGAACAGTAAATCATCCATTATTTTGATTATTTTGGTCGGAAATATCTGGTTAACGAACTTGTCCTTCATTTTGGGACCCTAAAAATGTTGTATCAAAGGCTGACTCGATCGGACAAATCCTCTAAAAGTAGCGTGGCCACAAAATTCAGGTAAGGAAGCTTCCATAAAGGATGTCACCGTTTTTTGGCGAATTTTCGACCCCCCCCCCCATTGTGACATTTTTTCAATGGGGTTCTATGTCCTCTGTCATAGACTGTCACAATTCGGCTACCTCCCCCTCCCCTAAAACTGTGACATCCTTTGTGGAAGCTCCATGACTACACATACATACATACATACTGTGACGGGGTAATTTGTACCCCGCACAAATAAATCTAATAACAATAAAATTCAGTCTTAAAATAATTTTACTGGGGATATGAGTTTGGAATCACGAATCAAATCTACGGGCTGTCTGCGAACAGCGCCTTACTAGCCGAGATTGTTGCACTTAGTTTATATTTTAAATAATCCAATTTCACGCACGGTCCCCTACACATATAATCGCACGCTTAAACCTGTTGAAAAATCGCACTCGCTGGGGATTCGAACCCTACCTAAACTACCTAACACGTATGTACCTAGCCGATGCCTTAGCCAATTGCACTATGGAACCGCTTCAACATTCGTGACAAAATCTCGGCTATGCTTCTTTGCTGAAAAAGCGAGGGTCATCTCAGAAATATTTTCGTTATTTTTTTAGTTGAGACATATTATGAGAAGATGGGTTTAAAAAATTGTAGGGTGCAAAGGGTGTAGCCGGGTAAGCATGCAAAAAATGCCCCAAAGGGAATCCAATGTTGAGTCAGCCATTTGAAAGCATACAGTAAAAAAAATTTTTCAAAAATTTCAAACCGATAGCCGCCATATTGGATGAGTTAGAAGGGGTACCGTCCATTTTGGTTTTAATTTTTTGTCTCTGTTTCTATCGTTAGAAAAAAAACTGAAAATATTTACAGTACTTCTTTCGGTCATCCTCAAGATGCATGATTTTTGCGAAAAAAATTTGGCGGGAAATTCGAACTAAAAAAATTTCAAATTTCTTTTTTGTATTTTTTTCGTGTGATGAACCTCAGGTAGTATTTAAGTTCTTACCATAGAATAGATACCCAAAGAGATATTATTTTAAGTTTTTTTCAGAGTTATAAATTTAGGGGGTCTTAGTGTAAAAAATTAAGAACTGTAATTTTCACATATTCCAACTCCTGAGGCCCATTTATACCTCAATATATTCATATAATACAATTATATTAGTATATTTACACATTATTAGATACATTATATGTATATACATAATGTATATATACATTGTAACAGAAAAGATAAAATGATTATTCGTAGTACTAGTATTTTTGAAATTTTTTGAAAGTTTTATTTATATATCCGATTTAGTTTCATATTGATTGAAAACTTAATTCTCGTCACTGTCCTCATTTATCACAGTCACACATTTTGTTTTTCAGAATAAACTCTTCAAAATTGCTGCCGGTCTGATGATTCTCGACAAATATCGACCACAAGCTAAATAGTACACTACCGTCGGAAATTGTCAGTACGATCAGTGAAAATACTATTAAAAATCTCTGCTGACTTTGAAACGTGATTACTTGTTACCAAAATGAGCGAGAAATTTTTTTTGAAACCCGTTAAAAAGCTTGTCAAATTACGCGTCGAATAAACCCTAATAAAGGTATTTTTGACATTTTGAAGAGAATGTACCACTTGAGAATTTAAAAAAGATGCAAGAATTTATCGAATCTTATACCTCTAATATACTTGTGACACGATCTAGGTCTTAAGGTTTTATCTTTAATTTAAGTCAATAAAACTTGAAAAATCTTCACGGGTTCCTGAGCTACGTCTCAAAATTACCAAGTCTCAAACTTCAATTTTCAGTCGGCGATTACTGCTGTCGGCCGCGCAAGCAGTGATCGCCGAGAATTTCTCAGATTTTGTTTCTTAATTTCAACACGTGTTATGATTTACTATTCTAATGGAAAAATCTGAAACTGACAGGAGGTAATCTGTGGGTTACTATCGTGGGTTACAATTCTGTGGCAAAAAAACTGAGATAGGACTTGAGTTTTATCACACAAACAAATTCATTAAAAATTTTGAAAATTTGTTGAGTTTGCATTTCCCGCCAAAATATTTGTGGATAATCACGGACGTTGAGAATGATTGAAAGAAGTCCTGTGAATTTTTTCAGATTTTTTCTAACGATAGAAACAGAGAAAAAAATATATATAATGGACGTTACCGCCCCCCCCCCCCTATCTCATCCAATATGACGGCTATCGGTTTCAAATAAAGGGAAACATTTGTTTTGATTGTATGCTTTCAAATGCATGACTCATCATTTGATTCTTGACATGTCCATGTCTCGCTACCGTATAGCACAGCCGGCACAAATAAAGTATTATATAAGGTCATTTTAGCTTTTTCTGATTTGTTTTCATTTCTGAGAATGGACCCTGCTTTACCGATAACCTTCTTACCCTTATTTATGCGCCTATCTAACTCCCTATCCATTTTTCCGTCGCTAGTGAATAGGCTACCCAGATATACGTATTTGTCAACTTGCTCTAATCTCTCATCATTTAAGACAATATTGCACCTTGTTTTCTTACTTTGTCCTTCGAACACCATTACCTTTGTTTTATTTACGTTAATTTTGAGGCCCATGTTCTTCATGCTTGTGTGACGTTTATGCAACATTCTCTGCAAGTCCTCGATTGATTCTGCTATAAGAATCTTGTCATCTGCGAAAGCCAACCCACGGACCTTCACTGTTTCAAGATCTATACCTTCTTCGTCGAAGAGGACCATTCTTAAACACTTAGCCATAAATACGATAAAAAACATTTGTTCATCCCCTACTGTGAAATAACGACAAATTTCCGAAGTCATACAAGTTTATAGCCTCACTGATTTTTTCATCATCTCAGTGACCCAGATGATTATATCGCAACATTTGCACATTTGTGCATCCCCTGCAAAGAAAGAACAAAAAATTTCAAAGTTATAAAAGTTTTTGGCCAAGCGACTTTCTTATCAATTCAATCGCCCAGAGCATGATGTTATAATAATAAAACATTCAAGAAACCAGCCTCGCAGTAATATTGATAAATATTTTATTGCAAGGGTTTTATAAATATTTATTTATGCCTTACTGTGAACAAACAACAAAAACATCCAAAGAGATAAAAGTTTATGGCCCCACTTTTTTTTTATAATCTCAGTGACCCAAGGGATGATATTACAACATCCTCTAGAAACCACCTTTGCAGGGAGATCAGTGAAAATTTAATTTAAGGGGTGTTAAAAGTATTTTTCTTATCTTCTACTAAGAAAGAAGGAAAAATTTCTGAAGTGATTTTTCAACAATTTAAAGACCCAGGAGATGATATACTAACATCCTTATGAATGAGCGACAAATGTCCAAACAGAGAAAAGTTTATAGCTTCACTGATTATATTTCATAAACTCAATGACCCATGGAATGATGATATCCCAACATCCTCCAGAAACCACCCTTGCAGTAAGATCCATAGAAAATTTCTTCAAGGGGTGTTAGACATTTTTTTGACTGCTATGAAAGAACGAAAAATACCTGAATTGAGAACAGTTTTTGGCGGCACTAATTTTTTCATCAAAAGTAAGTACGAATTAGGTTATGTTGTAATAATTTTTATTTTACAGTAAATTTCTTTCTCATCTTACACATTCTGAATTTTTAATAATGGTTCTAGATTTTTTTTGTATTATATCACAGCTCTTTATGAACATGTCCTTAACATAAAAAAGTTTGGTGATACTTCCATGTCTATAATGATATGTTCATTACTAATATTTATTGCTCCCTCATAGAGGACGCTTTCTAATGGTAACAGTTTCGAAAAAATTTTAATTCGTTTAATTGAACGTTCGTTAATTAAAAAATGTATACTTCAATGTTCTAAACAATTATCCGGATGTGTGTTTCCGTTTGTGCGAATTTCACACTTTTTTGTGAACACGATAAATTGAATAAGTCTGCAGATAAATTAATGAAATTTCGAAGGGCCTATTTCATACACTGATATCTCAAAACTGATTGTAGGATTTCGAAATACATTCATTATTACCTTTTTTTATCACTTCACAACATTTTTAAACTGAGGTTTTTATAACAAAACTTTTTTCATTAACATAATTCAAAGTTGACGCCAAAATATAAAAGATTCCTTGACTCGAGATCAACCGATTGAGATATATATATATATATATATATATATATATATATATATATACCTTAAAATACAAGTGCACCATAATTCCAGCCGACCGCTTGATTAAACTAATAAAGAGTCAACCGAACAGTGGGGTTTGATGTGTCCAGCTAGAGCGAGAGCGTGCTGTGTGCCATGCATGATTTTCATCATTTTTCGCCATTGCGCACCACCACGAAAAATATGACAAAGGTATATGTTGAAGCAGACACTTCCAGGATTGTTTTGAAAGAAAGATTAAGTGATTCCTTAAAATACAAGTGCACCATAATTCCAGCCGACCGCTTGATTAAACTAATAAAGAGTCAACCGAACAGTGGGGTTCGATGTGCCCAGCTGGAGCGAGAGCGTGCTGTGTGGCATTCATGATTTTCATAATTTTTCGCCATGACGCACCACCACGAAAAATATGACAAAAGTATATTTTGAAGCAGACACTTCAAGGTTTGTTTTGAAAGAAAGATTTGAGGTGTACCTCTAAAATATAACCTCAAAAAAATATTTTCAAAATTCGAAAGCATTTTTTACCCCTATTTTTATCCAAAAAAATCCAAACTTTTTTCTGAAAGTAGTCTTCTTGGTTAACACAACATATATTTTGCTTGTCAAAATCGGTTTAGTAGTTTTCGAGAAAACCCCATTTTTTGATTTCACTACCTCCCTCCATAACTCCCAAAAAATAAAATTTTAAAGTTGAAATTTGCAGGATTTCATATTCACATAAATATCAATATATGGTGCCAATATAGGCTTGATAGGTGCGGTGGCCATTTTTACATGCTTATCCCCCTAGGCCCTTTGTCACTTATTGGGTTTTATTTGAGGACCCATAAAAATGGCTTAGTAATTCACTTTGAACATTTATGATTGATTCTTATTCTCTGACAAATTCTGAACAACATACTGAAGCACGGAATCATTTGTAACTTATCATTGCGTTTAAATATTAGATTTACAAAAAGTTGCCTTTTTCCCATGTTAAATGAATGGGGAAACTTCATGGTCTTTGCGCCACCCCTAAATATTAATTGACTTGGCTCAAATTTGGAGATAATTTTGTTGGGTATTCGAAAAAACTGGGATGCTGAGAGCAGAGAAATTCGAAAAATTAAAAATAAGGGCCACCCGTCGTATATATATATATATATATATATATATTACGCATTGGTCATTTATCTCAATTTATTATCTCCACTTTATTTATTTTATTTATCTCCACTTTATTTTCCATTATCTCAAAAAGCATTATGTACGAGGGCTGTTTGATAAGTCAGTGACTTTTTGAATTTCCCGCGCAGTAACTTTTAATGCAACACAGCTCACGTCAACGCCATCTATGAATAGACTACTGTTAAATGTCTGGCAAGCTGGGTCATTTAGTTTGTGTTTGACAGCCATTGAAAGCAGAAAACCTCGTGAATTTTAACGAAAATGGAAAAAAGTGAATTTCGTGTGCTGATTAAGCATTACTTTTTGCGTAGAAAACCCATCACTGAAACCAAGGAAAGGTTTGATAAATACTATGGAAACTCCGCACCATCAATTTCAATGGTTAAGAAGTGGTTTACTGAGTTCGGTTGTGGTCGTACCAGAACAAGTGACGCCGAACGTTCAGGTCGCCCAAAAGAGGTCATCACGCCAGCAATCGTCGATAAAATCCATGGAATGATATTGGACGATAGGAGAATGAAAGTGCGTGAGTTGGCTGAGGCTGTAGTGTGCCCACTTCGAAGGAGTGTTTGGCGATGTTCAGCCGCAATCCGAATGAGTTTTTGCGTCGTTTCCTAACCATGGACGAAACATGGATCCACCACAACACGCCAGAGACCAAGGAACAATAAAAGAGGGGGTTACTCTGGGTGAACGTGCACCAAAGAAGGCCAAGGTGGGTCTGTCGGCCAACAAGGTCATGGCCACAGTTTTTTGGTATGCACGCGGTATCATTCAGATGACAGTTGCTCCCAGTGGGACCCTGCGGTGGTTGTTAACCTTTAGTTTTTAATTATATATATATATATATATAGTCCCTCAATGTTGATTTCATACGCCAAGTTTTTAGATTGAATACACAAAGGTTAAATATTAAATGTATAGTAAAGTTGCAAAAAATTTTTACAGTGTTCTTGAAATAATTCAACGTTCAACATGGTATCCCTGAGGACTGTTACTGCCTGCTTCTTAGTGTGCATTATTGCACTGTCTCAAATTGCCGGTTCTGATGCCAAACTAGGACGCGGTGGTCGTGGAGGCGGTGGACGCTTCGGTCTATCTGGGCTTTCGGGCTCTACGCCGGAAAGTCAACCCTCCTATCCATTCTATCCACCCTATCCATATTATCCGCCCTACCCATACTATCCATACTATCCATACTATCCACCGTATCCAAAAAAAGGAAAACAAAAGAAAGAAAAGAAAAAGAAGGAAAAGAAAAAAAAAGAAAAGAAAGAAGGCTAGTCTGGCTGAGATCTGGCGCTTGTCAGCTTCCCATAACCTAAAAATTTCTAAGTCACGATCATCAAAATTTTGTTTAACATTTTCAAAAAATTGTCAGGATATCTCAAATTACCAGAAATAAAAAAATTACATTATAAAAATAATCTTCTTTTCCTTACTGTACTGACAATCTAGTCTGACCCAGATCTGGCGCTGGCCAGCCGTCAAGATCATACACATTTCTGAATGTCAATCATTAAGCCTTTCTCAGTTCGTCTCAGAAGAATTAACAAGATATTTAAAAAGATCAATATATATATATATATAATTTTTTGCTGTTACATCAAGTTCTCGGTATATTTTTAATATTCATTTGGATTTTTTTCCTCGCAATAAAAAAAAACTTATCAGACTAATATTCTCATATATTTTAATAAATTTGATTGAAATATAAGATACACTATTTAAAAATAATATTATAAGAAATTGTAGTATTTCTAATGAATCAGTGATTCCCTTTTGTAGCCAGGAAAGAATTCTATTATTCGGTATTCTAGTGGTATCACGCAGTTTCTAAACTTAGGCGTTTAGAATTTCATTCTTGGTATATTATTCATTTAGTTATTATTTATGAATTTTCCTGTAACTGGAGTGATAGTGGTTGGTTAGACCATCTAGTCGATGGGTGCAAATAAGACTCTACCATCATTTGGAGCATACAAAGAATAGACCTAAAACACAAAACCATGATAGAAAAAACATGACTCACGAGTGAAATTCATAATCATAGTCATAATTGTAACGTATAAGGTACTACATTTCGAAAGTAATAAAAAAAAGCTGTATTCATAGTTACTGTTAATGAAAAAAATTTAACTTATTACCAATTCGTTACTTACAAAAGTAATTTCGTTATCACTATCGTTAACGAAAAAAGTAAATGGAGTAACTAGTTAAAAGGAACTAGTTACTTCCCATCCCTCTCTATTCATTTCTAAATCTTAGACTTACGTCTTTCTTCGACACGGGACCGAAGACTACAATCGCTGCGTCTTTTTAATATAAAAAAAAATTGTTACGTCTTTCTAACACTAAAAGCTGGCGACACGTCTTTTTAATGCAGAAATCTGCAGCTACGTCTATCTGACTATTTCACTCGTGAGACATATCTTTACTCTTATTTTATTTAAAAACGAAATTTAATTCAGAAAAAAATATTTCGTTCCTTTCAATAACGTTTTCCAGATCTTTTTCTGCACAATATTTATTAGTCACATATATGCTCTTTCGTGTGGACACCTAAGCACTCATTTTAAATATTTCGATAAAGCACCCCTGCGTGTCAAGAAAATGCTGAGACGCTTGCGGGGAAGATGCAGAAGGCGGTCATCCTTGGGTCGCTCCGTGTCCTCAGGGTACACGAGACTTTTGCTGGATCGAGCTACATTGGATATTTGGACCCCAAATTCGGATTCAGCGACCCCAAAAACATATAGATATGCTGGTTGAGTCCACCGGGCATGAAAATACTTTGTTTTTTTGTAAAAATATACACGAAAAATCGCTGTTTTCGTCGATTTTACGTCTATTTTTGCGTTTTTCGGAAAATACGAGCTAACTTGGGTATTCGGACCCCGGATTCGGATTCAGCGACCCCAAAATATATAGATATGTTGGTGTAGTCCGCCGGGCAGACCACTTTTTTTTTGTGTGTGGGTGAAATTACCATTTGTCACTCTTACGGCATTAGCTCTTATTTTCCTCTGCCAAACGCGCCTAGGAAAATAAAGTCAATTTCCGAAGATAAGAAGTGCCGCATACTGAAATTTTCACTGGAACTTCATAATCTCGACAATTCATTCTGTCGCACACTCGAGGCATGACATAGTTCTCCTTGACTTCAAGAAGTGAACCATTTTCGTTGTCGAATTTTTGGCACCAGCCGATAAGAACATCACAGCCAAGGAGAATTGAAAGAAAGACAGGTATAAAGACTTTTTAATTTCTGAGAAAAGATCTTTCACCTTTCTCTCCGGTGGGAATCGAACCTCTCGTCGTCCAATTGCCGGTCGGGTGCTTTAACCACTAAGCTACTAGAGACATCGAAGGCAGATACTTTGTTCAGATATACGAATAACAGAAATTTTTAACGTCATATCAGACTAGATGGAGACAAGTGGAGAGTTTTGGAATTTTTGCTTATAAATACTCTAGTATGTGTATGACACACATATAGTGAATTAGACGCATATGGAAGTATTTATATACATAGAAGTGATGTCAAGATATGGAAAATTGGTTTTATTTTCTTACACGTATACTAAATAATTACAGGCTTGATTAGTTTTTCTCCTTTATTTTCGTAAACAGTTAAAAATTAAGTTAGGTTAATAACCATACAGCACTACGACTTTATTAATTCCAGAGTTCCGTCTGCTGATGAATTTGAGGGTAACGTTTTGAAATCCCGGACCATTATTAATAAGTGAAACATGGCCTCCAGTAACAGGGAGTACTGTAGGATCTGTAACACAAACCTGAGTAATAATTTTATTTGTTTCAGTATAGAAAGTCAGCTCGCGTTGAACTCTTCCACCAAATCGTCTGGCTCGTATAGTTACTACATCTATCAAATCTATATTGTCGTCCCGAGTTCTTTCACCTATTTCCATGGTTAAGGTTTCCTCAGGTACTACTCTGTTTCTGACAGCTGATGATGTTGCAACTAATGTTATACTAAAGAGCAATGCAAGAATCCTCTTATATAACGCCATTTGTTTGATAGAGTGTCTTTGGTAAAATGAACAGTCTCTATAACTTTGAAATTATTTTAAAATAAGATTTTAAAATGAATTGTTTTCGCGAATCAAGAAGAGGCAACACACTGCAGTTATCTGGTAAATGTGACAACTTTGTATAGAGGCTACTCAATAAGTGGCTTATCGTTGTTCAAACAGAGTCGACAAATTTACATTAATTACTTCTAACACACAACGTTTCCGATACATTATTTGGAGGGTTTTGACAATGTTCATGATATCGTATATAATATTTCTGTTGATGGTGTGCAATCCTTTTATAAAGATACAAGTCTAGGACTAGAAAAAATTATTATGTAAGCATTTCATAGGGGGGGAGGGTTCCTCGTCTATGCTCACTGTTTTCAAAGCGGGTGAGGGGCTCGGTTGAAATCTTACATAAAGATACGCATTATTCAGAAAAGTCAATTTTAAACCTGGTACACAAGCATAAAATAATTTCTCACTAGATTTATGGTTAGAACCAAGATACAGCATTTATTAGATATTAGATATTTCAGATTTAGAGATATACATATATATATATATATATATATATATATATTGGTTCCAAATAAAATATTATTTAGGAATGATTTTATTTCTTCTGGAATCTTAACTTCTGGTGAGAGGGATGAGTAAACTGTAGAGTTTATTGTTTTTTTCTCAATAACACTACTATAGGATTAGGAAACTAATACAAAAATTTTTATATACTCGTATGTTAGAAAAAGATACTTTTGTAACTTTATGGTTGAAACTAAGAAGCAATCGATCATTTATTTTTGTATAACTATAATTTGTATTAGTTAGGCAAATCTGAATTTAATTACTTACATAATCATTTATAAAAAATTGTTCAATTTGTTATTACAATTGTCATTAAATTATTTAGCGATTTCATAATAAAGCTTCTTATGCAAACCTAAATTTTGCATCAGTAAAAATTTAATTTCGAATTTTGATTCCCCTTACTTTAATTCCATTTTTGCTCGTTGTGACGTTTCCTTGAATATTTTATTTGAAATTGTACAAATAGACATGTCTATTTGTAATTCTACATGAGAGCATTTTATTTTGGTTAGAAAATACTTTAAATTAAAAGTTGTAAACTTTATGGAATTGAATAATTTGTTACTTTTATAATTCGTTTATTATATAATTTGAAAATTATATAATTCAATGTTGGATTTTGGAAATTTTAAAATTTGAGAATTTATAATTCGATTTTTATATTCTTCGTCAATTTATCTATTCGGTATTTTCGGATATTCCCTAAATGCGAAGCAGTTCCAAATAAGAAAGTCAATTTTAAAATGGTTTCAATTCGGAAGTCGTTTTTTTTTTCATTTAATTACAAGATTTCAAGTTATGCAATCTTGAAGGGTGTCACAGCATAACCGTGTAAGTGCTACTTTTTTCAAAACACGTTTTATTGTCTTAAAAATTCTCTAAAATTCCACCGAAAATTTTGATGAAAAAATTTAAACTTTGAGATTGTTTAAACCATTTTTGTTTAAACAATTTGTTTACCAATGCGAGATACGGAAAAAATAATAGCGCCATTAGATTCTGCGGAAAAATTACATAAAAAGCATACATTGTACAATTTTTGTTCTTATCCAATTTGTAGTGACACATAAATAAACAATAATTGTTTATTCATACTACCTCACCAATTGGTTGCATAAAAAAGTTGCGAAAAGCATAATCTTTATATAATTCTTTTCGAATAATCGAATAGTGCTGTTAGTTTTTTCGTATCTCGCATTTTCAAACAATTTGTTTAAACAAAATAAAACAAATGCGACAAATGTTTAAAAATGCGAGTTACGGAAAAACTAATAGCGTCATTCGATTCTGCGGAAAAAATTACATAAAGTCCATGTATTTGACAATTTTTTTCCACCCAACTTGTTATGCAGTATAATTACAAATTCTATAACATTTAACTTTTTATTTATACATTGTCACCAATTGGATCCATACAAAAATCCATACATTGCAAAATGCATATAATTGATGTACTTTTTTCCGTTAAATCGAATGGCACCATAATTTTTTCCGAATCTCGCTTGTTAAACAATTTGTTTAAACAAAACTTGTTTGAACAGTTTAAAAATAAATTTTTTTCTTGAAAAGTCTTCTATTAGTTTTTATGCTATTAGAAGTTCAGCCTAAAAAAATCAATAAAAGAATTAAAATTCCGATGGACTTACACGTTTTTGACCGCAGTCGACTTTTGACGCTATGTATCTCGAAAAGTATTAACTTTTTTAAAATTTTGTTTATTGAGATATGTAGAGCTCCATCAAATCTCGAATGCCGCGACGCCCTTCAATTGCAAAAATTACGCTTCAAATTTAATTAAAATTTAATTCAATTAAACACTTCAGGTAAAAATCTATATATATCGGTTTTGATTCCTCAGGAATCGAGCCGAAGGGTCTATGACAAAGCCACCGAACGCGTCCTCGGGTTGCGGATAGAAAGCTTGGAATCTCCTCTTTAAAGTGAGACCAAGAACATAATGAAATATTCACTTGTTCTCGACTTATAATAAAAAACTGTAGAAGCATGTCCAAGACGAAAATAAGTTTGTTAAGCGCTAGTCGAATGTGGAATTTAAATCTTTTGTCGACGTGCGAAAAACAACAGACCAAAAAATGTAGTCACCAATGGTCCGTCCGATTTTTGTCTTGGTTATGCTTCGATATTTTCCATGACAATTCGAGATCCAGTAGATATTTTATCATGTTCCTAATCTCATTTTAAAGGTGATATTTCCAGCTTCAATTCAGACAACCTTCCATTTGTTCAATTTCCTTCTCTGAAACGTGCAAAAAGTTGAATTTGATAATCGAGAATTGACCACAAACATTTAAAATAATTATATTATTGAGTATTTGAGCTAGACGTCACAATCATGATAGGATAGGTGCAAATGTCATGAAGGTTAACATAGTTAATACATCCTTACACGGCAATGCATACGACTTTTTGGAAAAAATATTCTAAACGTAAAAGTAAGTTATAAATGTAAGTTATAAATGTATAAATAGTAATACTTTTCAAGTATGAAATGCATTTGCGCAATTATGTTTTATCCTTTTATCGGTGAAAGTCCTTTCAGTTTCACGAAATAAAATCAACTATCGAAAATTTTATGTTATAGTGCCCGATTCTGATCAAATCGATCCGATACTCCAACAAGAAATTTTGGTATACCTTATTTTATTGGAAATATCTACCAACTATGCTAACCTTCCTGACATTTTCACCTATCCTATCATATTAGATGATATAATATTAATGTCAGTAATCAATTCCTGTTAACACACAAAAGAAAAATTCAATAATTATGTGGTTCAATATTGTGAAAAAATTAATGAGTTTACAATGCAAAAATGAATGAAAAAATATTTTCATTGAAACATCCAAATAAACTTTACTTTCTATTTGTATGAAAATTATAATTATATTTAACGTTTTAAAGGACCCCGCACAAAATGTATTGAAAAAAGGTGTCGGTGGATTTTGATAATTTTTTGATATTTTGTAGAACATGACCCCCTGAACAAAAAATCATAATGAGAAAACCCCGAAAAATGGACAGATTTTCCTCTGCACCGCGCCAAAATTACCCTTTCAGACCAGCATTCACGCTACATAGAGGCTATTGGCGCGAAGCTCATTGAAAACACTTAGCACTCTGCAACTGTGACATTTTGTAGGACATGGCCCCGCGAACAAAAAATCCTTCTGACAAAACCCCGAAAAATGGACAGATTTTCGTCTGCGCCGCGCCAAAGGTACCCTTTTAGACCAGCATTCACGCAACATGGAGGCTACTGGCGCTACGCTACCTGGAAACACTTAGAATTTTGTAACTGTGACATTTTGTAGATCATGACCCCGCGAAAAAAAAATTCTTCTGATAAAACCCCGAAAAAGGGACAGATTTTCGTCTGCTCCGCGCCAAAGGAAACCTTCGGAGTAGCATCCACGCCACATAGAAGCAATTGGCGCGACGCTCACTGAAAACACTTAGCACTTTGTAACTTTGCCATCGTGTGGACCATGGCCCCGCGAATAAAAAATCCTTCTGATAAAACCCCGAGAAATAGACAGAGCTTCGTCTGCACCGCGCCAAAGGTACCCTTTTAGACCAGCATTCACGCTAAAAAGAAGCTGTTTGTGCCTAGCTCACTGGAAGCCCTTAGCACTCTGCAACTATGAAATTTTGTAGGTCATGACCCCACGAAAAAAAATCCTTCTAACAAAACCCCGAAAAATGGACATACTTTCGACTGCACTGCGCCAAAGGGACCCTTTTATACCAACATTCACGCTACATACAGGCTATTGGCGCTACGCTCACCGGAAACACTTAGCACTTTGTAACTTTGACATTGATTCAATTTTTTGAACTTTAAAATTTGGATGTCACAAGACACTTGGACAATTCTTTTTCACGTTTTCGAGCGCTCGCCCGGCTCTTGCATCCCGGCCTTCATTTATGTGAAATAAAATCAGAAAATAATGTATAAGAAGGTTCCCACACATTCCTATTTTAAGTTTTGCAACAAAAAATTATATACTTAAGATAAATGTTTTAACGCGAAACTAATCACTTAAATTAAACAGTTTTTCTAGAAAATAACAAATTTACGTTTCAGAAGCAGGCGAAGATTGATCAAACGCCATTTTCTAATATTTTTCAATTTACTATCAAGGTGATCGAGTTAAATGTTTATCTCCAATTTTACATTGTATGCAATTGACATGAATGGCGAAAAAAATGAATAAAATTTATTTATTCAATTTTCCATTTTTTATTACAATCATTTTTTTATTATACACGGTGCATACCGATGCGCGCGCAGCACATACAATATTCTAATCAAGTAAAAGGTAGGTTGCAGAACGTTGGATTGCATTGAAATATCATTTTCTGAAAACGACCACATAGATTTACAGATAACTTAATTTTAACTACAAATATAACAATTTGGTTACTAAATTATTTTATTTTGTTGCTTCAACAGAGAACTAAGGTGTCAAATTTTCGATGAATATTTATCAGATATGTTAATTATAAAATGAAGTGACAGTGCATACGTTTAGTTGAATATGAACTTTTAATAAATATACAAGTTTAGGTACTTTTACCTCTATAAAATCAGTTATTTAATATTATGTCATTTTTAATTTGGAGACAATCAGTAAATCCGATTGGAGTTAAAATTATTTTATAGGAATGAAAAGTTAAACGAATATCTGTGTAGGAGACTTGCAGAAATGTTTGAAGTAAAATGGGAGAAAATATTAGGCTCTAATATTACCGTTATATTTTCACCCTATTGCATGCAGGCATTTCATCGATTGAAACATCTAACTTTTTTTATTCGCCCCTTCTGACCTAATTTGGCTAACATAAGAAAGTTCGAATTTTCATAAATTTGGGCTTCTAAATAAAAAGTCGTAACTTAAAATAACTATAAAAGTTCACATATTGACCATATACTTACAATTTTAGCCTCATGAGCCACATTTGATTCCTGAGCATTTTTTACGCGACATATCGCCGATTCCGACACCCGAAGAAAGAATATAAAGACGTAATTTCAATTAGTAACACTCGAAGTTTGACGCATGTAGCAGGATTGATTACTATAATTGTCACTTCATTCTGTAATCTATTTGATATTTGCAAGGGAAAGGACATTTAATTCGTTAATAAACGGACTCGGAATAACCGCAAAGGACTTGTCAGTCGAAACTAAACCTTACTCACTTCTGCGCTGTACTCCGTTTCCAACATCGATCGGTTCTTAGCGAATGCGCAGATCCTCGAAATACATATGATTCGTATTATACTTTCGACATAAGGTCAGAACGGATAGCTAGTTGGGGTGGAAATTAAATATCATATCATTCCCTGTCCAAAGTCTCGGATTGGTATTGATAAAAACAGAGCTAAAGATGTATTTGTACCGTTTATAATCTCCCGGAAACACTGGAATCTTTATCCTGTCCACCGAGAGAACGACTGCTAACGCGCATACAGATGTTGTGCGAGGGTATAATAAAGTGCGATATCAGTTTTTTTCTAGGAAGCTATCAGAAGTTGCAGTCGCTTTAGTTAGGTCATATTTTTTCACCCAAAACCTGAAATCTAAATGGCCCGAACGTGACAAGAACAACTATTGCTAACCTCGACAGCAACCTCAACGATATTAACCACGCCTACCAAGGTGGAAAATTCTGTAGTCCGCCGGAGTTCACCACCTATATATATATATATATATATATATATATGTGTGTGTGTGTGTGTGTGTATGCGAAAAATGCGAGAGCTCTGGGTGTTTCGCGCACCACAGAGCATGCAGTCGCGCCATGTAACCTTTTCGTTCAATGTGTGCGAATGTGTGCGTGTGTGTGCGTGTGCATGTGTGCTTACAGTATTTAAATTCCTTTTCGAAATTTAATAATAAAAAAGTATATATATATGTATTTTTTTTTTTGAAAATTTATAAAAATCCAAATTATGGGATCAATTAAGAAATTAGATCACTAGTCAAAAGAGGAAAAATTATGGAAAACAAAAGAAAAAAAAACAAGGGATACTAAGTTAAATCTAAAATAAGAAAATTCAAAACTATTAAATGTAGTTTAATTAGGACCTAGTGTGTAGGAATTAAAGAAAAAAGGATAAAAACAAATACCTAAAAAATAAAATGAATAAAGAGAAGCATCGAAAATTATAACAACAAAATTTTGTTGTTCATTTGGAGAATAAAATTAAGATTTCAACCAGGAGTAAAGAAATTTAATTTGAAATTATAAAATGTAAGATATTACGTTATAAACATACATTCAATTATAGCAATAATTTAAAAATAAAATTTTTAAATAAGAAAATTTTGAAAAAAAAGTGTTGAAAAAATAAACAAAAAATTACTGACACATTCTAGGTTTTATATTATGAAATGAATTAAAATTTTTAATAGGGTTGATTGATTGATTAATTTAGTTGATTTGATTGGGTTGATTTGATTCAATTTACTTGATTTGATTTAATTGAATTAGTTGGTTATTAAATTTATTGGGTTTAATTTGGGTAATTAACGGTGATTAATTTATGTTAACTAATGCTAATTAGTTTACTTATTATTATTTTCCCTATTATTATTATTATAAAATAAATGTGAAAATTTTTAAGAATAAAGACATGGAATTTAGAAAGCTGAGAAATACAAGATTAAAATAAGAAATGCATACATAATTATAAAATTAAAAATTTATAAACGTTATATTTTGAAAAATATCATATTATAAAAAAAACAATAAAAATAAAATACAAAATTTTAGTAAGGAAAGAAATTTCCTTCTTAAATAAGGAAAAGATTTAAAATAAGAAATCTAGTAAAGAGATGGTGCATTCATTTTCTGAGAAAAGGTCGATCTTACGACTTAAAAATTAGTGGGGAAAAATGAGAGATCAGGTATTTAAGTGAAAAACCGCTTACTCGAGAGAGTAAAAGTGCACTCGATATGGAGTCCCGCGCTGGGTAGAGAAGGAAGGAGGTAGCGGGGAAAGAACATAGAAGGAAAGACGAAAAGAGAGACAGAATGATCAAGCCATCGGGAAGAAAAGAGAAGCGCGTACCGGCGAAATACACCTCTGGTAGGAGACGGAATGAATAATGGTGAGGGAGCGAAAGAGAACAAATACCGGCCAGCATGTTCTTTCGAATACCACGTGGGTCCTTTGTTTTGATTCCATATAGAGAAAGACTCAAGATTTAAATAGTTTAATTAATCATTGGTTTAAAATATACGTAAAATTTCTATTTAATTAAGGATAGTACAATTAGCGTTGTCATTTAAAGATACAAAAAAAATCCTACCCAGTCGAACTGTCCACCAATCGCGGGTCTTTGGAAGACCGTCTTTGGAACATGGGACGTCTTTAGGGCATCAATTGGACTGACACACATGTCCTAGGAACGTCTTTAGAACGTTCTCAGGACATTAATGTTTTTGTGCCCACTGGGATGAAATAAACATAAATTGAATGAGTTCTAAAGGGTTTTAGGGAAGAGGATTCGGGCTAGAATAGTTAAATCAAATAAAGAAGACATTGTTTTAACTAGTTTGAATCAGAATTTAAGTTGATTTTTATTTGCGCTAAAACTGTAAAAACTAATTAATTTTTTACTACTGTTAATTATTTGACGTTTTTGATAGTGAAGCATGAAATATATATATAATATAAAATATATATATAAAATCTATATATATATATATATAATGTACAAAGGCGTTAAACTAAAAATATTCATTTTAGGCAGATAACTAGGAAAACTAACCTCTATGTTATATCTTCGCGTTAAATAATAACATTTTACAACGATTCTGTGAAACCTGGTAAGACGATTGAATACATGCTTCAGGCGGTATTTTCTATCTTTTGGGTCTAATTCATGTTGATGTTGTTTCGATTTGTATAGAAGAAATGACGCATCTCTCGTGCGATCGGCCATAATGAATGGTGACGTCACCGTATGCAGTTGTGGTTTCGTTCGTCTTATCCGTTTCTCAAATGCCATTTTGTCGAACCGTTGTTATGTAACACAATACAAAGTATATTAATACTTTAATTAAATTACTAGTTATAGGTATTAATTATAGTAATTCTGACGTCACCTCGCACGAAAACAGCACTTTGTAGAACCGACTGGCAAAAAGTTATTGCTTTTCTTAACTTCCCTAATGAATCTTCTCAAAAAGTAAAATAATTCCTATTATCAGTGTTTGATTCCTTGATTGCTTGGGTAAAATTACTTACTTACGCCCTTTTATATCAGGAGAACATAAAATAGAAATTTTTTTGTCTTATGTTTTATCGAAATATGGTGCTTAAAACTCTTGATCATATTTGTGTGAGAGGAATAATTATGTTGAGTATCTTATAGTGATTTTATGGTAATTTTGTAGCTTTTTATGTGGTTATTTGACAACAATAATTTGCTTTTAAAGCTACTGTAATGTTGATGAAACCTTTATCCATATTGCATGTAATTCGTGATTGATGATGATTTGTGAATGTAGAATTTGAGAATCGTAGGATTTCTGGGAAGGGAGTCAGTCGGTCGGTAGAGACGTCGAATCTACAGATCTTCTATTGCTATTCAAATGTACCCTCAGAATGGTTCATTGGTTGTTTTTTTCGTATTGAACATTAGCGACTTCGTACAGCTGTCCTTTACCTTGAAATGTAGATAATTTATATAATTCTTTAATTCAGAATGAAAGTTTTTTTCATTCACCACTCTTGCTCCTATAAACGTGTGCTATCGTGTATACAAAGTTACTAAGTAAATGATACTATAAAGGCTAAAGTGATTATTTCGATTTTTAGAGATTATAATCTCCATACTTTAATTACTGTTAGAAAAGTGTGCTTTGCTTTGAGGAAAATTCAAAAGGCCGAGCTAGTTTACTTCTCAGTACCAATTTGGGTTAAATTTTACTGTGCGTTTTCGTGTTGGACTTCAAAATTCCTATAATTGATTTTTGTTCCTTATACAAAACAATATGGACCAAGTCAATGAGTTTACTGTTAGAAAATCTGTATGAAATCTAATACACTTTTATATGAAGTTATTTGCATAAACGGTATTTGAAATGTAGTATATATTGAAATATAGAAAACTGTGCATTGTATATTAAATATATGTGCTTGTGAGCTCAGAATGCTTTCATTTCTTTAAATCTGGTCACATATTCGCAATTAAAATAATAATCTTGAATTCGTTGATTCAATTGCTTTTCATGATTTCATGAAACTTATTTAGATTTTTAGATTTTGTGTAAAATGGAATATTCTAAGTTATTATTATGAATGTATCTGAAATTTAAGAACCACGTTCCTTGTAGCGATTTCGTATGTTCGAGATATTAATTTTAATATACATTGGTATTTCAACTCTCATACCACTTTCAACAGGATTTACTTGAGTCTTATTCATCAGCATTAGGAAACTATTTCGCCAAAGTACACTTAACAAAAATTCTGGTTGAACCAACCAGAATTCTGGTTAATTGAACTAGAATAGAATGTTAAATATGCCCTTACTATAAATTCTGGTTAAAAGTATCAGAAGTTTCTGGTTGAGAATTTTTAATATATATATATATATATTATTTATTCATTATTTATTTATTTATAATTATTTAATTTACGTATGAAAATGAAAATTTTTTAAAAGTAATAAAATTTAATGAACAGTAAGGAAGTTACGGTAATGCATAATATCTGAAAAAACGGGCTTTTATGGCAAAATTTTGTTCATTAACATAATTCAAAATTGATTATGTTATTAATATAAATTAATAAATCAAAATGTATGTTTTATTCATATAAGAAAGCAAAAGTGGAAGTCATTCAGTTTAAAAAGAAAAATGTAATAGTTTCATTATTTTTCAGTTTTCTTTATGTAGCTCTAAATTTCACAAATATAACATTATTGTATACTGAAAGAAGGTGCTAATGAACAATT
Organism: Andricus grossulariae; assembly: GCA_011634705.1. Classification (NCBI taxonomy): domain Eukaryota; kingdom Metazoa; phylum Arthropoda; class Insecta; order Hymenoptera; family Cynipidae; genus Andricus; species Andricus grossulariae. The sequence goes on from JAABKJ010075445.1 coordinate 138,276,495, forward strand.
TTCAAAAGTTTCCTATTTTTTATGTCGAAAACTCACAAAGGCCATAATTTCGAATTAAAAATTAACCTTTTTTTGGTAGCAAATTCCTTTTTTTTATTACATTATTCTTTTGGTTGAAATTTGTCTTTATTCGTTGAATTTCACTGTTTTTATTGAAAAATTCAAATCAGTTTTTTTTCTAATTCAACCTCTTGGTTAGAAGTATTTTTTTTAATCGAAAACTTAATTCTTAACTTAACTCTTAACTCAAATTAACTTAGCATAAAGCTGAGAAAGGGATAGGGTGTGAGAGGATTCCCCTTTCCCTGATTTGTCATTCTATTTGAAATTTCTTTTGTATTACTGAGTGATTTTATATTTTTTGTAAATTTCTATTCTTAAATTGATCAAAATGAAAACGTAAGTTTGTCTATTATTTAAAAAATCACAAATGCTTCCTCTATGATGAAGCAAATACATTTGCTAACAGGAAGCAAAGTGTTCGTGAAATGAGCACCATATAAACATAAATACAAATAAAGTGGAAACACTCGAGATCGAATTCACAGCTAGTTTTTAATTTTTCAGTTTTCTATCTTAAAAGCATTAATTTTTTTGCTGCAATTAAAGTTGTTCAGTTCCGAATTCATATTTCAAAAATACATGAGTAGAAATATAACTAATGCTTTTATTTCTTCAAAAAGTTGCAATGTTAAATCTTTTTTCTCATATTCATACAATGTTTATTCACAAATTGTATATGTCTAACTTCAGCCAAAACTTATAATAACAATATCCAACTTCAAGTCAAGAAATAACTTAAATTATCCATGAGGCACCGTCAAACGGGGTGATTTCAGACACGTGGGGTAAATTCGGACATTGCTAAATAGATAGTTTAAATTACTTACGGGGGTTTTTACCAGGATCTGGAATCAGTCTAGGCATTAACTGGTTTTAAATTCTGGGTTAAATCACATTGAGTAATTTAAACCATCAATTTAGGAATATCCAAATTTACCCCACATGTCCGAAATTACCCCGTTTGACGGTAATAAGTTTGCAGTTTTGAGAAATGCAAATCCAATTTTTCATCAAGCCTAATATTTTTAATTTTATATTAAAAAAAAGAAAATTAGTGATATCACATCGACTTAAACGATGTTTGCATTTTTAATTTTATTTTGGGGTTATCTGTCGAATTGATTTTTTGCATGAGTAGGATCATCATTCTCGTGCGTGTAGTTTTACGTTTTGAGAAGAACGATAATTTTTAGTACAGAATAGAAGCTTGGAATAACTTTATATTTTTTATTTGTTTTTAAGATTATATAAATATAATTTGCCTAAAATTCAACAAAAAAGTTTATTTTCAACTAAATAGTTGAATTTTCCACCAGAAAAGATGAATCGTCAACAAAAAATGTAATGGTTGATACTAGAATAACACGTATTTTCATTTTAAATGGATAAACTTCCGAAAGCCGTAAGCCGACGATTTCTTTCATACTATGTATATTTATGTATTTTGATGCGCTGATTACGAAAATGATAGTGAAAATTGGCGAGCGGTCCTACTGGGAGCCGATGTCATTTTTTAGATGATAGTTGCTCCCAGTGGGACCCTGCGGTGGTTGTTAACCTTATTTTTCAATTATATATATATATATATATATACCTATAAGTTACAGCATAAAGCCTCAGTATCGGAAAAACTCCTAGCTCCTATGATGAAGCATCAAAACGAAGCATCATATAGGAGCAAGGAGAGAGAGAGCGCAGAATCCGCAGCCTCTCACTATTGCATCTCTGACAGTGCGTGGGAGGAAGAAGATGAGCGCGATCCATAAAAAGGCTCGCGCGGCCCGAAACGGGCTAGCGCGGGAAGTCTATTGGATTTAGAAATTTTTCTATCTCCAAAATTATTCTCCAGAAAGAAAGAGAATCTTTGAGAGAAGATGAAGATTAGATCTTTCAATCCTGTTCGAAAAAGGTTTCTCCTTTGAACGGAACTTTGTGCAGTTGCACGTTATAGCGTCATCTTTTTCCTGTCAGTTTTTCAAGGTATTTTTCCTTGCGCTCACTTGTGAGAATTTGTATTTAAAAAGTGAATTTGACAATTTTATAGAATTGAGATTATTAAATCTTCTGAGATATTTACTAGAAGGCAAAAAGATATTTTATTATAAAGACAGTTAAATTATGACAAGAGACGAGCTGAGCAAGATTGCATCTTGTGCCCGGGTCTAAGAAGTTTCATAATTTAATTTATGATTTGTAATAAGGCTTAGCACCATTTTTCTACAAATTTTTATAATATCTATATACAAGATATCAAAATTTAACAACTTAAGAAGTATGCGCATAGAGATTGGTCATTATGAGGACGAGCACAGATAGAGAAGTATCTTAGAAGATAATTCTGAAAATGCGTAAGTTTCTTTTTAAACTATAAACGTTGAAGCTTCATACTACTGAAAAAAAAGTAAATGTTCAATTATTATACAATTCGAAACACATAAATATATTTCAAGTTGAGCGCGAAATTATTAGGCAACTATTTAGAAGACAAATCCTGAAGAAAATAGCTGCAGTTACTAACATGCCTTCATTTGGAAGTCAATCGTTGATGAACTAACTGTAAATTTGATCTCAAGTGTTTCAACTTTGTTTGGTTTTACAATTTCATGGCGCTCATTCGATGAGCAATTTGTTTTCTCATTACGAAACATTAGCAAATATATTTGCTGCCTCATAAAGGATTTCTAAATAAAAAAATCTTAATAGGCCATTCAAAACTTTTCGATTTGAAGACCGATTTCCATTTTTACATGAACTTTGAATTATGTTTATGAAAAAAAATTTCCGTACTCTTTAATATAATATACTATTACTATAGGTAAATCGATTTGTCGCGAATCCAAGAATTGTTTTAATCCATGCTTATGATATTCATGATTATGAACATATTTTTACCATGAAAATCGATTTTTAAAATAATATAAATGACAATAACTTCCTTATTTTTTGAATAAAATGTATGAATATTACATAGGTCAATCGATTCATTTTCAACCAAGAAATCTTTTATAAGCTTGCATAAGTTTGAATTATGTTAATGAAAAAAGTTGTTCTATAAAAAAAACTTATTTTAAAAATATTATAAAATGCTAAAAAAATGGAAATGAATATTTTCATAAATCCTTCAGTCAGTTTTCAGATATAAGAAGTGAAAATCAGCCATATGAATTTCATCACTTTATCTGCAATCATCTTCAAGTTATTGCGTTCTCAAAAAATCAATGAAAAGTACACACACATCCGGACAATTGTTCAGAACATCGTATTAAACATTTTTCAATTGAGAAACGTTCAATAATTTGAATCTAATTTTTCCGAAATTGTTACTATTACAACTCACGAACAATATTCAAAACATATTTTACTTACGAAGTCACTTGTGTCGCGGACTTTTTAAATTATTGGACTAGGTAATTTTCGCGGGCAGGGTTGCGGGTTGAGAGGGGGAATATATTCTCGAGTCCAACTGAAGATGGCTCTGTTGGCGCAGCAAATATCTAGGCAAAAAAATACAATGTAGTCGGACCACCGTGTCTCCAAATCCGACCGACCCGAATTTTGCGTAGGAGCTCTGGCTAAAGTTTGATGCCAGCTGTGAACTAATCCGCTGGCGGCGCTGCTGCGCTTCTTGCTGGCAAATGCATTAGTTATAAGGGCAAAATAATAAAATAATTTTTTCTGAAGAAGAATGGGCCTGAAAATTTTCATAATTCATTCGAAGATATATAAACATTTTTTTAAATATGCAAAATCTGTTCAAGCTTTCCAAGATATGGAAAAATAATGCATAAATAAATATACGTGTTCTAAAATAAATTTGGAATAAGTGTTTGAAATTCCTAATAAAAAATTTATCTGTAACATAAAATCAGTTTTCAAAAATATAAGGATTAAAAAAATAAAATTGAAAAAAAAATAAATATACTTATTATATTATAAACATATATATATATATAAATAAATAATTTCAAAATTGTAGTGTAATCGATTCCAGAAATAAAAATAAAAATTAATTTAAAGTGTAGTAGTAATAATAAATAAAAAATAGGATCCATAAATAAAGAATTAGTTAAAAATGACAGTGTGATACGGAATTAAAAAGTTCGACTTTAATCCATTTTTTGTCAATACTGGCATGTAATCACGGATTTTAAAGGAACTTATAAATTCCATTAAAAATTCAACGATAGGTGCTTACTGTGTAATAAAAATTAAATGTAAAACCCAAATGAAACAAGTATGAAGTTGAGTTTTCTAAAGGCATCTTAGTTGATTTGGGGGTAATTGATTAAAGCAATACCTAATGACAGTCGTATTTTTTGTACAAATAATGAGAAAGATAGTCTTAATGTTATCCTTCATGAAAAAGTATTATAGGATAATCATTATAGGCCTAGTTATGATTTTCCTATAAGTTTGTCTCGAATATAGGAAAAATTATGTATACGCAGAAGTAAATAAAAATTTACATATTTGAAACAAGCTTCGTTTAGGTTGTGGGTATTTTGAAACCTGAAAGCTATGAGTATCTTATACTTTTTGGAATATTTATTTCAAGATTATTCATTTCTATAACTATTTTTCCATAATTATGTTCCGGCGATTTTTCCTATAATGGCTAAAAAATCATAGGAAATTCATGATAGGAAAATTATTATAAGCCTATACTGATTTTCCTATAATAATTTTTAGTAAGGGATACAAAGAAAAGTTTTTAAAAAGTCCATAACTAAATTTCTGTATTATACAAACCTGTTATCACATTTACCCTTATAGTCAGAAATAAAAAAGGATTGGAAGAATGAAAAATATATATTTTTCCAAATCAGAAATATGTACTTTACTGAAATCATTTTAGAAAAAAGATATTATTCGAAGGAAAAGTGGAAAATGAGTGGGAGTTAATGTGGTAAAATTTTTGGCACTCATCCTTTGATACTTTGAATTCACAACTATTTTTTTTACTTTTATCATTCATTAATTTTCTTACATGCGTAGTTGATAAATATTGTACCTTATTATGCCTTTTTAAAGCTTTATATTATTTTAATTTGTTTTAAAAGTCATAAGAAAATATAACTAATTTGAATAATTTTCAGAATTTTTACAGCACGTTATATATACTTTTACCATGTATACCGTAAATTCTCAGCTAATTAATATTGATGTGAGAATAATATAATTAATAATAATAATAATGATATTGACGAACTTGAGCTCTCAGTTTTATATATTCATACTCTTTTGGATTAGTGCTAATTAAATATATAATTAAAAACTAAAGGTTACCAACCACCGCAGGGTCCCACTGGGAGCAACTGTCATCTAAAAAATGACCCTATTTTGCGCACTTGTATCACAAATAACTATTATCACTTATGAACAAAAAACAATAAATACTAAATGATAATAAGCAATGGAAAATAAATAATAAACAAATAAATAACAAAAAAGCGCAGGCGAAATCGCCTTCGCCATCCGCGCAGGCTCCTTTTACAAACTAAAATCCTCTTTTTTCATCCTCTCAGACTCCTTTTGCAATCCGAAATCGCCTTTTACACCCCGTTCCGTCTCCTTTTACAATCCAAAATCCTCTTTCTAACCCCCTTGACTCCATCATGTTTTAATATAAATAATTATGCGGGAATTATCTGTATAGGGTTTAAAAAAATATGATTTTTAAGTGTAGTAAATAGTATTTCAATTAGAGTTGATTTTTTACTCTAGGGTGGATAAATTATTTGTTTGATTTTTAATAATATTCAAAGGTACACATGAGTGCAAAAAGAATGACAACTGGATAAGGACCAAAAATAAAATTATTTCTATACTACAGGATGGAAAATTTACTCACAAAAATAGAAGTATGTGGTCATTATTTACAAAGTTTCAGGGTGATGAATATATACTTTTTTTTTATCTCTATGTTTCAGGGAATAAAGACCAAATGGCCCTTATTCAGTTGTTTAGCATGTTTTTATTCTCATAATTTCGAAATTCATTTTTTCGAGTGAAATGTGGAATGACTTTTTACATATTCCTAATACGTATTGATAAATAGGGTCCTAAATTATTTGAAATCATTAACAACTGAATTTCGACCGCATCTGATAAGAATAGATAATAATTTTGTACATTTAATATACAGACATCATTTACAAAATGTATGTGATTGAGTTAATTCAAAAACCGTTTTGTTATTTTCTCAGCGTTTCATATGTAAAATACTTTTGCTTATTATAATTTAAGAAAATACATCCACACGTTCAGATTCTTCTAGTACAATGGTAATTGCTGATAAAAATTTTTCTTTCAAATGCGATATTGCCTTAAAATCACTTATAGATGCACTGGCAGTATCTTCAGTAATTTTGAGTTCACGTAATTCTTGTACACATGCGTTTATTCCGTCATTAATTTCAGACTTATCACACGCAAACGTCCATTCAGGAGTGATGTTAGCTTCATCCTCATAAGACGATTCTTCGGCAGCTTTTTTATGCATGATAGCTGGATTTCCAGCGTCAACTCCGTTAGATATTACGTTTAATGACCTGCTCTTGTGATCAATAGACTGATATTTTATACACATGTGAGTTTTGACCCTGCGTATAGTGCATATAGGACGCATTTCACGAAAAGCATCATACGGTGAAATTTTCGAGTATCGGTATTCCGAGAAAATGATAATCAATTTTATTGTTACAAAAAATATGTATAAATGGAATTTGTATCTACTTTTACTTAGTATAATTTGTAAATATGTTATATTATAACGAATAGTTCTATTCAAAGGCATAAAGGCAAAACGCATAAAGAAGGTACATGATTTATTAAAAAAAAAAAACATTTATCAACTTTTCTTAAAAATTTATGTAAAAAAGAAATTTTAAATAAAGGAACTGAAAGTATTTCTGTATTTTCTTTTGCAAAGTTTTTTTGTTACAAAAAATTCTACCCACTGTGCAGGTACAGTCTCATACTTTTTGAGTGTTAATGTTATTTTTTACTATTAAACAGAAATTCTTCCTATTAAAAAATGGTCTAAAGAAAACTCGCAGATCTTTCGGAGAAAATAATTTTATTTTCAAACGTTTTGTTGTATCTCGCATAGTTTGATTTGTTATCTAATGCCTTTTAATTGAATTATTTTTTATAATGTTAAATATGTACAAATATAAGTCGATAAAAGTATAAAACCAAGTTTATATGTTGTTTCTTGAAGAAAAACAATATATATATATATATATATATATATATATTTGATTCTAATGTATGAGCATGCCATAAAAATGTTTCATTAAGTTAAAAAGTATGAATGAAGAAGAGGCGAAATTTTCTTTTTCAGGTTAAAAATTAATTTTTTGCTCTCACACATAAATTAATTATAAAATTTCAATGAAACTTCGTCATAACATACAGCATCCTTGTTGAAATGTTATACTAACAAAAGTAAATGACTTTTTTGTCAATTTTGCTGTTAATTAAGATTATCTACTGTAAATCATTATCTACTGTAGGGTGGTTTCCCCTACACCTAATCACTTTTATTAATACAAATGTAGATAGTGATTGTATATTTTGATAAACTTTATACTGACAAAACAGTCATATCACTCATAAAATTATGGAAAATTTCTAAGTTGACCAGGTCGGTAATTTTTTGTGGGTAAGAATTTAAAGTTTATGAGTAGACTGCCAAAATAAGTGTTTAAAATTTTTAAATAATCATACAAATTTAGATATTCCATTCATTCCTTAGATTGACTCGAAACTCATTTTACTCATAAAATTATGAAAAGGTTACAAATTTACTGCGTCGATAATTTTCTTTCGCTAATAATTTAAATTTAATAATGACCTGAAAAATTAAAACATTTCGAATTAATGTGTAAACTGTAAATCCTTTCAGATTAATAGACAGAATTTTATTTCTAATAGGAAGCAATAATATATGAACAATGTGGTCTTAAAAATATTCCAGATATTATATTTGTTTAATATGTTCAAATATAATTATTAAAGCTTCACATTGGATGCCTTAATATTTTATCTTTTTTGAAATAAAACGTGAAAAATTGAAAACAAATAATCTTCATTTACTTAGGAACACATAAGTGTAAGTGGAAATAATGTTTAATTGATAATATATGAAATTCTTCGGGAATAATTTTGAATAATTGAAATTGTTCAAAAAATTGCATTATTAATTAAAAACTAATGTTTTCAAAATAAATATATCTGACGTTTGAATTGCTATGTTTCTTTGATTTTCTTTTTCAGATAATAATATTTTATTATTATTTAATAATAAGTAATATATTAAACCATGTTAAATTTCGAAAAATTAATCAATTTCACAAATCAAAAATGGTCCATTTTCAAATTTAAAGCATTTAAAATTTGATTTTTTTTCTGAATTGCTCAAAGTGGTACAATACAAAATTTATAGCTTTGAAAGAAATTCATAGCTTTCATGAATAAAATAAACAAAATTTTGTCTTTTTTCAAAATTGATAGTTTTATGTTTATAGATATGAAAATTTGGAAGATTCCCCGAATTCCTGTAAATCTCTAAAAACCTTGAATTCTCTAAAATCCTTGATTCTTCTGAATTCCCTGAATTCTCTAAATTCCTCACATTACCGAATTTCTTAAATTCTGTGAAATCCTTGATTTTTTTGAATTTCCGGAATTCCTCGTATTTTATAAATTCTCTGATACCCTAGAAAATTCGAATTTCTCTAAATTCCATTAATATTTTTAATTTCTTCAACTCTTCTAAATTTCTCTGAATTGTTTGCATTTTTTAAACCATGCCTCTTAAATTATGTTTCTAAAGTGATTAAGCTTACAATTTTTAAATTGGAATAATAGTAACCTTTTTACATTCTTATCCTGATGAGAAGGTATTGGTTTCATGTACAATTTGTCTTTATCAAAACTGATTCTTTGCATGAGCAATCTAATAGCAGCACTATTAAGATAATTTAAAAAATTTATTAACCACGATATTTATTAACCCAGATAAAACGTTGAATATTTGAGATAGAATTCTTTTGAGTACAAAACTAATAATATGTCATAAAACGTACACAAAATGTCCATGGGATAAAACGCAACAAAAAAATAATACATTTTTTATGTTCCTTTATTACAATTTGTTGTTTTGTAGAAATTTCCTGTAAGGAGCTTTAACAAAAGAGAAGTCACAATCACCAAATTACAGTTGTCGATGATTTGACCTTTAATTTGAAAAGGTCTGGGCGCAAATGTGAGGGAAATACAAAGACCGAGCGCGTAGCGCGAGGTAAACTCATTATCGAGCGCGAAGCGCGCGATGAGAATGTGCCCGCGCGGCGGGCAGATTTTTTGCTTTCAAATTCACTCAATACTGAAATTTTCTGTCCATGTCAATTTGATACTGCGTCTGTTTTTGAGATCCTATTAAGGACTTACTTTGAAAATAAATTCTGAATTGGGGTTATGTCCAAAATATAATCAGGATACGTTTAGAAATGGTATAACCCTCAAATGAACTAGTTTGTATAATTTTTAAGCAATATTTCCATGCACTCAAAATCTCACAAGTTAATTTTTCAATCTATATTAACTTGTCCAGAAAATTTGCATGTTCCTTAAATCAACTAGTTTATATAACTTTTAAGTTCGCAATATAAACAATTTTAAGCAGTCGGAATAATTGAAAACTTTAAATTCACCTACATATAAACTCCTGAAGATTTTGAGTCTTTCCGAAGAATTTGCTTCAAGACGACGGAATCCTAAATTTTTGACGAACTCAAACTGTAAAAAATACACTAGAAAAAAAAATTAGCTCAAGATATTAATTTTTGCTGTTGAAGTAATTTAAATTGATTCTTAAGACATAAATTTATTCAGACTCTGTATTACGACGCCAAAAGCAAGTGCTATAGGCGCAGCATTTAGATGGTTCAAAAATTTTCTGTTACATCCTATTATATGTCAAAATAAATGCGAAAAATGTTGCAAAAAAATATGTATCGATGGTGAGACATTTATTCATACACGCTTAAGTATAAATAGTGTTTTTTTGATTAGAAATAAAATAAAGTCCAAATAAAAAAACAATATAAGTATAAATAGTAGTTTCAGATAAAACAGTAGTTTCCGGTACAAAGAAGCATATTTCGCTAATTACGTTCAACTCGATTCGAAACATCAATGTTGACAAAATCTCTTTTCGAGCTTGCGTCTAAAAATACCATTTTATGAATTCTTTGAATTTTATGAATCTAATTTGCTGAATACGTTAAATCCACGAAGTTGTACGAAATCCTAGTCTTATATTAAATTCTCGAATTCTTTGTATTAATTGATTTTCTTGAATTATTTAAATTATTCGAATTACTTGAATTCAGGGAATTACTTCAATTCCTCGAATTACTTGAAATATTCGAGTTACTCGAATAACTTGATTTGTTCGATTTACCCGAAAAGCTTGAGTTCTTCGAAGTATTTAAATTTAGAGAATTCCTTGAATTGAGAGAATTCCTTGTATTCAGAGAATTACTTGAATTCAGAGAATTCATTGAATTTAGAGAATTCCTTGAATTTAAAGAAGTCAGATAATTCCTTGAATTCAGAGATTTCCTTGAATACATACACTTTCTTGAATTCAGGGAATGACTCCAATTCTTCGAATTACTTGAATTATTTTATTTACTCGAACTATTTGAATTCTTCGAATTATTTGAATTCAGGAAATTAGTCAAATACGTCGAATTACTCGAATTTCTCAAATTCTTTAAATGACTTTAATCCTTAGAATAACTTGAATTTAGAGAATTACTTGAATTATTCGAATAATTTGAATTCAGAGCGCCACTCGAATTCTTCGAATTACTTAAATTCGTCACTTTAGTCGCATTACTTGAATTCTTGGAATTACTTGAATTTTTTGAATTACTTGAATTCTTGGAATAACTAGAATTTTTCGAATTACTAGAATTCAGGGAATTCCTTGAACTCTTCAGCTTACTCGGATTACTTGAATTCGTCACTTTAGTCGCATTACTTGAATTCTTGGAATTACTTGAATTTTTTGAATTACTTGAATTCTTGGAATAACGTTAATTGCTAAGTTTTATTTACTATTCAGTTAAGTATCTGAAGTTAAAATTTTACGATTGAGTAAAGGAATTCTTCAAAGGACTGGGCATATTTAAGGATATTTGAAAAGAATCCAAGGCATTCGAAAGATATGTCAATAATTTCAATGAATGTCCAAATATTTTAAAGGGTTTGAAATATTTTAGGCTATTTTAACAGATTTTAAGGAATTTTCAACTGATTTTAGTAATTTAATTGATTCAAAGGGATTTGAAATATTTGAGAGGATCTTAAAACATTGCAAGGTATTTTCGGAAGCTTTAAAAAGGTTCGAGTGACTTTAAAATATTTAAAATAAATCTTTTGGAAATTCTAAGAGATTGCAAGGAATTTTCAAGAATTATAAGAAGTATAAAGTGATTTTAGAGAACTGGAAATATTTTAGGGAATCATGTAGGTATTTGTTTCAACAATTTCAAGCGGTTTTAAAGGATTAGGAGAGTTTTAGATAATTTTAAAAAAATGCAAGGCATTTTCAAAAGATTTACATAATTTAAAGGAGTTTACATTTTTTTTAGAGAATTTAAAAACTTTTAGAGTATTTCAAAATATTCCAAAGAATTTTCAGTTGATTTCAGAAAATTTGAAATATTTTAGAGAATTTAAAAAATGTTCACGGCATTTTCGAAAGTTTTACAGCATTTTAAGGAATTTAACAAAAATGTTAAGGGATTGAAAACTTTTAGAGTATTTTAAAAGATTCTAAGGAATTTTTAACTGGTTTTAGTAATTTAACTGATATCAGATGCTTTTAAAAGATTCTCAGTCATTTTCGAAAGCTTTGAAAAGTTTCAAGTGATTTTAAATATTTCAAAGAACTTGAAAGATTTTAGGGAATTTTTAAGATTCGAAGGAATGTTGTACCTATTTACTTCAATAATTTGAAGAAATTTCAAAGGATTATAAATATTATAGGGTGTTTTAGAAAAATCTAAGGCTTTTTCAAGATATTCAAATAATTTCAATGAATTTCAAAAGATTTTGAAGGATTTGAAACGTTTTAGGGTATTTTAACAGATTCTAAGGAATTTTCAATTGATTTCAGTAATTTAATTGGACTTCAGAGGATTAAAAAAATATCGAGTGATTTTCAAAGATTTCAACGGAATGTATATTTTAGGAAAATATTTTAGAGAATTTCAGAAGATTTTAAGGAATTTTTTTTATTTCAATAATTTGAAGAAATTTTAACGGATTGGGCATATTTTAGTGTATTTTAAAAGAACCCAATGCATTTTAAAGAGATGCCAATAATTTCAAGGAATTTAAGAAGATTTCAGAGAGATTAAAATATTTAAGGGAATTTTGAAGCATTTCGAGGAATTATGTATTTATTTCAATTATTTGAAGAAATTTTTAAAGATTAGGAAAATCTTAGAGAATTTAAAAAAAAATAGAGGATTTGTAAACTTTTAGAGTTTTCTTTATGATTCCAAGGATTTTTCATTTGATTTCAGTAATTTAATTCATTTCAGAGGATTTGAAATATTCTAGAGTAATTTAAAAGATTCCAAGTCATGTTCGAAAGCTTTGAAACGTTTTACGTGATTTTTGAAGTCTTAAAACGTCTTGAAATATTTAATGACTCCAATGGATTTTTTTATTTGAAGGAATTTTAAAGCATTTTAAATGTTATAGGCTGTTTTTTAAATTTTTATTTGATTTTAAAGAGATTTACAAAATTTCAATAATCCAAGGAATGTTCAATTGATTTCAGTCATTAATTTCAGAGGATTTTAAATATTTTGGAGTACCTTAAAAAATTTCGAGGCATTAAGGGCATGTGATACTTAGAAAATTATCGACTTTAGCAGTGTTAGGTTCCCCCGGCTTTTTTCCTACAATAATAAAGATTTTGCCTTACAAATTTGGGGAATGATAGCCCGGATTCGGATTCAGCGACCCCAAAAACATATAGATATGCCGGTGTAGTCCGCCGGGCAGACCACTTTTTTGTGTGCCGGTGTGACTTATTATAATGAATTGTTTGAACAATTATTTTTATTAAATTGAATTCTTTACCCTAATTAAAAAGTGGACCCAAAATGGAAAAATTTAGAACAAACTGCCACTTTCTAGCATTATTCTGAGAGAATATTATTATAAATAATAATAAATTGTTTGAAAAATTATTTCTGTTAAATCTAATTGACTATCTAGCTGACTTTCATGGGAATGCATCCGTATCCAGAGCGAGGTTGGTGAGGTCTGGAAAGAGGAGAGAATCCGTTTCTAAAAAGAACCGGATGTTCAACCATAGTTGAAAGTTCGATCTGATGGGTTGAAATTTGTAAACATTTTGGTAGAATATTCAACTATTTAGCTGAAAAATAAGCTTTTTGTTAAAAATTCAAATTTTTGGTTCAAAAATGCAACTCTTTTGTTCAAAATTCATCTTTTTGGTTTTGAAATTCATCTATCATCCTAGGAATTTCATATTTTTTTATTTTAACTGCCTGGTTAAGAATTAAATGTGTGTTGATCGCGGATTTAACTATTTAGTTGAAAAATTCCTCAAACACTTCTTTAAAAAATTCTGATAAATATTTTTCGCTGGAACTTGTTGGTTTATTTTTTATTTATGCATCTAAAACACTATGAGTAAATTGAAATTTTGAATTTGGAGCTAAACGACTTGAGATACTTAAGATGCTTGAGATAGCTTTTAAAAAGTCTCGCAAATTATATGTCAACCATTTTTTGACAGAGCTCATTTTGATTAATTTATCGGATTTGCTATATGTAAAAAGCCTGAAGAAAGAATTGGTTTGCTCCCACCTCACATCAAAAACTGTTGTTCATTTTTGTATCTCATGCCCTCGTAAGACGCAGCAAAATTTTATCAAAAGCCCCTCCCTCGCAATCGTCTTACATAATTTGCGGATGAGCCGTGATTTCCTATGATAGTGTGCCAGCTTACGATCGTCTGCTTTTAGAAAAATATAATCCTCTGTTTCCTCTTGCAGATTTGAGTTCACAATTCAACTGTTTACATAATGGTGCTCCTATTCCTGGCGTTCCTCGTTCCAGAACGTCTTATTCTCCTGAAAGGCATGATTCTGCTGGAAGGTCACTTCCTCCTGCCAGACCTCATTCTTTAGGTTCTCCAGTAAGCTCTTTTCCTCTTGCGGAGCCTTCTCTTCGTCTCAGGTCCAGGTCTCCTTCTGCCAGGAACCATGCCATACACATATATGAACTACAACAACTTAGATTTGCTCGGCTTATTTCCAAAACGAATCCGAACCGGCGATTCAAACTTAGAAGATACACTTTTCCTTGCCATAAACAAAATCAATTGAAAGGAAGATATGGGAACCTTGGTTCCATCCAAACCGAAGAACAAACTGTATTATTAAGGTCCAATGACGACGTCTTTGTAATATTGGAGAAAAATAATAGATTGTTTCGTAGAATATATACAGTAAAAGACGACTTTCAAATATGAGTAAAAATAAACATGGACAGCAGTAAGATTGAAGATATGACCCAAAAGAAGCCCAGGAATCTCCATTAGGCAGCCCTAATCCAATTTGCAAGAATATTCTGATAGATAATGTAGAAGGGCAAACGGAATTAAATCCACCTTTTGACAAAACTGATTTTGCTTTAAAAATCATACCTTCTCACTTTTATGACCCATATTTCAGTGAAAAAAATTGATTATAACGAATTTCTTAACCTAAAATTTAGTATTTAAATATAGTGTAGCATCCAGCGACTATTATATGATCATGAGAGAAGTTTTAGGCTCCGGAAGCTACGATCATGGTTCCTTAAAGCAACCAATCCCGACGCAACTGGAACGTGTATCGGCATTTAGGTTTATAAACAACATTGCATTGGCCCAAGGTATCAATTTAGTCTTTGCCTAGTTTCATGAATTTGTCAAGTTTTGAATCTACTCGGTAAACTGTTTTTATGTCAAATTTATTTAAGAGACGTTTGATATTTTCTGGAATGTCTTCATGAAAATTAATGGAAATGGTTTTTTCTTGCTATGACTACCTATTTCAGTAATTTTTTGTGGAGTTTTAATATAATTTGAAGCTATTGATCAAGTTTTAGGTCTAAAATCTTTTTGTGATTTGTCAGTAATATTTTCAATATTATCTTCTAAATCTTTTATAATTTCAAAGACTTCTATATCTTTAGTTGAAAGAAAACTACTACTAAGCTTTTCACCTAGACACAACCATCTCAAATTTAAAAAAATATCACTATGTAAATTTAAAGACAGATTGCAAAATTTAATTCCTCCCGGAAAATAAAAAAATATTATTGGACATTTTACAAACTCAGGTGTTACTAAAACTAACAATAACATAGACAATACACTTTACGAAAAATCAAAAATTTAAAAAACGAACAACAATATGAAATTGTTGAATCAAATCAACATAAAACAGATAACAATAATAACATTACAAAGACAAAAATTACTGAAATAGATAGTCATATCAAAAAGCATTAAAGATATTGAAGAATTCATGAAGAACAACAAAAATTTGTTAATGACACATGCAGATAAAGGGAATACTACAGTGGTTATGAGTAGTCGAGAATACAAGGACAAAATAACAGTAATTCTTAACAATAATGAAACTTACGAAAAACTTGATGATAATCCATTAAAACAATTAGTAAACGATACTTTTAAATTCCTTGACGAATGGAATTTGAAAGAATTTCTAGGAAATAACACTGAAAGAAGAGATGTAATAACTGATAACACTAATATTGCTAGATTGTATGCTTTACCCGAAATTCATTAAAATAATTATCCTCTCAGACCTGCTGTTTCTTGCATAAACACTCCTACTTATTTTTTTGGCAAAAACATTGAATAAAATCATCTCAGGTGCTCTTCCTAAATCAAAATCATATATAAAAAATTCTACTTCATTCGAAGAAACCATAACAAAAGAAAATAATGCAGATGATCATGTCCTTTTATCTCTTGATGTCTCATCCCTTTTTACAAACGTTCCATTGAACTTGGTTCTAAAAGTTATTGAAAAAAGATTGGATATAATTAAAAATACTGCAAATATTCCGTTTGATGAATTTAAAAAGAGAATTAGGTTTCTAATGGAATCAACATTTTTGAAATTCAATGATATTTACTATGAACAAAACTTTGGTACCCCAATGGGGTCATCTATAACTGGAACTTTAGCAGATATAGTCATGCAAGATCTCGAAAATAAAGTTTTAGATAAATTAAAATTTAAAGTGAAAACTTATTACAGGTATGTCGATGAAACCATTCTTATTATCCGAATAGATAAAATCCAAGAAATAGTTAAGTCTTTTAATGCTCACAATCCTAGACTCCAGCTTACACATGAAATTAAAAATAATAATTGCATTAGTTTTTCAAATGTTGAAATCATTAGAGACAACAATAATATTATTAAAACAAATTGGTTCCGAAAGAATACTTACTCAGGTAGATTCGTAAATTTCTATTCAAATCACCCTATACAACATAAGATTGCAATTATAAAAAACATTGCAGACTCCGCAATACTACTTCCTGACAAGACCTTTCACGATGACAATCTGAACTTGAGAATAAAACTAGAAATGAACTAGAAAATGTTCTTATAATAATTATTAATTTCGTATATGTCATTCTAGTTTCAATACTGACTCAGAATTTTTTCAAAATTTAGACTAACTTCGCATCCTACATGTTTTTAATCCTCTTCAACTCCCAAATTGTAACCAACATAAAGCCCTAAATTGTGGCCGCCATATTGGATCTTCTAGGGATTATAACAAAAAACTGACACCGGCAATAGAAAGGGTACCCTCGAAAACCCCTGAGATAATATTTTGAAGAAAAAATATCGTACCGTCGGCAATAGAGAATGCGTTGTATTAATCTGAACACCTCAGCGTTAATGGGTTGAAACGCTAAAATTCAAAATTTCAAATTACAATATTTTGGTGAAAAATAAAGATATCCTAATAAATCCAAGTAGGTTTGAAAGGGAAAAATTAGTACTTCCAAATTCCATATTAGCTTTTGTGGTAGACATTTTTCTTGTTCGGTTACAAAACCTCAAAAACAGCTAAAAAACGCGTTTTTTGCACTTTCAGGTTAGGATATCTTGAAAACCTGACGTGAAGGAAAAATTTTTGAGCTCGGATTCAAATTCAGCGCATCAAAATCCTTCGGAAATGTTAGGTCTGGTCTCTGGCTTTAAAATTTGTCGGCCTGTGTTATCTAAAGGTTCGGCTATGCTGTTTTTAGGTCTGATCACGAATTTTCTTAGTTTTCAATTTCTTTAAGCACAAATTTATGGATAAAAAATTCTTTCATCCCTAGAAATTATTTTTTATTATTTAGGAATAAGTCCTAAATTTGATGAAACAGTAACAAAGTTTTTTTTAGATATTTTCCTACCTAGAATACGAAAATTTGTAATTTCATTACAATTAATGGCCTGAAGTGATCACTAAACATTTTTTTCCTAGGACAATATGGAGAGGATTTCTTCTACAATATGAGCAGAATATTTTTCATTGGAAACAAATTTGAAATATTTATATCGGGGGACCAAAAACAATCTTGAATTTCGAAATACACCAAAAATACATATTTTTATACCTTTAAGATTTCTATAGTAGGGGAAACCACCCAACAGTAGATAGGATTAAATTCCACAGCGCTTTAGTGCGTCAGTTTGCAATAAAACGGAAAGATTTCCGTATTTACATAAAACCTGTATTTTCAAATGACTATTGAAATAAAAAATGGTATCATTGAATGAATTACTTAGCTATAATAAACATTTTTATCAGGCGCTGCTAAATGTGAGATTTTGACACGTCCGTACAACAGTAGATAATCGTTGGTGGTTTTACATCTAGGCATGATAGAATGATTAGGTATCGATAATCACAATTTATCTTAAGCAGACTTTCACTTAAAATCAGTTTACTGATTAACAGATAGTTTAATTTAAACTATCCTAATTTGACGCTAAATCACAACAACTAAAATTTTGACACTTTCTCACATCTGAAATTCCGTGAGGTTGGTACCTAATATAAGGACATTCATAACCCAACCTAGCATTTGATGGCGGAAAAGCACAAACTTTTTGAAACCTTCACAGCTTGTACAGTTTTCTTCAGGAAATTATTTGAGAACTATTTGAATGAAATGAATATGAATCTTCAAGAAAAGTTTTTCTGCAGGAGCTTATTTTATGTTAACACAGGAAAAAATAAAAAGTAAGCTATTAAAAAATATTGAAGAATATTTTTTGCACACTTGTTTCATTTTTCAGATATTCCATGTTGTCTCGAAGCAATTAATTAATTGGATTAATGATAACTCGCAAATGAAAAAGAGTTCTTGAAATAATATTTAATAATAGTATTTAACAAATTTTGGAACGTTTCTAAACAACATATTCTTTAACGATATCAACTATGCATTTTAACACCTACTATAGGATAATAGTTCCTTTAAGACAAATATTATGCTAATAAACTTGATAATTTCAGCATCGCATAAGAAATTGATGAGCTCAAGCTTCTTTCAGTGTCACAGGCCTGATAAATTTCTAATTTTTAAATTCCGCGTTGATTTTCACGCGTTTTACAAATCTTATTTTCTTTGATTTCTCTGCGTTGCTTTTCTCCGTTCAAAATGTGTTAGATTTTTCCTAAAATTTTTTCAAAAAAAAAAAAAAAAAAAAAAAAATACAAAAATGAAAAAAAAATTGCCTCAAAATCTTTCGGATTCAATTTTGGAAGTATTTTGAAATAATTTTCAATTCTGTCTTAAAATTAATTTTTCAAAGTAAAAAATCTTTTTTAAAGAATTAAAAAAATTTTGTAATATTGCAAAATTCAACATTTTTGCTTTAAAATCTTCTACATACTTTTTCAAAATCATTTAAAAATTTTTTTTCGAAACTTCTCAATATCTTTTAAGCTGAGTTTCATTTTTCCTAAAAAACTGTTAAAGTCTTTCATTCTCTTGAAACCTTACATTCTTAAAAAGATTCTACAAATACCAAATAAAACATTATTTAAATTTTACCGGGAATTTTAAGAAAACTGTTTTATTCTCTTGAAATCTTCAAAATTCTCAAGGCGAAATGTTCGGCGAAATTCTCTCCATTATTCTCGTTCATCGCAAAAAAAAAACTTGATAAAATTTCAGTCTAAAAGCCTCAAAACTTTATTCTAAAGCAAAACAAAATTGAAAAATCCGTTTTTATAATATAAAAATCACAAAATTTCACATTTTTGACACTTGCCCCATGCATTTGAATAATTTTCGGCCTAAAAGTACAGCCAGCGCCACCCTCGGCCGTACTCAACATTTCCGTCACCCCGACATGAATTCTTCTTTAACAGAAAAATTCAAGTTTTGATTTTTCGTTCCCTCGTTTCCTATCAATTAAGACACTGTCTAGTATTACGAAAATTTCCCTAAGACTAACCTCTCT
This sequence comes from Andricus grossulariae, assembly GCA_011634705.1. Lineage (NCBI taxonomy): Eukaryota > Metazoa > Arthropoda > Insecta > Hymenoptera > Cynipidae > Andricus > Andricus grossulariae. Next base: position 138,296,183 of record JAABKJ010075445.1, read on the forward strand.
AAGGAACTATACTCAAAGTGGGAAGCACACACTTTTGCACAGCGCATAATGCGCAATGCGCAGAAGGCGTTGAAAAGTTCGTAACGTTGAACTTTCATGCATTCTGCAGTTTTCTTGTGCAATCTGCAGCACTTGGTAGTTAAATTCGAATCTTGTAATTAACCTCCAACATGAATTCTTCTTTGAAAGAAGAATTTAGGTTTTGATTCTTCGTTTCCCCGCTTCCAATTAATTAGGACGCTGACTAGTATTACGGGAATTTCCCTGAGACTAACCTCTCTAAGGAACTATACTTTAAGTGTGAAGCACACACTTTTGCACAGCGCATAATGCGCGATGCGCAGAAGGCGTCGAAAAGTTCGTAACAATGAATTTTCATGCATTCTGCAGTTTTCTTGTGCAATCTGCAGCATTTCGTAGTTAAATTTGAATGTTCTAGTTAACCTCCAACATGAATTCTTATTTGACAGAAGAATTTAAGTTTTGATTCTTCGTTTCCTCGTTTCAAATTAATTAGGACGCTGACTAGTATCACGGAAATTTACCTAAGACTAACCTCTCTAAGGAACTATACTTAAAGTGGGAAGCACACACATTTGCACAGCGCATAATGCGCGATGCGCAGAAGGCGTCGAAAAGTTCGTAATATTGAACTATCATGCATTCTGCAGTTTTCATGTACAATTTGCAGCATTTCGTAGTTACATATGAATGTTATAGTTAACCTCCAACATGAGTTCTTCTTTAACAGAAGAATTTAAGTTTTGATTCTTCGTTTCCTCGTTTCCAATTAATTAGGACGCTGACTAGTATTACGGAAATTTCCCTAAGACTAACCTCTCTAAGGAACTATACCTAAAGTGGGAAGCACACACTTTTGCACAGCGCATAATGCGCGATGCGCAGAAGGCGTCGAAAAGTTCGTAACGTTGAACTTTCATGCATTCTGCAGTTTTCTTGTACAATTTGCAGCATTTGGTAGTTAAATTTGAATGTTGTAGTTAACCTCCAACTTGAATTACTCTTCAACAAAAGAATTTAAGTTTTGATTCTTCGTTTCCTCGTTTCCAATTAATTAGGACGCTGACTAGTATTACGGAAATTTCCCTACAGGTTGAATAGTTTGAAGCACATTTCCTCAAAATGGTAAATTGGTCTTCATATAACTCTCGTAATGTTCAATGCGTTTGGCTCGGGTCTGGACCAAACGGCACATCGCCATCTGGCGGACTACAATGATTAGCGATTCCCTATCTTTTTCCGAATTTTCTGAGGAGCCGCAAAGCCACAAACCTACAATTTGTCCACAATACTACAAACAAAGAAAGACGCTCGATGACCAGTTATGCGGGCAGTTACTTGCTTCGCGCGACCTACCGACTGTTGAAAAATTTGAAAAAATATTGATAAATCAAAATTTGATAGGACGCATCAACTTCTTCAGATTATGACGAGAAAACCAAATGAAGATAGTGCGAAATTGGTTAATATGTTAATTCCCAGTTCAAGGTTATTATACGACTGTAGGCATTTAAAGTTTTCTTTCATTACCAAAAATATTGAAAGATGTTCATCTAATCATTGTTCACTTTATTCTAACTACAAAGGATTTGAGAAAAGGTGAATGCTTTTTTCTACTTTTCCTATTGATTGTGCTGCGATTTATTTCGTTTAAAATAACTTGATTCGTATGACTAGTTTTCACATTTTTTTGAATACATGAATTGCTATAATAAAGAAAAGTTTTTTCTTGAATAACTCGAAAGCCTTTGTAAAATCACAAGTTGATTATAATCAGATCACAATTGCAAAAATAATATTATTTCAAGCGATTTCTACGGAATTCAACGAGTTTGAGGGATGTAACGAAATTTTAAAACTTTTGAAGGATTGTAAAGATATCCAAAGGTTTCATAGTAGTTGAAGCAATTTCTTAGTATTTATAGAATTTCGAGAGAACCTTAGGGAATAAATTTATTTTATTTCGCAGTGAATTCAAATGACTACTGTAGATGTTGCATATAATTTATGCCTATTTCATTGGCTCTCAATATATTGTATTTCCGTTGGCTTGCATATTACATTATCATCATTCTCATCAGAGAAGGCACTAGATTTGTGTAAAATTCCCCCCCCGCCCCCTTCCACTCAGACACTTTTTGTCAAATGTCCACGTTCTGAGACTCTATGAATCCGAAAAAAAGGTTTTTACGAACGTTTCTGTCAGTTTTTCACTGTTTTTATATTATAGACATTCTTGGCTTAGACCTAGGCCAATCAAAATCTCTACTTCTATTTTATTTTCTATTGGCCATAGCTAAGCCAATACTGAATCAGACTTTATTTCAATTAGCGATTGGTAATGTAATATTCTACTCTTCATAAAGAGAGACTTTACCCATTGACCTACTGGTTTATTGGCCACTTGATTTTCCAAAGGTTAGCTATGGCCTACTCGTTTATTGGCCACTATATTCCAGTTAAGTCGATATTTTATTATGCCTGAAGGGCGCCAGATCGCTTACCACAATAAAACCCCAAACGGACAAAAGGTCCCGAATCAAAGTTGTTAAAAATATAATACCCATTACTGGATTGATAAGTTTCTATTGAAAGAATTAGCTTCGAGCCATTTTATCTTACCTCACTTTCCCACTTGCCCAACACAAATAGGGGTAGGGTTAGGTCAGGTCATTCCTATTATAATTTACGAGTTTAAAAAACGTGGACAGTCTTTCAAAGTCAACCTGGCTATGTTTATTCAGCCATTATAAAGATTTATCCTTGTTTCTCAATACTTCAAATTTTCAAATTCTCAGTCTTATAGTTTCAAAAAAAGAAAAAATGCAGAATCATACTCTATTGGATGTCGATAAGAATGAGTCATTGCTCTACTGTAAATAACTCTTCTTTCAGCATAGTTGTCTGAAAAACGAATTTTTCTCACTGTTCTTATTTCTAATCTTTAGTAAAAAAAAAACAACATCTGTCCATTTCTGAATAGGTCATCGATTCTGATAGAAAGATTATAGACGAAATTGTTTTTATTTTGCAGGATTTTAAATGATTTCCTAAAATTTCGAAAAAGAAAGTAGAAGATTTTTTGCGCGATTACCAAATTAAAAAAAATCGAGTTTATTCAAGAAATATAAAGAAGTTTTGAAAAGGTTCAAAAATAATTATGAAAAGATCTCAAAGAATTTAAAACGATTTCAAAAAATTTAAAACGAAATGTAGATCATGAAAATTTCGAGAAAGGTAGGGTTTTAAGAATTTTGAAAGGTTTCAAGAGAATAACAAAGTTATTTTTAAGATTCCTGGCAAAAGTTAAATGATTTTTTATTTTGATAAATTAATTTTAAGATAAAATTGAACAAGATTTCAAAACATTTAAAAAGATTTCCAAAATTACCGAGAAAGAATCTGGAAGATCTTAAAGCAATTTTTTTGAATTTAATGAAAAATTCGAATCAGTTTGAAAGATATTTAAAAATTTGGAAAAATTTATAGAATAATTTAAAACTAGAAACGATTTCAAGACATGTAAAACCAAAATGTGCATTTTTAAGATTTCGAAAAAAAAGCTTTTTAAGAGTTTTGAAAGGTTTCAAGGGAATAAAAAAGTGTTCCTTTAAAGATTCTTGAGAATACTGAAATGAATATTAGATTGGAAAATTTATTTTAAGATGAAATTAAAAAACATTTTTAAACCTTTCAAAAGATTTCCAAAACTATCAGAAAAGTTTCTGGAAGATTTTATATATATATATTAAGAAGTTTTGAAAAAATTTCAAAAATAATTAAAAACCTGGGGCGATTTCAAGAAATTTAAAACAAAATGTAGATGTTGGAAGATTTTGAAAAAGAAGGTTTTTAGGAATTTTTAAAGATTTCAAGAGAATAAAAAAGTTATGTTAAGATTCCTTGGAAAATTTAAATGATACTTATTTTCCAAAAATTAATTTTAAGATCGAATTGAAAAAAAAATTGAAAATACTTCGAAAGGTTTCGAAAATTGTCGAAAAAGAATTTGGAAGATTTAAAAGCAATTTTTTTATTTTTAGCAGCATTTAAAAAAACATTTCAACTTTAAATAATTTCAAGAAATTGAAAACAAAATGATTACTGAAAATTGAAATTAAAGCTTAATTTAACTAAATTATAAAACTATATATTTTTTCAAAGCTAGAAAATAATTTATTTTGTCTCGATATATATATATTTTGAAATGATTTTCAATTTTATCTTAAAATTAATTTGTCAAAATAAATAATCATTTCAATTTTCTCAGGAATCTTGAAAGAAAAACTTGTTTATTTTCTTGAAACCCTTCGAAACTCTTGAAAAGTTCGTTTTTTTCGAAACTTCTAAAATATAAATTTTGTTTTAAATTTCTTGAAACCCTTCCAGGTTTTGAATTATTTTTTTAATTTTTTCAAAAATTCTCAATATCTTTTTAAATAAGTAGAATTTTTCCCAATTTTTTTATCAAAATTCTGCAAAATGAAAAAATTGCCTTAAAATCTTCCAGAAACGTTATTGACAATTTTGGAAATCTTCTGTAATGTTTTGAAATCTTGTTCAATTTCATTTTAAAATTAATTTGTCAAAATAAAAAATCATTTAAATTTTTCCAGGAATCTTCAAATAATTTGTTTATTCTCTTCAAACCTTTCAAAATTCTTAAAAACCTACTTTTTTCGAAATTTTCATAATGTACATATAGTTTTAAATTTTTTGAAATCGTTTTTAATTCTTTGAAATCTTTCCTTAATTATTCTTGAACCTTTTCAAAACTTCTTTATAATTCTTGAATAAACTCATTTTTTTTAAATTTGGCAATCGTGCAAAAAATCTTGTACTTTCTTTTTCGAAATTTTAGGAAATCATTTAAAATCCTGCAAAATAAAAACAATACCCCACAATCTTTCAGATTCTTGAACATAATTTTGGATATCTTATCTATATCAGTTTAGAAACTACAGCACTTGAGAGCAAAAATCAAAACATTTTTTCATAAACTGCGTTACGCGTTTTAAAAGTTCAAATACTCATAATTTAGCACAAAAAAGTTCTATCAAATCGGTGAAATACGTGTCGTCTAAAATCCTTTGAAAACAATATATTTCATCCGTAGACGATTCTGCGACTTGAACGTGTTCAGCCTGCATGATTTGAAATGAATTCAGCCTTTAGAAAATTAAATGTGTGAATAACAATTGGTATTATTTATCATTCAGTTTTACGAATGTTCAATGATATAATAATTTCTTGAGGTCCTAAAGGTGTATAGTCTGAAATCAAAAAGTCTGCAATAGAAAATTAACTTCATTTTCTGGGCATAATTTTCAGTATTTTTATTTCAAATACCTTTTCAATTGAAAATTTAATATGCGGTTAAAATTAAATTAGTTGTTTTCAACAATTTTGTTGAAAATTCGTCTTTTTTATCAAAAAATTCAACTAATACGTTGAAAGTTCACCTCTTTAGCTGGCAAATTCAACAATTTCATTGTAATTTTGTTCCTTTTTTATTTTGTAAGTTTTCTCTAGAAAATTCGTATTTTCAACCATGAAATTCAAACATTTGGTAGAACGCTCAACTGTTTGGTCGAAAGTTTTACTTCACTCATTTCCCTATTCTGTGCCGAGCAATGGTGTGCCTTGACGGCCTATATGTTTGGATAGCCATAGGTCAGCGAACGAGGAACGACCCTAACTTCGAATTAATTCCAGAAAAGCTGAATTTTCGTACATATCTTCTAGATGGTATGCTTAACCATTAAACAAATTTTAGGAACTTTCAGCCTTGTGCTTTTTGACCATAATGCAAAATGGGGGAAAAAGAATATATTTGAAATTTTAATTGATTTGAATGAAAACGGATCATTTTAGCAAAAAATGGTTAATAAGAACATTGTTGGTTATCTTATTTTGCTACGATAATGTTCTTTTGTTTTTTTTTGTATAGCTAACCACTCATCTAAAAGAAGAGGGAAAAGAAGGACTTTGAACAGAAATATCCTTGGCTCATGTATCAATTATTAGGAATACTAGCCTTGATGCGAGTGAACCTAAATTGTGCCTATGAGCATTTCTCCAGATAACGTACCACCTTATATAAATACACTAATTGTACAAATTTAAAACGCATGTATTCTTCTTTCTGCAAGTGCGCTATTTATGTAAAAAAAAGTAAGAAAATCCAGTATGAATCGTTGGAAGGGTATCATCTTATTATTTGCAGACAGGTATTCAAGTATAAAAAATATCTTATCTGAGCTATTTCCATTTTTCTAAGTTTTCAAAAATGAGGTGTGCACGTTGGAGCTAAATTGAAAGTAACTTTTAGGGAACGGAAAGTTACTTCCTCCAGTAACGTAACAGTAACGAATTACTTTTTTGTTAAGTAAAGCAGCTGCAACATGGTACTGGAAAAGGTGACTTACGCAACCCAGATATCTCAATTTTAGGCACATAAACATTTATTTTTTAAACTTAGTGTTTAGTCGATTTCATATTATTAAAACTGTAGTTCCTGTAATTAGCTACAAGCTTTTCTGCGGAATGATAAGCGGATGTAAACAAATATATAATAAAGAATTGTGATATAAAAATAACGGTGCAATTTTCCTCGTTCGCTCAATTTTATTTTAAGATTTAGGTCACCTATACAATAAGAGTGATCATGACTAATAGAATGACACAGTATCTGTAATCATTGACAAAGAGCAAGTGATTTAGTTACTATTTTTACCAATAGTTCAAGGTAATTGCACATTGTCTTTCTTTTATAACTAAAATAACATACTTAGTTCCCCACAAATTGTTCAATAAATTATTTTAATTATGATAAATCAATTGAAATTACCTTCTGTTATAGGAACTTCTTAAAATTTCCATAACTAACACGAATTTTTTCTAAAATTTTGTAATCTTGCAAAATTGAAAAATTTTGCTTCAAAATTTTCTACATTATTTTTCGCAATTTTAGAAAATCATTTTATATCCTGCAAAATGAAAACATCTTACCAAAAAATCTCCCAGATTATTGTTTATCAGTTTTCGAAATCTTATGAGAACTTTTCAAACGTTTTGTTAAATTTAATTTACCAATTAAAACATTATTTCAATCTTCACACGCATCTTAGGAAGATTTCTTTATTATCTTGGAACCCTTCAAAAGTTTAAAAAACTTTTTTTTTTAAATGTTCAAAATTTTTCATTTTTTCTCAATTTTCTTTAAATTGTTTCAAGTTTGAAATTATTTTTAAAATTTTTTCAAAAATATATTTTTTTTTTAATCTAGCAAAAAAAATTGCTTCAATATCTTTCAGATATTTTTTCGACAATGTTGGAAACTTTCGAAATTTTTCAATTTTCCCTTGAAATTAATATTTTTAAATAAAAAATCATATACAGTTTTTCCAGGAATCTTTCAAAGAAAACTTTTTATTGTCTGGAAATATTTTGAAATAATTTTCAATTTTATCTTAAAATTAATTTTTCAAAGTAAAAAAATAATTTTTTGAAAAATTAAAAAAATTTTGTAATATTGCAAAATTCAACATTTTTGCTTTAAAATCTTCTACATACTTTTTCAATATCATTTTTTGAAATTCTTTTAAAACTTCTCAATATCTTTTAAGGTGATTCGGATTTTTCATAATTTTTTCAAACTGAATAATTAAAAAAATTACTTTAAAATCTACCTGATTCTTTTTCGACAATTTTGGAAATCTTTAAAAGAGAACTGGTATTCTCTTGAAACCTTTCAAAATTACTAAAAATCATCTCTTTTCGAAATCTTCAAATATCTACATTTTGTTTTAAATTTCTTGAAATCGTTCCAAGGTTTAAATTATTTAAAAAATTTTTTCAAAACTTCTCAATATTTTTTAAGACAATTTTAGAAATCTTTCGAAATGTTTTGAAATCTTGTTAAATTTTATCTAGAAAAGTCATTCTCTTCAATCTTTTATTCTTAAAAACATTCTAAATTTTTTCTTGGAAATCTTTAAAAATCGATTTTTTTTTAAATTTTATGTAATCGGCATTTTGTTTTAAATTTTATGAAATCTTTTCTGGATGTACTTTTAGGCAATTTTCTCATTTTGCAGAATAAAACATTATTTTAAGGAAAAATGCTACTCGATTTAAAAGATATTGAGAAGTTTTGAAAAAATTTCAAAAATAATTTAAACTCTAGAACGATTTCAAGAAATTTAAAACAAAATGTACATTTTTGAAAATTTCGAAAGAAGATGCTTTTTAGCAATTTTGAAAGGTTTCAAGAGAATGCAAGTTTTCTTTTATAGTTTTTAAAAGATTTTCAAAATTGTCGAAAAAGAATCTGGAAGATTTTAAAGCAATTTTTTTAATTTTTCAGTTCAAAAAATATTATAAAAAATTCAAACCACTTTAAAAGATATTAGGAAGTTTTGAAAAAAGTTGAAAAAAAGATTTTGAAAAGAATGTAGAAGATTTTAGAGCAAAAATTTTCAATTTGGCAAGATTACATAATTTTTTTAATTTGTCAAAAAATGATTTTTTACTTTGAAAAATGAGTTTTAAGGTAAAATTGAGAATTATTTCAAAATATTTCAAAAATTGAATCCGGAAAATTTTAAGGCAATTTTTTGTATTTTGCAGAATTAAAAAAAAAATTTAGGAAAAATCTAACACATTTTAAACTCTATTTAGAAATTTTGAGCAATTTCCAAAATAATTTCAAGAAATATAAAACAAAATGTAAATTTTTCAAGACTTCAAAAAAAGGAGCTTTTTATGCGTTTTGAAAGCTTTCAAGTCTTTGTGGCAGCTTTCAAATCTATCCGAAATCTTTGTTAAATCTTTTATATTTTTGAAAAACCAGTGAAATCCTTGTGAAATATTTCTGAAATCGTTGGAAATATTCTCGAAATATTTAATAATATTTGTGAAATCTTTGAAATGTCATTTAAGTCTTTGGAAAATGATTGAAATCTTTATAGAATCATTAAAATTTATCTGAAATATTTGCGAAATATTCAACATTTTTGTGAAATATTCGGAAATCTTACCGAAATATTTGATAATATTTGTGAAATCATTGAAATCTTTGTGAAATCTTTGGAAAATCATTGAAACCTTTGCGAAATATTTGTTAAATCTTTGATATTTTTGAAAAAAGAGTGAAATCCTTGTGAAATATTTCTAAAATCTTTCAAATATTTGATAATATTTATGAAATTATTAAAATCTTTGTGAAATCTTTGGAAAATCATTTAAATCTTTGTTAAATCTTTGATATTTTTAAAAAACGAGTGAAATCCTTGTGAAATATTTCTAAAATCTTTTAAATAATTTTCAAATATTTGATAATATTTGTGAAATTTTGAAATCTTTGTGAAATGTTGGATATTTTTCGAAAATCATTCAATTCTTTGTGAAATATTTGGAAAGTCATTTAAGTCTTTGTTAAGTCTTTAAAATCTATCTGACATATTTGCGAAATATTTGAAATCTTTGTGAAATATTCGAAAATCTTTGGAAATCTAAGCGAAATATTTGATAATATTTGTGAAATTATTGAAATCTTTGTGAAATCTTTGGAAAAACATTGAAATCTCTATAAAATCTTTAAAATTTATCTGAAATATTTGCGAAATATTTTAAATCTTTGTGAAATCTTTGATAGCTTTCGAAAATCATTGAAATCTTGGTGAAATATTTCTGAAATCTTTGGTAATCTTAGCGCAATATTTGATAATATTTGTGAAATTATTGAAATCTTTGTGAAATCTTTGGAAAATCATTGAAATATTTGTGACAGCTTTCAAATCTATCCGTAATCTTTGTTAAATCTTTTATATTTTTGAAAAACCAGTGAAATCCTTGTGAAATATTTCTGAAATCTTTGGAAATCTTAGCGAAATATTTGATAATATTTGTGAAATTATTAAAATCTTTGTGAAATCTTTGGAAAATCATCGAAGTCTGTGACATTTTTAAAATCTATCTGAAATATTTGCAAAATATTTGAAATCTTTGTGAAATCTTTAGAAATCTTAGCGAAATATTATATAATATTTGTGAAATTATTGAAATCTTTGTGAAATCTTTGGAAAATCATTGAAGTCTTTGTGACATTTTTAAAATCTATCTGAAATATTTGCAAAATATTTGAAATCTTTGTGAAATTTTGTATATCTTTGGAAAATCATTGAAATCTTTGTGAAATATTTCTGAAATCATTGGAAATCTTAGCGCAATATTTGATAATATTTGTGAAATTATTGAAATCTTTGTGAAATCTTTCGAAAATCATTGAAATCTTCATGAAATCTTTCAAATCTATCTGAAAATTTTGCGAAATATTTGAAATCTTTGTGAAATCTTTGGAAATCTTAGCGAAATATTTGTGAACTTATTGAAATCTTTGGAAAATCATTGAAATCTTTGTGACAGCTTTCAAATCTATCCGAAATCTTTGCGAATTTTATTGTTAAATGTTTTATATTTTGGAAAAACCAGTGAAATCCTTGTGAAATATTTCTGAAGTCTTTGGAAATATTAGCGAAAAATTTGATAATATTTGTGAAATCATTAAAATCTTTGTGAAATCTTTGAAAAATCATTGAAATCTTTGTGATATCTTTAAAATCTATCTGAAAAATTTGCGAAATATTTGAAATCTTTGTGAAATCTTTGGAAATCTTAGCGAAATATTTGTGAACTTATTGAAATCTTTGGATTCATCTTTTTAGTTGAGGATTCAGCTGTATTGTTTAAAATTCGTCTTTTTTGGTAAATTCAATGAAGTGAAAAATCTTTTTTTTTTTTTTCAAATAATTTCGTAAACACAAAATTTGCCTACTTCATTGTTTTTTCAGAATACTAACCTTTTGAATGGAAAACTGTACAGTTGAGAATTCAATTGTTTGGTTAAAAACTAATCTTTTGGTAAACAAATGAAATATTTCATGAAAATAAAACTATTTATTTCACCATTTAACTATTTTTTAGAAAATTAATTTTTTCCAATCGTACTTTGGGGTTGAAAATTCAACTATTTTGTAACAAAATTCACCTTTTTTTTTTATTCCAGCTAGTTGAAAAATCGTTTTTATTTTTGTTGAAAGGTAATTTTTTAAACAAAAAATTTGACCATTACATTTTTGAAACAAAAAATATCTATTTTAGTTCAGAATTAAACTATTTTGTTGAAAACGTATGCATTTCGTCGAATGTTTCATTATTTATAACATAATTTAATTATTTTTTTAAAGTGGTCTTTTTTGGTCAAAAATTTAAACTCTTTGTTAGGAATTCATCCTTTTGGAATAAAAATTTGTTTCATGGTGAAAAAGTCAGCTTTCTCAGTGAAAAATAACTTTTTTGTTAAAAAAAGTAACTTTTTTGCAAAAAAAAAATAAATTTTCTGTTAAATATTCAATTTTCATTGCAAAAATTCGTATTTCTGGGTTAAAAATTCATATCTTTTCGTATAAAATATTTTTTTAATCGCAAATCCTCATAGTTTATTGAAAATGCAATATATTTCGAGTAAAAACAATAGGAATTCAAAGCATTTCATATTGGATTCCATATTGTACCTACATTAATTAAAGAGTAAGCGAACAAAACGTGGTAAATTCACTTAAGTTAATTTATCAATATTTCAGGATATGTTGCAGCTTGCATTCCATTTATTAAATTTTTTATTAAATAGAAAAAATTTTAATTTAGAATCGAATATTATAATCAATCAATCAAACAATTATTATCTTAATTCTTTTAAAAAAATGGATTAATCACGTTTTTTATATTTTACTCTACAGTTTTATTCCAAAAATTTATTCTCATATTTTGGTGAATTTTTTTAACCAAATAGTTGAATTTTCAAGCCAAAAAGACGAATTTTTGAAAATGCAATTGAATTTTTCATTCAAGAAGTTGAATTTTCGTAAAAAAAGTTTATTTTCAGCCAACAGAAATTAATTTCCAAACAAGAAAAATAACTTTTTTATCATAAAAGATAAATTTTCAATCCAAAAGACGAATTTTCGAAAAAATAAATGAATTTTTAACAAAAGATTTCATTTTTGAATTGAAAAAGATAAGTTTTTAACTAAGAATGAAGCAGTAAAATTTTCAACCACATAGTTAAATTTCCATCAAAAAAGGGAATTTTTCAACCAATATTTAAATTTTTAGTTAAATTGATTATTTTTTCATTAAAAGAACAAACAATTTTCAAACAAAATAGTTAAATTATTAAACAAAGAGATTAATTTTTAATTAAAATGATGAATCTTGGAAAAACTGAATTTTCAAGAAAAGAGTTTAAGATTGAACCGAATATTTCAATTTTGAACCAAATAGTTGAATTTTAAACTAAGAAGAATCATTTTTCAACCAGAAATGGAATATTTAAATTTTTTGTTTAAAAAACGAATCGTCAACAAATTTAAACAAGGTTGTTGATTTTTCAAAAACAAAAAAACTAATTTGAAAAGAAACATGAAATAGTTAATATTGCAATACAACAAAATTTAAATTTTCAATCAAAAATATTTGAATTTTACTAAAGAAGGCAAATTTTCAACCAAATATTTGAATTTTTAACCATAGTAAACTGATATTTAACCAATTAAGTTGCATTTTAAAATAAAAAGATTATTAACAATTTAAATAATTAAATTAATTATTAATAAAATATCATTATTAATTATTATTCATTATTATATATATATATATATATATATATTTATTTGGTGTTAATTAATTATTAAAATTAATTGAAAATTAAAAAATTAAGAAGATTAATTTTCCGCTTAAAAAGAATGAATTTTCAACAAAATAGTTCAATCTTCAACCAAAGAGATGAATTTTCAAAATAAATGATAAATCTTCAACTTTGGTATTTAAATTTTCAGTTGAGAAAATTAATTTTCAAACAAAAAAAAAACAATTTTTTCAACAAATAATTAAATATTCATTCAAAGAGATAAATTTGTAACTAAAATTATGAATCTTAAACAAAAAATGACTTTTCAACAAAATTCTTGAATATTCCACAAATAAAATAATTTTTAACCAATACTTGATATTTCAATCAAGAAATATTTAAATTTTAAATAAAAAACAGTCGAATTCAACCAAAAAAGACTAATTTTCAACAAAATAGTTGAATCCTCAACCGAAAAGACGAATTATAAAAAAAATAGTTTACTTTTCAACCAAATAGTGCAATTTTCAATTTAAAATAGTGAATTTTGAACAAATAATTAAATATTTTCACTTTTCATTTAAAAAATTAATTTTTTGCATAAAAGAGAACAAAAAATTACATTTTCAATCAAAAAGATGAATTTTGAACTTAAATGATGAATCTTCAACCAAAAAAATTAATTTCAAACAATGTAGTTCAACCTTTAACCAATTAGTTGATTTTCCTTCCAACAAGGTTAATTTTTTGACCCAAAAAGATAAATTCACAATAAAATATATAAATTTTCAATTAATATTCAACCAAAAAAGAAGAATTATCAAGCAAGAATAATAATTTTCTACCAAAAAGAAGAATTTTGAATAAAGAAGATTAATTTTCTAGTTAAAAAAAAAGGATTTTCAAACCAAATAGTTGATTTTTCAAGAAGAAATATGAATTTTTAACTGAAAATATTAATTTTATACAAAAAAAGACGAATTTTCCAGCAAGAAGATTAATTTTCGGCTTAAAAAGAATGAATTTTCAACAAAATGGTTCAATTTTCAACCAAAGAGATGAATTTTCAAAATAAGTTATGAATCTTCAACTTTTATATTTAATTTTTCAGTTGAGAAAATTAATTTTCAAACAAAAAAACAAAAACAATTTTTTCAAAAAGTAATTAAATATTGATCTAAGGATATAAATTTGCAACTAAAATTTTGAATCTTAAACAAAAAAATGACTTTTTAACAAAATTGTTGAATTTTTCACAAAGAAAATAATTTTTAACAAATACTTGATATTTCAACCAAAAAATATTTCAATTTTAAATAAAAAACAGTTGAATTCAACAAAAAAAGAATTTCAACCGAACAGTTGCAGTTTTAAACAAAAATAAATTAAATTTCACCCAAGGGATACATTTTTAAACCAACAAGAAAATTTTTGAACAAAAGAGTTGAATTTTCAGCCAAGAAAGATTTTTCAGTTCTGAAAGAATGAACATTTCAACCACATTATTGAATTTTCAAGCGAAAAAGACGACTTTTCTACAAAAATCTTGAATTTTCAGTCCAAAAATATGAGTTTTGAACGAAAAAAGTGCATTTTCAACCCAAAAAGACTAAAGAATAACTGTTTAAATAATCCTTGAAGTTCTTTTTTAATAAATCAAAAACTGAAGGTTTTTGTAAAACTGAATACTTATTGTAATTTTTATTATTATTATTTTTTATTTATTTAAATATATTATATATTTTTATTTATTATTATTAATTAATTTAAATATTGTAATTTTATTTTCTAAGTTTATAAAATCTTAGATTTTGCGGAGGATTGAGAAAATTTTATGGTATCTTGAATGGGGGGGGGGAGATAAAACACCTTGAAGATGTGTTTTTTACACCTGGGGCATTGGTTCAATCTCGTGTCCTCGATGAACCCACTCCAATCACCCTAAAGTTCTGTAAAAACCAGACTTTCACGAAGAAGATGTGTTTCTTACACCTGAGGCATTGGCTCCATCTCGTGTCCTCGAGAAACCCACTCCAAGCACCTGAAAGTACTGTAAAACCCAGACTTCCCCTTAGAAGATGTGTTGTTCACACCTGGGGCATTGGTTCAATCTCAAGTCCTCGAGGAACCCACTCCAGGCACCTAAAAGTACTGTAAAAACCAGACCTTCCCGGAGAAGATGTGTTTTTCGCACCTGGGGCATTGGTTCAATCTCGTGTCCTCGAGGAACTCACTCCAGGACCCCTTAAGTACTGGGAAAACCAGACTTTCCCGATGAAGATGTGGTTTTTACACCTGGGGCATTGATTCAACCTCGTGTCCTCGAGGAACCCACTCCAAGCACCCTAAAGTACTGTCAAAACCAGACCTTCCCGAAGAAAATGTGTTTTGTACACCTGGGGCAATGATTCAATCTCGTGTCCTCGACGAAGCCACTCCAAGCACCCTGAAGCACTGTAAAAACCAGACATTCCTAGAGGAGATGTGTTTTTTACACCTGGGGCATTCGTTCAATCTCGTGCCCTCGAGGAACCCACTCCAAACACATTAAAGTACTGTAAAAACGTGACTTCCACGGAGAAGATGTGTTTTTCACACCTGGGGCATCAGTTCAATCTCGTGTCGTCGAGGAACCAACTCCAGGCCCCCTGATGTAATGTAAAAACAAGGCTTCCACGAAGAAGATGCGCTTTTTACACCCGGGGCATTGGTTCAATCTCGTGTCCTCGAGGAACCCACTCCAGGCACTCTTGAGGCCTGCAGAAATTAGACTCCCCGAAGAAGATGTTTTTTTCACACCTGGGGCATTGCTTCAATCTCGTGTTCTCGAGGAACCCACTCCGGGCACCCTTAGGGACTGCAGAAATCAGACTCCCCGGAGAAGATGTTTTTTTCCACACCTGGGGCATTGGATCAATCTCGGGTCCTCGAGGAACTCACTCCAGGACCCCCTAAGTACTGGGAAAACCAGACTTTCCCGAAGAAGATGTGGTTTTTACACCTGGGGCATTGGTTCATCTCATGTCCTCGAGGAACCCGCTCCAGGCCCCCTTCAGTACTGTAAAGAGAAGACTTCCCCAAAGATGTGCTTTTTACACCCGGGGCATTGGTTGAATCTCGTGCCCTCGATGAACCCACTCCAATCACCCTAAAGTTCTGTAGAAACAAGACCTTCCCGCAGAAGATGTGTTTTTTACACCTGGGGCATTGGTTCAATCTCGTGTCGTCGAGGAGCCAACTCCAGGCCCCCTAATGTACTGTAAAAACAAGGCTTCCACGAAGAAGATGCGTTTTTTACACCTGGGGCATTGGTTCAATCTCGTGTCCTCGAGGAACTCACTCCAGGACCCCCTAAGTACTGGGAAAACCAGACTTTCCCGAAGAAGATGTGATTTTTACACCTGGGGCATTGATTCAACCTCGTGTCCTCCAGGAACCCACTCCAAGCACCCTAAAGTACTGTCAAAACCAGACATTCCCGAAAAAAATATGTTTTGTACACCTGGGGAATTGGTTCAATCTCGTGTCCTCGAGGAACCCACTCCAGGCACCCTTCAGTACTGTAAAAACCAGACTTCCCCGAAGATGTGTTTTTTACACCTGGGGCATTGGTTTAATCTCGCGTCCTCGAGGAAGCCACTCCAAGCACCCTAAAGCTCTGTGAAAACCAGACTTTCCCGGAGAAGATGTGTTTTTTACACCTGGGGCATTGGTTCATTCTCGTGTCCTCGAGGAACCCACTCCAGGCACCCTTAAGTACTGTAAAAAGAAGACTTCCCCGAAGATGTGTTTTTTATTGAAGAATATTCACTTCTGAAACCTGCTGACCACGAGATTTCAGGGGACGCGACTCTGGACTCCGGCGATGACGTTGTCGAGGTCGTGAAAATTGAAAAATGGCCCTGGTTTTTCCCTTGACTAAATTTAATTGGTGCACTGAATTGGGAATTGAAGAATATTCGCTTCTGAAAACTGCTGACCACGAAATCTCAGGGGACGCGACCCTGGATTCCGGCTATGACGTTGTCGATTTCGCGAAAATCGAAAAATGGCCCTGGTTTTTCTCTCGAATAAATTTAATTTCTGCACTGAGTTGGGAATTGAAGAATATTTACTTCTGAAATCTCCTGGCCACAAAATCTCTGGGTACGCGACTCTGGACTCGGGCGATGACGTTGTCGAGGTCGTGAAAATTGAAAAATGGCCCTGGTTTTTCCCTTGACTAAATTTAACTGGTGTACTGAGTTTGGAATTGATGAATATTTACTTCTGAAACCTTCTGACTATGAAATCTCGGGCGACGCGACTCTGGACTCCGGCGATGACGTTGTCGAGGAAGTGAAAATCGAAAAATGGCCTTGGTATTTTCCTTGACTAAATTTAACTGGTCTACCGAGTTGAAAATTGAAGAATATTCACATCGGAAACCTGCTGACCACGAAATATCCAGAACCTCGACCCAGGACTCTGGCGATGACGTTGTCGAGGAAGTGAAAATCGAAAAACCACCCTGGTTTTTCCCTTTACTAAATTTAACTTGTTCACTGAGTCGGAAATTCAAGAATATTTACTCCTGGAAGCTTCTGACTGCAAAATCTCAGAGCACGCGACTCTGGACTCCGGCGATGACGTTGTCGAACAAGTGAAAATCGAAAAATGGCCCTGCTTTTCCCCTTGACTAAATTTAACTCTTGCACTGAATTTGGAATTGAAGAATATTTACTTCTGAAACCTTCTGACTACGAAATCTCGGGAGTCGCGACGCTGGACTCCGGCGATGACGTTGTCGAGGTCGTGAAAATAAAAAATGGCCCTGCTGTTCCCCTTGACTAAATTTAACTGGTGCACTGAATTGGAAATTGCAGAATATTCACTACTGAAACCTGCGGACTAGGAAATCTCAGAGCACGCGATTCTGGACTTCGGCGATGACGTTGTCAATGTCGTGAAAATCGAAAAATGTCCCTGGTTTTTCCCTTTACTAAATTTAACTGGTGCACTGGGTTGGTAGTTGAAGAATATTCACTTCTAAAACCTGCTGATCACTAAATCTTAGGGGACGTGGCACCGTACTCCTGCGATGACGTTGTCGAGGAAGTGAAAATCGAAAAATGGCCCTGCTTTTCCCCTTGACTAAATTTAACTAGTGCACTGAGTTGGGAATTGAAGAATACTTACTTCTGAAAGCTTCTGACTACGAAGTCTCGGGGGACACGACTCTGGACTCCGGCGATGACATTGTCGAGAAAGTGAAAATCGAAAAATATCCCTGGTTTTTTCTTTGACTAAATTTAACTGGTACAACGAGTTGAAAATTGAAGACTATTCACATCTGAAACCTGCTGACTACGAAATCTCAGGGGAAGCTACTCTGGACACCGGCGATGACGTTGTCGAAGAAGTGAGAATCGAAAAATGACCCTCGTTTTTCCCTTGACGAAATTTAACTGGTGCACTGAGTTGGGAATTGAACAATATTCACTTCTGAAAGCTGCTGACCACGAAATATCCAAGGCCGCGACCCTGTACTCCTGCGATGACGTTGTCGAGGAAGTGAAAATCTAAAAATGGCCCTGGTTTTTTCTTTGACTAAATTTAACTGGTGCAACGAGTTGGAAATTGAAGAATATTCACATCTGCCACCTGCTGACCACGAAATCTCAGGGGACGCGACCCTGGATTCCGGCTATGACGTTGTCGATTTCGCGAAAATCGAAAAAGTTCTTTTTGTAGGTTTCTTGATCGTGGATTCTGCTGAGGACATCGGCCATTATATTATCTTTGCCAGGTAAATGCTCTATTTTTATATTGTAATCCTGTATGGCGAGTATCCATCGAGTTAATCTGGCGTTTACAAATTTGCACGTCTTTAAAAAAGTGAGCGCGAGATGGTCGGTGCGATTTATAATCTCAGCGCCGTGCAGGTAAGTTCTGAATCTTTGTAAGGCCCAGACTATAGCCAGCAGTTCTTTTTCCGTGGTGAAATAAGTTAACTCAGGCCCTTTTAATGTTCTGCTGGCCAGAGTAATTATTTCTTTTTCTTTCTGCTCATTTAGTTGGATTACGTGGATCCGGGAAATACAACATTATTAAGTTTCCAAACAATTTTTTAACTCTTTCAAAACTATCTTGCGCTTCTTGGTCCCAATTCCACGGCGTATGCTTTTTTATTAGCTTTAATAATGGCACCGTTTCAGCGGCGTGTTCTTTGCTGAATTTGGAATGAAAATTTATTAGTCCCAAGAAACCTCATAATTGTTTTATGTTGCGTGGCGCTGGAAACTCATGTATACTGCTTATTGTTTCTGGATCTGGTTTCACCCCTTCCGTCGTGAGAATAAACCCTAGAAATTTCGTCTCCCTTTTAAAGAAGTGAGATTTACTTAAGTTTAACGTTAAGTTATTTTTTTCTACTCGTTCAAGGATTTCATTTAAATGTTCCGAATGTAGCTCATTTGTTTCAGACGTGGTTGAAGTGTCATCCACAAATGAGATAATTTGTTCTCCTAATCCTTGTATTGCGAAGTCCAGTCCTCTGACGAGCGCAGCCGTGCTTGTTTTTAATCCAAAAGGTACGATTCGAACCTCGTAGCTTCTTCCTCGATGTTGGAACGTCGTGTATTGCCGAGAGTCGGGATGTAGAGGCACCTGCCAGAAGCTACTAATCATGTCGAGATTTGACATTATGTTCATACCTCGACATTTTTAAAATAATACTTCAGCAGGCTCCGGACATTCCCAATCCTCTATAAGTTTGTCATTTAATTTCCGAGCATCCAGACACAGACGTATCGTACCATCCTTTTTTATAACTGGCACAATAGGATGAATGTACGGACTGCAAGATCGCTGTATGATGCCGAGTTGCATAATGCGTTGATTCTCTTAGTTCACCTTTCCTCTATGCGCCATCGGAATGGGATAGCTTCGTCCTATGAATGGCTGTCCTTCTCGTACTTTTAATAAGTATTGGTAATTTTGTAGTAGGCCTGGTTCTCGTCGAAAGACTCGTCGGTGCCTCCATACAATTTGAGTAAGTTGAGATCCTTCTAACTCGTCCAGTCCTTGGCTTTCTTCGATTTTCTCTTGAATTTCCTCCATCGTGACGTGTAGTGGGAGTTCTCTTCCTAGATGCTCCTCCTCTTGATGGGGATTCGCTTCTATTTCCTCCATTTGTAATGTGGATTCTATCGCACATAGGTTGAGATCTCCATCTTGCACGTTCTGGCTTTCGTCTTGCAAGATTCGGACAGTGGGCTGTCCTAGCAAATGAGGGAAGGTAAGAGTCTTTGTGTTTAAATCAATATTAGTTTTGTATTCGTCCAAAACATCGATGCCGATTATACATGTCCTCGAAAGGCGTGGTACAATGAGAAGAGCTAATTGGATGGTGGTAGTCGGTAGCTGTACATCAGCATAGATTTGCCGATTCAGACGTACGGCCTTTCCCCCCAAGGGACCGGCTACTGCGATACCTGCTAACGGTAGACAAGGGTAGCGACTGAATCGCTCCTGGTTTCCATTCAAGAAATCCTTACAGATACAGGTAATCTCTGCACCTGTATCTATGAGTGCCTTTGTCAATATTCCGGCAATCTGGATATTTGCCGTGTAACATTTAGATCGTTTTTTCTGCCTGGTGTTTCTGGGGCAACAACGGCTTACCGGTCGGACCGCAGCCTACACGGTAGATAATCGATCGCGCCAGAAAATTAAAACATCAACAGTTTGTTAACTATTATTTCCATTGAGCTAAAAATTTCCAGAAAACTTCTTTGAACCTTCCTGATCAACTTTCCCACTGACAGTTTTTGCTTGCTTAGAATTCGCTCAACTCCCGAAACGATCAAAGTTCTTTGTGCACGAATTGTGCAACGCCTCGGCAAAAAATTATTATTATTTCTTCAAATAAACATTTTTAACATGGAAGAAAAAATGTTTCTACATTTCAAAAAATTTGACTAATGCTTATTTTTTGTTCGAGAAATTCATCAATTTTTTTTAATTGTCCAGATATCTACACCCTAGCGTACGTTATAAAATGATCAAAAAATTGTATACAGAATTACATACAGACTTGTCGGCTGGTTTGAATGGGAGACTTGATTCATACGTTCCAATGCAACATATTACAGAAGCCTCCGGTTGAGCATCACATCGCCCCGCTGGGCAGCGAGTTTGAGTTCCAGCGCCTTACAATAGGAAGGGTCAGCTGAGTCGTCAGGTGCGGCACGGTACCCTGAAATGGCCTTAAGCCAACTTTTGTTCCATGCAATTGGTATTATAGTTTGGCCTTCAACGTTACATTTTTAATCGAAAACATTAATTTTCATTTTAAAAAAATATTTTTAATAATAAAAATAATTTAAATCCAAGAAATGAATTTTCAACCAGAAAGATTAATTTTTTACCAAGAAAAAGACAAAATTTCAACCAAATAGCTGAATTCTAAAATAAAAAGAAAAATTTAAGAAACTGATAAAATAAACAAAAAATATCAACTGACAATTCTACGTGACTAAACATTACTACTTATGTAATTTGAAGACGATCAGAGAGAAACACGAGTACTTTCTGCCAATTAATGCCCAAACTATGCATTTGCTTATATCATTGATTTATAAAATAATCAAATTATACCAGACAACAAAATTTTCATGATCAAATATGATCTTGTAGATAATATAAGGTAATGCCAACTCACAAATATACTTTTCAAGCAACACGTTTTTGGGGTAGCTGAATCCCAATCCGGGGTTCAAATATCCAAGTTAGCTCGTATTTGTCCAAAAAACGCAAAAATAGACGTAAAATCGACGAAAACAGCGATTTTTGCGGTCTTTCTTGGGAAAAAATGGAAATTTTTATGTCTAGTGAACTTAATTACCATACCTTTATAATTTTTTGCGTCGCTTAATTCAATTTTGCTGTAAAACTAAACCAATTAGATTGTATTTCGTCTTTGAAACTATAAATTTGCCGGAAAAATAGCAAAAATGGTGATTTTGCCTTTATTTTTTAGATGGAAAAAAATTTACGTCTAGTGGACTAAATCACCCTATCTATATGATTGTTGTTTACTGTAGATTTCCTTTGCCTCTCACGTTTCGGGGTATTTAATTTGCGTTAGGTCTCATGCATGGCATTAGTAGGATTTTTTCTAAATAAGTTCTATTTACTTTTAGCGTTACCCAGGGACAACGACGAGGACGCAGTAAATTCTGTTCCTTTGGGGTGCTTTATTACCGTGAATTCTCTTGCCTCTCACGCTTATAGGGTTATTTTATTTTTTATTTTTATTTATTTTGCTCGTATCGAACCCTTTTGTCCCTAAAAGACCTACGTAGTGGCTTTCGCTTTCGTTTGGTACCTTGACTACCTTGGTCTCGTTCTAAACTTCAACAATAGTCAGCCATCATGTTGACATTTCAACTGATTTCCCTGATTTTCCTGATATTGCCTCTCCATCTCTTTTATATCCTGGTGGAAATGTTCGCCTTGCTCTTCACTAAAGTCTCCCAGGTTGTCTGGAAACTTAGTTATATGCGAATGAAGAAAATGTAGCTTCATTTTTGACCCGAAGGGCAATAACTGATTTTTGTAATGATGAAGAATTTCATTAGCAGTGTAACAAAAAGATATTCTAATGCTTCATTATAAATTAATTGATATATCCCATAGTGCTTATCCGTCGGCACGTAGGTGTGAAGCTGGTATGCCTGAGTTACTTACGTTTCATTAACCAATTTCAAGAAAAACATTTTAGGTTCCAAATTCTTCAAATGATAATTAATCAACGACAAATGGAATTCAGCAAAGATTTTCAAGTGGAACTGCTGAATATTCTGGTGCGGCAATACAAGTAACTGATTTTTTTGAAATATGATAAGTAAATCGAAAACAAGGTAGATATTTTTCTCAAAAACTTAAAAATGTTATGAAATTCTACTTCAAACGGCCTTTTGTAGAGATATTCCTGTCCCACATGATCTATGACTTAACCTGAAATTGTAGAAATTAAAAAAAATATATATTTCTTACAACGAAGTTATCAGAAATTATCCAGTCATTTGAAATAACTGGATCCATAATTATCTAAATTAAGCAATTACAAACTTCCCTTAAAACCAAAATTTCTTTAATTGAATGTTTTAATTAGAATTTATAATTGCTCAACTTACGATTTTTATAAATTTATTTAATAATTACTAGAAACAATGACAATCCTTAAAATTTGTAAGATTTCCAATTCAAATGAAAACTGGAACTTGAAATTTAATTTTGAATCCAATTTCAAATATTTAAATTTAAAACACTTTATTTAACATTTTTATATATTCTTGAAGTCTCCAACGGTTTATTAAGCTTCATTTCAAAATTTTATTTTCCTAAATTTCTTACCTTCAAAATAAACGATTAAACATTAAGGGAATCTAAAATTAATATGTATGTCTAAATTGAAGCTTTTAAAATTACACTACTTCTTACTGTAATTAAATAAAGATTCTTTTTATTTCTATGCATAAATGTTGAAATCTCCTACTTTCCAACAGAAGTTATTAACAAAAATATCAGTTGTCAATTTGTAGCTTTTCTTACTACTAAGATTCATTTCCATAACGAATTGTAGTCGATTCTGTGTCTATAAAAGATTAAAAATAATTTGTTTACATCATTTATTTACACAGTTTTTTGTGAAAACAAAATATTTCTTATCGGCCTAGAGAGGTGCCTCCTGCCATAGACCTGGCAGGAGGAGATCTGGATCTAAGACGAAGAGAAAATTAGGCTTAATATCTTGAATTTTTACCAATTTCTTGAATATGCTGGCTTTATTTTATCGCCAAAATTCCTTGAATATCCTGCGTCACCGGAGGAACGAACATGAGTTGAATTTCTGAATCTTCAAATTTTCTTAAATGTCCTTGAATTTTCTGAATTCTTTGAATTGCCCAAATTACTTAAATGTACTGAATTTATTAAATTTACTGAATTTCTAAAATTAATATCATCATTTTCCCTTCATTAAAATTCGACAACACATATTCTGGAAGTAATTTCCACAAATAAAATACTTGAAGTATGCACACAATTGACAGTGTGAAGAGTGTTATAGAAAAAATTATTGAACAATTAATTGTGTTCAAAGGAAAATGATAAAAACGTTGATAAGACTGTGTAGTCTAAACTTAAGATTTTTGCTAAAACTTTTCTAGGTCATGCAACAGATTAAAGTTGAGGTAAAATATTATAAAAATTGTATCATGCTCTTGAAAGAAATTTTCGCGTAGTATATTCTCTTCAAACGGCTGAAAGAATATTTTAAACTGGGCAGTGATTTTTAGTGTCCTGACCCACTGTTGGAAAAATGAAAATTTTTTTTCAAGTATTGATTTTTCTATAGCTTAATATCGCATTTCATTCCCTTTAAGTCACACATACTAGTCGTATAAATCTGAAGTATTTGAATGAAGATAATTCTATAAAACCAAGGTTAGCGACTTAACCAGCGATTAACGGGGATCAACGTAACCTTAAAGTTTAGTTAAAGTGCAGTGCGACAGTAAATGTGGCTCAAAATTAAATATATTCTCAAAATATTATTTGTCCTTTTCTTTTCGCTTAAGAAAACACCGCTTCACTTAATTGATTTGATTAATGTTATTTTCGAGACGCTTCAGCAAGGCAAGTAAACAACGCGTAATTTGTGACTTCAGAGAACTATTTATTTGGTTTGGCGTGCCAGAGATGGCGCGTGAACACAAGTTTCGTGACCCAGCGAGTCAAAATCGCAGTTACAACAGAAATACGCAAAAACTAGTGCTACATCCCAGGATCTGTAGACGAATTTCATTCCTTTGTAGCCATTTGCTGAAACGTTGAAGTTTATTTATTTAATTTTATTATTTACAGGTGGTTGATGCACACTAGTGCAATATATAATCGCGAAATGCATCGCGTTAAAAGCTTGTATTAATTTGAGTCTTTGATTTGAATTGAATCACAAATTTTGTAAGTTCAACATAACAGAACTGAAAGTCGCAGGGTTAAAGTTGTTTTAAACGGTTTCCGAGATACAGAATCTGCCCTTTTTCGGCTGTGCGTGCGTTTTTATAACCTTCAAGTGGGAGGAGACCTATTTCCGCTCTTCGGCCAAGAACCAATCGCATTGCTTACGTCATGGAATTTTCCTACAGATTAGCCAATAAGATAATAGGTCAATTTGCTCCGCCTACAGGATGTGAGTCAGAAAATGAGTAATTCGATGCTTAAAATGTCTAAACACGAAAAAGTCTAAATGAGTCTAAAGTCCATTTCACATCCGGTCTGACTGGCGCCATACACTCATTAATGATACTAAATTTAGACCTATGACTCACTAAGTAAATAAACACTTCACTTTAAAACGCAACTTATTATGTACTGCGTAGAACTTTGAGCAAACATAACCTAACTTCAGTATAGAGAGAGAGTACTGCGTTATATGTAATTATTTTATGTAACTAACAGCTTGCTACTTATTTAGCCTTTGTAACACGAAGTTTCTAATATTTGAAACTTCCTTTCATGTTTTTGTATTTGAAAGTTATTTAATATTTGTAATTTGATTTTTGATCATTCAAATTGAATCTGGTCTTTCTTACCGCGCTCCCTAGAGTTCGCAGGTGTGCATTTTAAATCGCAAATGGACCACACCGTCATAATGCTCTACTATTCTAGGGTCCCTAAGGTCCGAATTATTCAAGAAGTGAAGTTGTTCGATATTCAAGATGAAAAGGTCTACCGATCTTTTCATCTTGAACAATTCGAGCTATAGGGACCCTAGGATAGTAGAGTATATGCATGCTAAAGTTACTAGAAAAGTAGACTATATTGTGATGGAATGCAATTTTCACTTTCGTACAGAGGGTCCAGAGACAGAGTGGCAACCTAGTGTCTGCTCGCTGATTGTTTCAGTTTTCTTGTGCATATACTATAGATATATAATTGACAGGTGTGTCTGTAAAGACGCTGCAGCCCATCAGCGCATCCTGTCAATGACCTGGATTGCCTACTGGAAGGCTGGAAGGTGCATCCACGCATAGTGAGATGCATAGAGAGATTGATGCCTCTTTGGACAACTATATTTACTATCTCATCTGGAAATTATCGTGTCACAACGAACAACGTCACCTTCCAGAGGGGCGCCTTTCAGGGCGATATCATGAGCCTTTTACTTTTTTGCATCACACTTCTGCCTCTATCTCTCGCACTACGGAATTCTTCTGGATACCTCTGTGCCGACACTGACCAGCGCGAGCATAAGGTCACTCATGTATTTTATATGGATAACCTGAAAATCTATGCCTCTGGTAAAGGCAAACTTCAAACTGCCATAAATATCGTCAAGAAGTACACAGGAGAGATTGGGATGGAATAATAAAAGAACTTCCCAGATCCTCTTAACAGAGGACCGAGACAAAAAATAAGAACTCCCAGATCCTCTTAACAGAGGACCGAGAGAGGAGAACCGGAAAGAAATAGGAGGAAGAAAACACATAGAAGGTTGGAGGGAAGAAACATGATCAGGTTAATTTTTAATGGTGGAGCACTTACCGTTATGAGTTAGATATATCGGCGGAGAAAACAACTCGCTAAGTTATGAAGGGCTGGCGATAATCTCTTCTAGAGTGGCAGAGGCTTCCTTCTTCCCAATGTTGCTTCTAGTGTTTTTTCACTTTATTCAACCGGGTACCGCGATTAAGTCGAATTCTTTTTTTTTTTTTTCAAGAAAAAAATAGTAAGTAAGTCGAAGTTAGGGTTTCAAAACAAATGAGTAACCCGGGGTTAGGTTTTCAGGCATGGTTTATTCCGTAGTCGTGTGGTAAAAGAGTCGTAGCACAACAGGTAGCTCTCGTCTCCTTATTACCAGAAGCAACCGAAAATATGGACTAAGGACGGATCGTCAAAATTACCGGATGGTGACTGCATCGGTACTGACTAGGAGCTTGCCGCGATCGAATGTCCCAACCGTCTGAGAGCAGCGCTGTGGCGTGAGCAGGAACTGATCAACCCATCGATGTATCGATTCATCGAAGGTCGCGGCTGGCGCGAAAAATTCAAAATGAACTAAAAGTTAAAAGGTGGTAAATTGACAACAGCCACAGTTAAATATTAGTGTTGTGCCGTCGGCCTGTTTTAGTATAGTTGGGAGCTGTTGTTTTGAGAAGTGTAACAGAAAATAATTTCAGGGAAATATAATTGTGTAACAAATTGAATGTTAGCAGTAGCGGTGAATCGTCAAAAATTCGGGCCCCTGTATATTGACAACCCATTGTACTAGGTGCGCCCCTTCACAGAAATTAAAAAGGTCCACTAGCACTACAATCTGGCGGAGTTTGAATAAGATAGGCGACAACAAAGTTTTAGGCGGGGACACTCGGCAAATTTTACCCCATATATAGGTTGATATCGGGTCCAAGTTCAACATATAAACGTCTATGAACACGGTTACACCAGAGGGCGTAAATTAAGCGCGCCCAAAGTAAAAGTAAAGCCTTCAGTAAGCCGGCCTATTGTAGGCTCGCCGGTTTAACTCGTTCCTATATCGGGTACTTTAAATCATTTGCTATGTGTACTCTCCCAGAACACAAAATATTGTATCATCATCAATGCAACATTGTGTACTGGTTGGGTTACGTTGAGGGTATCGAAGTAGTAATGTAAATTGAAGATTCACAATACAGGACCTGGATACTAACAGACCTTGCCCTTTTTCTTGATGTGTCTGAATTCCTAATTTTTAAGGAGTATATAAAGGTTTATGTTGGGTACAATTTAAACACGTAAAGAATTTTATACGGTACGGTGCCTCAGTCGATATGAATACATGTAGGTACACAAGGTGGTTGTCAAATTTGTGATTTTTAATCTAAACTTAGCTAGCAACAAGGCCTGTATATTCAGAAAAATAATCGTAGGGAGCATGTCGAAGACCAGGCTTCGGCACTCAGCTGTCATGGATTTAAAACATTAAACTTTCATAACCACCTGGCTTTCCTATAATTATTTATTAATACGCCTTAGTTATGGTACCCTATATATGCCTTTACATGTCTACATAGTACCCGATATAAACCTATATATACTTTTTTAAATCGTCGACTCAGACCTAACATGAAAAAGAGACGGCAAGTACAGCATTTTCAAACAGGATTCCATTTTGGGCCCACCTTGTAACTCCGCAAACGTGACAAATTGTTTACTTAAGGATCATTTAAATTTTTGCCTTTATTGTTTGTTGAAAACATTACAATTAAAGCAAAGTGTAGGAGTATTTTGGTTAACTGCTGTTACTTATAAGATCCTCAGTTCTTGGGCGAACTTTCGAACCCTTTCCGTGAACGGCCTACCAGATGTTATGTAGTCAATCACACACTGAACACGGGACGCATTCTGTCTTGCTCATCCAATCTTCTTGTTCAGTTGATCAGTCAAAGCTCTCGACGCATCATAAACTGAACAATTGATGGTCCAGAGTTTCGACTCTTTCGAGATACCCTTAAGATGGGAGGTATCTATTTCAGCCAGATCTTGGGGCTTAGGAGAAACCTGGATGTTAATGTTTCTCCTTGTCCTGAAATCGCCTATATTGCTCAGGGGGTGCCTGCTTTCTGCATTAAAAGCGTTCTGCGTTCGTATCTAGTGTTAGATAGGTAGGCAGCTTGATTTTGCAAAGACTGTTGCAAAACGTGCTGAAGCTTTGGGTGTTTTTGACATCACAGAGTTTGTATGCTGTATATGCGCCATGAAGTCTCCTTGAACAGGGATAATGCTGGCATCGTAGCAGTCCAGCAAGTCATCCTTTAGTCGATTTGTCCACTCAATGCGAGCGTTTTGCCGGTTTGTCGTCGTGTTTCCATTTAAATTATTTCCATCACCCTAAACTCTAGGGTGTCCAGCACTGTTTGCCATATTCGGCAGAAACCCTTGGTACAGAGGGACCCTATATCCGCAACCTGAGGACGTGGCGGGTTGCTTTGTCATAGGCCCACCGGTTCGATTCCAAAGGAAATGAAACAGAAACAGGAAATAATATATTTTTGTGAATTTAGAAACTTATTTTAAACGTTTTTTTTTGCATATTTGCAAAGTACAAGACAATTTATTGCTGATAATGAATTTTTATGTTAGAATATTAATACAAATAAAATATTTTGCTTAGTGTGAATAAGAGAAAGATTTTTATGAACTAATTAAAATTTCTAATTGTTTCAACTAGGCTCAAAATCACTTCACGAATCAGGGTACATAATAAATTACAATGGTAAACTATAGTTCTAAATAACATGGCAGATAAGATTCAATTTTTTTTAATTACATCCGCTTTCAGCTTGCTTCTATTTTTCTATCGGAAGTTGACCTTAATTCTAGATTTGTTAACGCTTTTTATCAGCCTGTTTTTTGTTCTGATTTAAAGAGAGTGGCTTGCTGTTCGTATCTCCTTTTATTTCGTGGGTTGCCATAATCTTGTTCTTGAATTAACAGGACTCTTCCTTCGGTTCTGTGGAGCTTAATAAAAAATAAGAACCAAAATAATGAGAGTAATAAAAAATTTACATTTGACGCTATCTTAAAAAACATTCTGCTTCTCTCTTTGATGGCTTAAATTCCTTATAATTGGCTCTAAAAAAGCCTGAAAGATTAGAATCTAAAATTGCCGTATGTAACTTTGCAATGCTAGACATTGATGTATTATCAATGAGTTGTACATTATTGGTTTCAAAATGTTGTTTTAAAGTGAAATTGAATAGTTTATATTATATTTCTGAGGGTTAAGAGATTTTCTTGATAATTTACAAAGTAAAGTGAGAAGTTAAAAGTAGAAGACTTACCTGGAGGCATCAGTTTTCGTGTCAGTTTTAAATTCACCATCGCCGTTTATCTATATCGTCTTCGAATGTATCGAAACCATGTAAGAGCTACACACGATGCAAATATAGTACATCCCTAGCCTTATTTTTTTAAAAAGTGGATTGTGTTGACATAACCCAAGATCTGAAACATGATACCTAAGATTTGAAAAAGTAACAGGGAAAAAGTATAAAATGAGAAGTGAGAAGTAACAAATGAGAAGTGAGAAAAGTTACATTCACTGTTAAAAATGTTTGCAATTTTAATATACATTTACTATACATTTGTATATTGAATCTAAAAGCTCGGTCTATGAAATATTAATTAAGAGGCTGCATATTAAATTTCATATACATGTATATTGATCAACTTCAAACATCCTCTATCTACTTCACATGCTTGTTTTCAAGGAGGGGGACAAAAAGTATGGTGTGTATCAAGGGCGTAAAGCTATTTTGCCTCGTGCGACTGCTGCCCGAGCGAAGCGAGGGCAGCAAATTCACTCTCTTCAAAATAGCCTGCTTCACGCCCTTGATACACAATATACTATTCCGTACCGACTCAAGCTATGATTCAATAGGAAAAGTCCGAATCGACTTAGCGCGTGAGTCATGAGCCGAATTTGATGAAAGTAACTCAAGTTTAGAATTTCGAACCTAATTTCGAACTGAATTTCGGACTGACGCTGGCTGTGATCAAATTTAAAAAATCCAAATCGACTCAGCGCGTGAGCTATGAGTCGAATTTTTCGAAAACGACTCTAGTTCAGATTATTTAAGAGTTTTATTTATACTTTTATATCAAAGCGCTTCGCTGGGTATGATATAATTAAATTGATCAAACTGGATTTTTAAAAGCTACTAAACTAAGTGAACGTATCTATATATCATTATCAAATGTATTTATTAGACTACTTATTCCTCCCATGTAGAAAATTATCGGACTTGCGTCCAGTTATGGCATTGTCTAGACCGTCTAATATAGACGGTCTTTTCGAGCCCTAATTGGGTTCTGACTAGCGCGGTATATAACCAAAAAATTTTCTAAGTATCAAACCCAACTATCTTTTGCACATTTTCACAAATAGACAGCGTGTTCAAAACTATCAAAGCCGAAAAATTAACATTGAAAAATAGTACATTGTGTATCAAGGGCGTAAAGAAGGCTATTTTGATGAGTGCGAATTTGCTGCCCGAGCGAAGCGTGGGCGGCTGTCACACGAGGCTAGAAGCGGCCACATTATGTCTGCTTCGCGTGCATGCAATGGCGCGTTTTCAAGGGGGGTCGGACAAAAAATTGTTTTTATCGCATTATGAGTCATTGTTTATTGATATTAGATAAAAATTAAGATATGTTCTCGAAAGGTTTAAAAACACCAAATGTCAAATAACTATTATTAGAAAAAAAATGTTGTCTAAAAAATACTTTTTTTTCTAAAAAATATATTGCTGCCTCTTTTAAAATGCAATGAAATTAATTTCAGTTATATTCTTTCTTTTTTTATAAATATTTTTTTCTGTTTGAGTTTGTGTCGATATGGTCACTTCAAAAACCGATTTATTTATATTCTTTGCATTATGCGTCGATTCAATAAAATTCAACTCAATCTAAAATGCTGGCTCTGTTAGAATTTTTTTTTTAACATAGATTAAGTAATTCGACGTGGGGACATACGTGAAATTCAGGTGGTAAATTGAAACAATCAACTTAGAATTGCAAGTGAAACTACATCTAGAATTATGGATCGAGGCATATTAATATAGTGTATGGGGTACTCGAACTTCAAAATTGCCATCCATTTTCACGTAGAATTCTACGTAGAACTGCCACGTAATCGACTCATTCACGCGTTGAATCGATACAGACTTTTTCGATTCGATCACAGCTTGAGTCGGTTCAGAAAATTCTACATTGGAATACGTTCAGATGTCGGTTATGAGTCGACTCGAATTATTTTCCTCATCACTAGATTTATTGCCAATTAGTTTAGAAGAAAAGACAAAATGCCGAACGCCAGAAATTATACAAATTCAAACTAAAAATATCAAGAGACGCGTTTGTTAACCAATGTTTCAATTTATCACAGTTGTTATGATTTATTTTTTTTGTACTGTGTTTAATCTGTAATATATAGAATACAAAATTGTATCAGCTATATGCCTCCTAGACTACGTATGGAAATATGAGAAAGATATAAGGCTGTTATGGGCTCTTCTTGAATAATAATAATTATTATTATTATATCATTAAGCCGTTTCCCTTTCGGGGTAGGCGTGAATTGCTCGGTTGGATAGTATGAGTTATTTTGCATACACTTCAAAATAATACTCATTAATCGTTTTACTTATTAATTTTTTTGTTTATTCCGGAATCAACATTTTTCTTAGAACGAACCATATCAATGTGCAACGAAGTCAGACTTAATATAATTAAGGTACATGTCTCACGAGATCGAACTGGACATCATCAGAGTCTACAAGAATTTTCAAGATATAACCATTAATTTCCAAGTAATGACAGGAGAAAAGATAATTTCTCTAGAATAATAACTATTCAAAGTTCAGAGTCGGAAAAATGTTATTCAAAGATTTTATTCTACAGAGTCAAGGAAATATCGCCAAGATCACCTTACACTTCGAAAAATTTTCATTCTGAATATAGTTTTAATTTACTGAACTGACAATGATTGTGGTCGCATCGTTGCCCTATTATGAGAGTGATCAGTTCCGATACAAGAGCCCATTGTCTCAAATCTCATTATGAGTGAAGAAAAAAAAGGAAATAAGAAGGATAATATTCTGGGTTTCCGGTCTATTAGCAGTACTACTGAATATGACCGTTGGTCTGGACCTCCGCCGAGAAATAAAGACCACGTGAATCCTGACCAGGGGTATTACGGCAGTGTTTCCGACTCGGGGTCCTGTCAAATGGTCCAGCCTCCGCCCGAAGTAAAGCCCACATTTTCCTTGACCAGTACAAAACTCCAGAACTTGTCACTCGACAAATCAAAACTTGTCCTTCCGGATATACCTACTCAACACCTGAGTAGTAGTAAACACAAACTTGACCTTCCGTACATACCTACTCAATACCTGAGTAGTTGTAAACACAAACTTGACCTTTCAGACATACCTACTCAACACCTGAGTAGTAGTAATCACAAACTTGACCTTTCGGACATACCTACTCAACACCTGAGTAGTAGTAAACACAAACTTGACCTTTCGAACATACCTACTCAACACCTGAGTAGTAGTAACCACAAACTTGACTTTTCAGTTGAGAAGATTCCTTGGCAAAATTTCCTGGCTCACTTCCAATACATTGATTCTTTCTCAAAGTACAAATTAATCTAATATACTTTAAAGTATTTATCAAAATTATAGTTCTAATTTATAATGCTAAATTCAGATTTTTAATGTATACAATTGAATCCTGTCGTATCAACGGCTTCATCTTCCTGATCAGGAGGTACACCAGAGGGTCCTTGGCCGTGCTCTGCCTCAGGCACTCCATCCAACCCCAAATCAGTAGACAGAACAACGCTAATTGAATTTCAATTAACCGGGTACACAACCCTTTTCTTCCGGCAGACAGCCAATTATCCGGGCACACAGCCAATTTTTTCCGGCACACATCCAATTATCCGGGCACACAGTCCAATTTTTCGGCACACAGAAGATTATCCGGGCACACAGCCCAATTTTCCGGCACACAGAAAATTATCCGGGCACACAGCTCAATTTTCCGGCACACAGAAAATTATTTGTGCACACAGCCCAATTTTCCGGCACACATCCCATTTTGCTTTTATAGAATAATTTACATCACAGTAATTTATCTCAAGTGGGGGTTGATGTTGGTCCTAGCTCATCAATTTACCGAAAATAATAACCATGGTGAACAAGCTTGCGACCTCCGGAAAATCGAAGCAGGTTCATAAATTATCTGATCGTGAGAATTTAACAGCTAGGGGAGCGGCGCCGAAGGCGGCGCACATAAAGGAAAATGCACGATCAAAATTCAAATATAAAATAAAAGATTGTAATAAAATATCTTTTGTTCAGACCAATATCTTACCAATGCTCTATGCATGGAGATAATTTAATTGTAGTTCATTAAAACATTTAATTAATGTGTTCGCCAAAAAGTGCATCTGCGCCAAGTTGTCCTACCTTGTTTGATAATGTGGCGCGTTTCGATTTCAATTCATAATTATTATATGTGTCAGTAAGAAAAATGCTAGCGCTTTCGTTTAGCTGTCTTTTCGATTTCGAATTCGAGAGTTTCTGTGGACGCCGAGTATTGTCTGCACTCTATTTTATCATCACCAATCGGTTTGAATGAGTGATAGCTTCGGGTACCCGTAATTGTTTGAGCTTTGTCAAACCGAGTGTACAAGCTCCGATCTTTTCTGTTGTGCTCTTTTTGTGAACAAAATATCAACTTGATATTCGGCAAAGCATTGGTGCCCCACTCGTATAAATCTTTGGCTGTCAAAATCTGTTTGTTACTTGGCCGTTGAAAACTAGCTCGTGCAGCTTCTCGCTTGAGAGTTCCTCCTATTCCATCGCACGGACTTTTACCACGAGAAGTAGCGAAGAATTCCCAGGAAGCTTCAATCCCAAAATCTCGCTTGTGATGTACTAGGTTGAAGAAGTTACTTTTGTTTTTATATTGGGAAGCTACACGATCAGTGAAATACATGATTTTTTTAACAATGTATTTTTTTCAACTCAGCAATAATTCTTTCCATAAACAGATGAACTGCACTAGTATTATGCTCAAGATCTTCCGAAATGATCCCATAATTTTCGCACATGACTTTGCCATCTTTCTTCAAATAAACTACAGCAAGACGGACAGTGATCTGTTATTTATTCCAATACACACTTTGTATTACATTTTGAATATTAGTTTCGTAATTCTGAGCCAAATCAAAAAGTATCATAAATAGTCTCTCTTCAAGAGATTTCTTAGAGTCCCTAAGAAATTGGCTTTGACTTTTCGCTATAAAGTCGTGTTTTAGAAGATCAGATCAATGTTAGTGAGTTTCTCATAATAATCCTCAGCTGTGTCACTCAAAGTTTCTAAAGAGGCACGGTCTGTCGAAGTCTACCAATTGTAGGTGACTCTTTCAATGTAGTTGCTTTAAAATGCTTTTGGACTTTTTCCATTAAAGATTTCACACCTGGGCAAGATTTGCACGATCATAAACAACATGAAGGTGTTTTAGGATCGCAAATCATCGAAGACAACATGGTTTTGTATGAATCTAAGCACTTTAAATTCGCGTCATTTGCAGCAAGTTCACACAAGTTTGCTCCATCAATCAATAATTTAGTATTTTCATGAATTTTTCAAACACAAATGGAATGTGTTCCACTAGCACCTGCAAAATACATTCCTTTGGTCGTAATTCTGCAAATTTAGAGAAGCCAATTTTTAGATCCGGAAGCTCTTCATTAAAAGTGGCATAAACGTCTTTCAAATTACCTAGAATTAGACGTTTTTGTATCAGTTTTCGTGAACCATCATGCTGTCTTACAGATATACAGTCTTTTTCTCCTGGCAACTGTCGACTCACGTCGCATTCTTAGTAAAAATTTCGGACAATTATGACAGTTTCTTCCGACAACTTCTTACCTGACCTAGGATTTGGTGATGATCCAATACCATTATTTCTCTCGTGCAATTGTATTGCCTTACGAGCTAAACTATATGATACTTTAAACTCTGATTCCATCTTGCGAATTCCCCAACCTTTTGGTACTATAGTCAACAGTTGAACGGCATAAGATTTACTTGGTTTTTTATCCAATTCTTCTTTAATTTTGTTAGTAAGTTCTTCTATATCTTTGTTACTACAGTCATCTCCAACACAATTGAATAACTTTTTCATTTGAACGTCAAGAGCTTTCTTAATCTCGGCTACCTTCTTTCTTTGTGTAATTAGTGTTCGAAGTCCGTAGTCTTACTGCTAGATGGAACTCTTAAAATTTGCAAAAGGGCATAGCAGGATAAGCATGTATGTATTGCCCCCGCTCGGATCTGGTTGAGATTTTGACAGTAAGTTGGCACTGATGTAAGACTAAATTTCCCAAAAGATTATATCTGAGAAATAATTTTTATGGGAGTTATGGCATGAAATCACAACAAAACCTAAGATTCTTTTGACTACTTGCCGTAGAACTCTTATTTTCTCGGCTAGTAAGGCGCTTTTCGCAGACAGCCCGTAGATTTGATTCGCGATTTCAAACTCATGTCCCCAGTAAAATGATTTTAAAGCTGAATTTTATTGTTTTCAAATTTATTTGTGCGGGGTACAAATTACCCCGTTACAGTATGTATATATGTACGTCTGTCTGTAAGCACGATGACTTTCGAAAGAATTGACCTATTGAATTAGCCTTTGGTATATTCTATTACTCTCGTAAACGAAAGGTCAAGTTTGTTAGCCAGCCATTTTGGATGAAAATTCGAAAAGTGAGCCCATTTTGAAAATTTTTGAGGCCATGTTTTTTCAAAGTTTTAAAATTATATGTACGGTTGTGCATAGTACTCGAAAATTTGAACAATTTACTCACACGACATCTTTCCGATTGGATGTGTAGTTTCTGTCTTATTCGTAAAAAATAACATTAGCAGTGAAAAAATCGGCCCGAATAGTGGGCACATTCTCATCAAAACTTTGCTTATTTCATTTTTTTTCATCTGGTGTGTGGGTTTTCAAAATATTTACTTTTCTTCACGTCCTCGATGGTATTTGTAACGATTAAAACAATAAAATAACCATCACTAATGCTCATGGTACTCGAAAATTTGTATTTTTACATTCTCCTCTAGAGGATGTATTATATTTGTGTAAAATTTGACCCCCCGTTTTTTGTCAAATTTTCACGTTTTGAAACCCCCGAAACCCTAAAAAAAGGTTTTTACGAATGTGTCTCTCTATCTATCTATCTGTCTGTCTGTCTGTATGTATGTATGTCTGTCTGTGAGCACGACAACTTTCCAAAGAATTGACCTTTGGTATACTCCATTAGTCTCGTAAACGAAAGGTCAAGTTCGTTAGCCAGCCCTTTTGGATGAAAATTCAAAAAGTAAGCGCATTTTGAAAAATGTTGAGGCCATGTTTTTTCAAAATTTTAAAATTATATGTACGGTTGTGCATAGTACTCGAAAATTTGAACAATTTATTTACACGACATTTTTCGATGAAATGAAAGTTTCAGGCTTAAAGCATTTTCAAAATCCAAAAGAGGAAACAAAAATTAATATTTTCAGCCAAGCAACGCACCACACGGAAAAAATTCAGGGCGAAAAAAGTGTTTCTTTTTGCACGCCCTACAGGATTATCATCATAACTTTTTGAATTTTCTTGAAAAATCGAAAATTCTCATTTTTATTGCACAAAAAATAATGAAAAATTCAATTCCACGGTCAAAATATGCAAAATACGACAAATGATGATTCAACAAAAATTGTGTACTTCAAAAGGACCTACCAATTTGTTATGAGTCACTTTTTAATTGGATGTGTAGTTTCTGTTTTATTCGTAAAAAATAACATTAACAGTGAAAAAATCGGCCCGAATAGTGGGCACATTCTCATCAAAACGTTGCTTATTTCATTTTTTTTTATCTGGTGTGTGGATTTTCAAAATATTAAATTTTTTTCATGTCGTCAATAGTATTTGTAACGATTAAAACAATAAAATAACCATCATAAATGCTCATGGTACTTGAAAACTTGTATTTTTACATTCTCATCTAGAGGATGTATTAGATTTGTGTAAAATTTGACCCCCCATTTTTTGTGAAATGTCCACGTTTGGAGACCCCCTGAACCCAAAAAAAAGGTTTTTACGAATGTGTCTGTATGTATGTATGTATGGCTGGCTCTGAGCTCGATGACTTTCCAAAGAATTGACCTATTGAATTGGCCTTTGGTATACCATATTAGTCTCGTGAAAGAAAGGTCAAGTTCTTTAGCCAGCCATTTTGGATGAAAATTCAAAAAGTGAGCGCATTTTGAAAATTTTTGAGGCCATGTTTTTTCAAAATTCTACAACTATGTTTGGTGTTATCATTGTTGTTCCCACGAGCAGCTAGGGAAAAGGGTACGTCCATCCTTGTAGAGCCACGCATGCAAATATAAGGCTGCATACTCTGAGAGATCGCCCGGTATCGCAGAGTCACCGTTTGAGACACCTCACTCACGTGTCATTCAGGTTTGGGCACGGTTGCTACGCCTCCGGTTAGGGGTTATTCCTTCGAGACCATCCCTGGACAATTGACCGCGACTGTTTATTAATTATTGTAACCATATTGAGCAGAAACCCTTAGTACAGGGACCCTCTATCCGTAACCCGAGGACGCATTCGGTCGCTTTGTCATAGGCCCTTCGGTTCGATTCCTAAGGAATCAAAACCGAATCGAATGGCGACCGTGACAGGATATATATAAATGTCGTCATTTTATTGAAATATGTTTGATTTAAAAACCTTAAATTATTGGAGATTCTACAATTTTATTGTGTCGGATTCAAAATTGATTCATTTTCCAAATTTGAAGATTTAATTCTAAAATTATAATATGTTCTATCTGGTTGAAAAATGTAATCTCTTCAAACATACCGCGAAAAGCTCATAGCGACATTTATTCTAAAATCATATAATTTCTTCAGAAAATCTAATGAATTCAAACGCACACTCTGGGAAAAGAAAGTTTTGAAAGTTGTTTTTTATAATCAAATTTTTTGAAGACAATTATGCATTTAAGTATTTAAAATTAAATTATTTGAATTGGGTGACTTTTTGCGAAATTTTCCCGCCTTAATTCAGCATCGCGATTTCTGGAGAGCAATTTGTTTTTTCATATAACAAAAAATATACATTTTGTAGAACGATTCCATCTCTCTTTTATTAATTTGCTTTACGTAAGACGTATGCTTGAATAATTAATATTGTATATTTATTAATGAGGAAATGTTTAATTGGAATAGGATGTTACTTTGCCAAAATAGAAAAAATATATATATGTTTATTAAAATGAATATAATATTTTTTTGAATCACAATAATTGACGCAAAATGATTCACATATGCGAAGTATGGTCTTCTCCACTAACAAATTATCCGACTGGAATATCCACTTTGCGCTCACAATATAGTATAGCCAATTGTGAAAATCTTTCCTTCAGCTTGACATAAAACCTCAGTCTTATAATAAAATCCAAAGATTACTACGATCCAAAATGAAGGCTTCTATTGTCGCGGCTGCACTTTGCGGTGAGTCTAAAGGATTATAACTTATTCAGAATAATTTATTCAGTTTTTATTTTTTCGAATATTATCAATGCTATGTCTTACCACAGCGAAAAAGAAAGTATATTTTTTTTAGTTTTTACGTAGTAT
Source organism: Andricus grossulariae (assembly GCA_011634705.1). Taxonomy (NCBI): domain Eukaryota; kingdom Metazoa; phylum Arthropoda; class Insecta; order Hymenoptera; family Cynipidae; genus Andricus; species Andricus grossulariae. The sequence continues at coordinate 138,335,205 of JAABKJ010075445.1, forward strand.
TTTTAACAATTTCATGATTCAGATTTACAATCATTCAAAAAATTGCTAAGTATCATATCTCAATGACAGGAATATTTTGAAAACTGGGCTGTAATAATCTAACTTTTAAACTAAATCCTTTAAAATTCAAAAAGAAATAATTTGTCCTACTTGAGATACCTGTTTCTGACATTTGCCGATATCTAGAATTCAAGGGTTTGCGTCCATGCTAAATTTACAACTCGATGTTGCTTTCTTCAAAAATTTTCAACCATAAACCTTTCATTCAACCGGTCATAATCTTAAAAATCTAACCCGCTGCGCGGGCACATTTTCGTCGCGCGCTTCGCGCAAGTTTGCTCGCAAATTTCGCTCGCAAGTTTGAGCGCGCCTAAGGCGCGCGATCGTTGGTTCTCACGCTTCGCGCTCGATAATATATTCATCTCGCGCTTCGCGCTGGATGATGTATTTACCTCGCGCTACGCGCTCGGCCTTTGTATTTTCCCCAGATTTGCGCCCAGACCTTTTAAAATTGAAGGTCAAATCATCCACAACTGTAATTTGGTGATTGTGACTTCTCTTTTGTTAAAGCTCCTGATTGATGAAATCGAAGAACTTGTGTAGTTCATCTAGTCCATGTCTCCAGATGACAAAAGTGTCGTCAACGTAACGTCACAAAAATTCCGGTTTGAGCTTGGATTTGTTAAAGATTTCAGTTTCTAGATTTTCCATAAAGATTTTGGCTATTACAAGAGAGATTGGAGATATCCCATTGCTACTCCTGAAGTTTTTTCATAGAATTGGTTATTGAAAGAGAAGTAAGTACTATTGAGGCAGTGTTCTATCAAAGGTATGTAATTTAAATTGACCATATTTGAAACGCTCAAATGCAGAACGCTAACAGTAGGATCAAGGGGGGGGGGGGAGATTCAATATGTTTACACTAAGAAATTCTTGAGTCGTGAAACACATTTATTCAAATATATATTACTCGCAATGTTGAAATCTCGAATTTGATTGGTCGAGAACCTAAAGAGAAATTCAGAAGCCTCGAAGTAGAAAAAAACTATCTTGTGGGACGTTTGAAAAAAAGCGTCATCTACAGGACGTTTTGCAGGACAGTTACCTTCGCAGAACACATGGCTCAAATGCGGGACTATCCTGAGAAATACAGGACGAATGGTCAATTTAATGTAATTGGAAGGAAATTTTGCAAAGGGTTTAATAATATCGATTGTATCTTAGATTGGTACTTTCGTAAAGAGAGATACTATGTTGAAACTGACTAGGATATCTTGGTGTTGAATATGAATCTGTTGTATCTTTCTGATGAAGTCAAGCGAGTTTTGGACAATCAAGTTCGAGCAGTCCCCATCATGGGGCGCTCGAGCCAATCATAGGCATCGTAGAGAATCTATATAAGAACACCATAACCTGAAACTTCAGTTTCAGGTCAGCCCTGAAGAAGTGAACTGCAATGTTCACGAAACGCCGGCAAGATTCGTAGTTTTGCACACGATTGAAACCTGAAAAAGCTTTAAATTTTTAATTTAAATCTCTCTCATTTACTTTCCTGGGCTGCAAATGTTGCGATGCCTGTTTTTGATGCCTGTCCCGACATTTGCAAGCATGAGCTGAGCGGGTGCTGCTGGTCGGGGGCAAGCATCCAGAACCGTAACTACTATCGGCACAAAAATGATAGGTGTCTGCCTTTGAAGCTTAACAACTCAGCCAAAAAAAAAGCTAGAGTAATAAGTTAATAATCATTTAAAAGCTGAAAGTGTTCCACGCAAATAAGTTTAAAGACGTTGATGTAAAAAAACGTTGTGCTTTGCAGACTGAAAAATGTAAAAAATAAGTAAGGAATTTCGGGCACATTTAAGAAGAGTCAAGTTTAGAGCATTATTTCTTACACAAGAGGCAATGGGAAAAATTTGAAAAAATTCATGAATATGAGGAAAACGTTTGTCAACAAATTGCAGTTGACCGATTTGAGAAATAATAAAAATTCTTGCTTAAAATTACAAAAATGTACAACTATACTATCTTCAGTTCAAATGAAGATATTAAAGTGATTCAAACTTCAAACTGTCACGGGTAGACTCTGTAATTATTTACAATCTCCCGGAAGGATGTGATGGTTTTATTTTTGGTGAAAATCGCGATATTTGCGGACATTTTTTTTGGTTGGAAAGTGTTAGTAACCAGCGGGGATGCATTTTTTTGCTGCCGGTCAGAAGGAGCGTCAATGCCTGGGCAACAATTCAGAAGCACGGGTCAAAGAAAGGCATCAGCGGTCGGCAGCAAAAAAGGCATCCCCGCTGCTTTCTGACACTTGCTTTCCAACAAAAAAAATGTCTAAAAATATCGCAATTTTCACAAAAAATAAAACAATCACATCCTTCCGGGATATTGTTAATAATTACAGAGCCTATCCGTTATAGTTTGAAGTTTGAATCGCTTTAATATCTTCATTAGAACTGAAGATAGTATAGTTGTACATTTTTGTAATTTTAAGCGGTCCTACTGGGAGCCGATGTCATTTTTTAGATGACAGTTTCTCCCAGTGGGACCCTGCGGTGGTTGTTAACCTTTATTTTTTAATTATATACATATTCATATGCCAAAAAAAGTTCTTTATTAATTTAGACGTTATTTATTAAAAATTTAGCATAAGAAAAGTTTTTAACTCTCACGATTCCTAGCTATTGTATGTTTCACAAATTCTTCCTATACAAAAAACGAAAAATTTGAATATCTTACAAATAGAAGCAGCTAGGCTTTCAATTCAAACAGATTTTTCATTTATTATCAAGTACAAAACCAATCCCGCTTTCCGTTTTTGTCGTCATTTTCATGTAATTTAAAGTTGCTTCCTGCCCACCGTATGCAGGGGATCTAAATTATATGTTGTCAAACAGTGACGTCTGAAATTTTCAAATACATCTGATAAAAGTAAGACGTCAGTTTTGAGGTAAAGATCAGAATATTCATCTAAGGTTTTCAAATTGAAAGTTTCCCACACTCTGCACGCATGCTCATAATCTTCACTAGAAATGTTTATGTTATTTAGTTTAGAAAAAAATGTCTCTCTTGGAGGTGGCTGCTTTTCTTCGAGTTTTCCCCAATTATCAATATAATTGTATGGTAAAACACCTTTTCTAGTTAGTAAATTAAATTAATTATCATTCTTACAGTGTCTTCTTGTAATTTTCTTTTCGTTATTATCGAGATACGATGATCATTTTTCCAGGCTACGCGGCATAAATCGAAAGGCATCGATAAATCGAAGTTTTACGCTTGTCTTATCTACATTTTTAGTGAAAGAAATGTACTTTTCTTTACTTATTGGTAATAGACTGATCGTTCCCTCAAATTTTGTAGCTAAAGCTCTGATAAAAAAGTGAGAATCATATCCTGATAAATTATGAAATACTACGGGAATTATATGTGAATTCTTATAATTTACGTTACATTTTTGGTGGGCAGCACCACGGTAATTGCCTGTAAAATGACAATGGTCATGATGTGTAATATCATTCCAAAAGGTTTGAAACAAATATGACAAACTTTTGCTGGATTAAATTCCTGTTTCTTTTGCTGTGTTAGTGGTCTCATCGGTACTACATTTTCCAAAGATTGATCCACTTTCTCAGCTAAAGACTTCAATTCATTCATAAACCATTCTGTACAATCTTGCTCGCGATAAACCTCAATTTTTGAAAGTGAATCATCAAAATTGCAACATATATTATAAGAAATACTTGGAGGAATATGTTTTTCACAAATAGCTGTATTCGCATGTGAATTAAATACAGGTAATAAAAGACACTCAATGTCTGCATACACAACAAAAGGCACTTTTCCTTTGAATCGATAGTTCTTAAATTTTAAAATGTTATAACTTTGATCTGGCAAAATCACTTTACATTTGTTCAAATTTTCACATATTAGTCGATGTCTTTGAAAAGAGTCTCTTACTGCAAAATGACACAGGCACCTGTCACATGATAAAATATGATGCTGATTTCTTGTGAGTTGCAAACTTATTAATCCAGATAAATTTTTTATCCACGCATAATGGTATATTGGCTTAGTAGTATTCATTTCATCAACATTGTAATCTTCATCATTGACATCAAGTTCAGTATATTCTAACATTAAAAGATGAATTACACGTGAATCCGATTTTTCTTGAATCAAATAAATAGGAACAATTACCGTTTTCTTTCCATTGTCTTCATGATCCTCGCCATACACGTTTATTCTCTAATTATTCTTTTTTTTTTAAATCTTTTATTATCAGAAAAACTAATAGGAAACTCTATCGCATCGTATTTTAGTACTTCACTAAAATGTGGATAAAAACTTGTTGAACAAACATTACTTTTTGCGGGATTTAATGCAGCTGTGACCGACCACAGAAAACAATATTGATCATTAAACGTAGACGCGGCAACTTCGCATTTTTCATGGTGTCTGCTTTGACAGTTGTGTTCTTTGACTGCAAATGAAAACGTGACATTTCTTGAAAATGACAGATCGATTAGTAGTTAAAAGTTAATTTATGAAAAAGAAACTTTCTAAACAAAAAATTTAAAGATGTTGCGCATGCGCTAGACCTGCTAGGCGCTCCGACAGCGTTGCCGGATAGCTACCACGTGCTTGTTTTATTTTTCGAACAATTCAAAATTCTCAAACTTTGCATACCTTTCATTCTCAAACTAAGAAGACAAAAATTCTGGAATTTTTTTTTAAATCTTCATGAAACCCCTTTGTAACATATATTAGTTTTTGAAATAAACGGTAAAAATATTTTACGAGTTAGAGTTAGAAATGTAACATTTTCCTATGCTTGGGATAGGCTTTACGTGTATAAGGCTTCAACTTTGATCTTAATTATCTCAGCTCAGGAGAGGACAATTAACTTCTAGACTAATTAACTTCAAGACAAAATTAAAAAAGGTTTGGAACATTTCGAACGATTTCCCAAAATTTCGAAAAGAGTCTAGAATATTTTAAAGCAAACTGTTTCAATTTGGTAAAATTCAAAAATCAAAAAAAAAATCGAGTAAATACGAGAAATATTTAGAAGCATTGGAGAGAATCATAAAGAATTTTAAACTTTAAAAGATTTTCAGAAATAGAGATTTTTAAAGATTTCAAAAAAACTTTAGAAGCTTTAAAAGATTTTCGAAAGGTTACAAAAGAATAAACAAATTTTCTTAAAATTTCAGGGAAAATTTAGAAGATTACAAGGCAATTTTTTTACATTTTGAACGATCTTTCAAAGTTTTGAGAAACATTCGACTCAGTTGATAATGTTTGTTAAAAAAAACATTTTTAAACAATTAAAGACCACATTTTCGGAAAAATACCATGGATATTCATAATTAGGGGGCCTTTCTCGATATTTTAAATTAAATTTACCCCCTCGACCTCTCAGTGCTAACAGAAGTGTTAGGGGCGACTGGATTATATAATTTGTAAAAAATTTCCTCCGATTTGTAAATATTCTTTTATAAAATTAATTTGAATGCACATCACTGAATTTTAGGTACCTTATAAGTTTCCAACATATACTTTAATGTAAATAATTCTTTATTATACATGAAATTGAATTTCAGACCTCAACTTTTCTTTTCCACCCATATATATCTCGCTGCGATTCAGAGATTTTTGTTTAAATAAATCTTTCCTGCAATTGTGGCTTTTTAATTAATTTTTTAAATTAGATATTCAATTATTCATAAAATCTTTTTTCATAAATAAAAAAAACCTCGAAACCTCCACTAAAAGAATTATTTAAATATGCGAAAATTGCATCTGGTCAATGAGAAGTGTCATTATTAAATATTTTAAAAATAAATAAAAAATCCATGTTCTCCTCTTAATCTCGCTTATCACTATGTTTATCATAATTAGGGTTAGGATAAGTGGCAAAAAATATTTCACTCGAATGCGAAATACCGTATAAAAAAAAATTTAGAAACGAATTGTGTTGATTTTTTTACTTCCACCCATAAATGATATTAAATTTCCCGCCGAAACGTAATTACGCCGCTTGCCATTTGACGCCACCATTCTTCTGTCAGCTCAGAAATTGAGTTTATATAGCAAGCAATGACATTCAGTTCAATATCATTTAATAACACCATCATTTCGATTTCTTCATCCATTTTTCATCCCACTAGCGGTCAGAATAACCAGAGATGAGGTGGAAGATTGACGATCCCATACATTCAATTTCGAGTGATTTTCAGCAGCGCTCCCTCTGCATCTAGGCTTTTGCGAACTAAAATCAAAGCGCCCCCAATGCACCTAGCCAGTTTACGAACTAAAATAGACGATAGACGAGCTACTTGAGACTCGACTTAATTCTAAGGAATATTTATGTGCCTTTTCTTGTGCACAAATTTAAAATAATATAAAAATGTTTATAACTTACAACTTCGTAATAGCATTACCAATTCCTTCAGTAGGTATAGTCACTAATTCATCTAGTCGGTCATTCTTACACATTGAATTAGTAGAAAACTGCTACCAATTAGTATTTTTCTACTAATTCAGATTTAGAGAGTGCTGTTTGCCGCGCATGTGTAATAAAAACGAGGGTCGTTTCAAACGTATACTCATATATATGTTTTTTGAAAGATCTAGGTATAAAAGTATTAATTTTGACTCTAGATGAAGACATTGCAATTGCGTGGGATAATAAAGAAGTTTTGAATGTCGAATCTACAAGTGATTAGAAAGGAGCATTGAAGTTAGGCCCTTTGCGCAATCAGGATAAATTCGATGAGCATACGAAGATGGTGGAAATGATCGAGACAAGAGAAAGGGAAAATTAGCCCAGAGGGACTTCTTAACAACTGGAAGAGAGTGGAATGAGTTGGTTACTTGTTCCTACACGCACCCGACCACTCTTGCGAGACACAATCCTCCCTCTTATGCTTCGGTAACTCTGTCGAATTTGTAGTTAAGGTTGTAAACGTAACCCTGGGAATTCCATCCTCCTCGCTCTTATTTCGAAACCCTTTTCTCAACCCCATCCTTCCCTACTTCCCCCCTTCTCTTCTTCCCCCTTCCCCTCGCACACTCATGCCACACGACACAGCTACGCAAACCTTCCTTATTCTATTCGGTTATGTTTGCAAACCCCCTCGCAATTCCTCACACTCTCTCCTTTCACTGATATTCGCGTTTGCACCGCCTGCTGCTGCTTCTTACCACTCTCCTCATGTGGTATTTCCTTCTGGAGTTTACTCTCTTTATATGTTGTGTTCTTCAAATCCTCACCGTCTCTTACTTTGTTTTCCCTGCTACCCCTCATTTTACCTACTTTTCCTAATACTCATGTACTTTCCCTCTCCTCAATTACCCTCCTCCTACTTCTCCCTTCTCCTGCTATTCCTCCTCATTGCGCTTTCATTCTCACATCTTCCTCTAATTCTCCCTCCTGTACTTTCCCTCTCCTTAATCCTCGAATCTCTCTCTTTTACTCCCCCGACATCTCTTCCATTCACTTCGCCTACCTCCTCCTCCACTCCCCTTCTCTACCATCCCATCACTTTACTTTCCCTCCCAACACTTCCCCCTCCGAAACGTTTTCCCTTCCACAACTTCATTTCCTTCCCTAGCTTACCACTTCCCCGCTTCTACTATCCCTCCACTTTTCATTCCTCCCCTCTCAGTTCCCCCTCTCCTCACTTTCCAACTCATACTTCCCCTCTCTAAGAGTTTCTGCCTATGAAACCCTAAAGATTGGTCTCATTTTGATCCTGCTTAATTTTTCTGCAATTTTTTAGGGACTTCAAATTTTTCGAAATGAGACATACCTCAATGTGACTAGCTGGAGGTTGTCATGAGGTAAAGGAATCTATCATGAGACAAATTTTAAGGGGTTTCGAGATTTTCATTAATTTTTAAACAATAGTATATTTTTTTATTTTTCATTTTTATACTATTTTCTACATCAGATCGAACGAAATAGTACAATGAACTTTTATTTAATTCGTTTACAGAAATTAATAAATTGAATGAAAGTTTTCGTTAAAATTGACAAACCTAACCTATAAAGGGTAGTTTTCGTGAAAAAGTGGATTAAATGTTACTTTTGCTTAAAAATGTTTGTTATAGGGAATGAATTTTTATTCAAGTAGATGAAAAAGAAGAAAAAATCATGAAGGATAAAGTCAAAACTTAAGAAACTTGGTCAAAGTGAAGTGTAAATGAAATATTAGGCTTAGTACACTTTTCGTTCTTTTTTCTTTTATTGTACTGATTAATAATTGACAGCTATGGCCTACCGCCTCTTATTCCTCAACATCTTTATCGTCTGCGAGGAAACTGCACCCTATTCCGATGGGACACATCAGAGTTACAAAGTTCCTCTTCGGGTGTATGTGGCCAGTTTTGTATTATGTTCTTGTATCATATGCGCAGTGGTTTTTCTTTGCGCGATTTTACCAAACTTTTTAGCGAAAATCTCGTAGACAATGATCGCCTTGCATCGGATTTTTATAAAATGATTTCAAAAAACCATAAGATTAAGTCGAGTGTTTTGCGCAATCCTGAAGACAGATTTCAAGGTGGTGATTATATTAAGGGGTCTATTAATACACATCTTGAATCCTGTGTTCAATTTTTTTCTTCACAACTTGCTACTTTATATCTAGCATAGTGTACACATATTTAATACTGTGCGTTACGTGTTACTTTTAAGTGTTTATCAAAATGTATTTTTGCGATATGTGTTTATTATATATATATATATATATATATATAAGTCTTCAAGTATCTCTCTCTCTTTTCATACTGCGTCATTTATACAGTATTAATTTTAAGATTGATTACAAATTCTCGTTTGGAAGAGTGGAAAATGTGTGATTTGTTCAAGCTAATTTTGACATTTTTAACTCATAAACCGGTTTTTTCTACTTGTAATTAGAAGTAATTTTTTTAATTTGCTGAATAAATCTATTTTTGATAGGTTTAAATATGATCCTAATCTCCTTTTATTTATCATACCATTCCTATAGAAAATAAGCTTTATTATTAATATTTAAACATTAAAAGAAATTCATTGATATTTAATTCTCAGTTAAAATCATTAAAAGTATAATCCTAGATTTGAATTACTAGAAATGACTTCAGAGATCTCCCTTTTCCAAAGAATTTTTATCTCCAGACATGGGTGAAAACAAAAGCTAGACACACATGCACGTGCTCGCAACAGCGAGGTCAGTGACCTCGCGACGTAGTAGTGGGGGTAGGCGCATACAAAAATTTCGTTCACATTGCTTACCTTAATCTTCTTTTGTACAGATTTGTAGCATATCCCACTGATGATAACTATACAGGAACCGGTCGGCGAACACGATATACGAAACAGATTCAATCATCAATAATAATTTATGTAAAGCATATGAAGTATGCAACCAGTCTTTTTGTATTTTCCCCGACTTCTATTTTCTTCTATTCTTCTATTCTGCTGATTTTTGCATCCCAGTATCCCATGGGGCAGACTAAAGAATGAGAATAATTAAAATAGCTAATGACAATCGATTTTCTATTGTATCTCGTCTATTTTCTATTGTAAAACTGTGCGCGATTGGCTGTACACTATTCCGCTATGCTGCTAATCTACGCCATAGGATATATAGAGACATGAAAATTGGTAGAATAGTGGATTATACAATTCTTTTGCAACACTTCAATTTTTAATTATTATTCACATTGAAAATCGATCATTTATAATAATAGTACGAAATTTATATTATTATTGACCGAAACTATTTCAAATCAGACAGGTTCTACACTTGAAGTCGCAGAATCTCTCGGGGAAGGTACATATATGTTGCTTTTTAGAGGAAATTTGGCGATACGTATATTTTTTCGAATTGTGAAAAAAGTTGTCTGCTAAGTTAAGTGTATTTGAATATTGTGCTTTAAAAAAGAATTTCTTTAAACCTCTAAAACTTCTTACCTTAAATTGAGATATTTGAAGTGTATGGGAAGGCAAAAGGAGGTAACTTGCAAAATGGGAATTGTGGATTGGGGAGCAAAAAAACGTTTTGTGTAAAAAAATTGAAACCACGATGAAAGAAAATCTGCTTCTGAGCTGACGTATTGCTTAATCGAAAGCAAAAAAGTTTGACTGAAAAGAAGCTTTCAGTTACAAGAAAATATTGTCCGAAGTTGACCATGTCGGGCATATATATATATATATATATATATATATATATACATTTATACGAATCAAAAAGAACCGGAAGTCCGTACACATACTGTTCGGCCAATCGCGACGAAGTTAGAAAAGATTATCTTTACTTACGAATCGTCGCCCCGCGTTGCCTGAAAAATATCCTAAGCAACCTAATGTAAGCCTCAAAGAAAAAGGGCAAATTATGTTAGTACTGTTATATGTTTTGTGTAACTCACGGAATTACTTCTGGTTTCTCCTATTTAATTAAAAACAATCTAGTTTGATATAAGAGCACCAAAGTTTTCTTAAATTTTTCTTTTATAATAGAATTATTTCAGTTTCATAGATATGAATTTTATTTCTATTTAGTTTATTCAGAATGGTATTTAAAAACAGATTGATTTTTTGTCTGTGCAATCATTTTGAATAACTATAAATAGTTATAATTTATATTGCTACAGTAAACATTTTTATAAGTTTTGTTAAATTTTTTTTCATATATCACTATGCATATAATGTCTCTGAATTCAAAATTAATTGTATATTTTTCTTTGTATAATTTGAATTTTCTAAACAATGTTTTCAGGCAGTTTTGAAGTTATAAGAACAATAATAATATAAATTCATAGCAATTTCATTTCATCAACTTGAAAAACAAACATTAAATTATCGCTGATCACTGCGATTGTAGTCTGTTTTACGCGCACTTTGCATTTTTTCGCCGAAAGATTTACTTGCGAGATACACTTGACACTTTCCCATAGAACACGAGCAGTGGATGCGCACGACGAACTGGTCATTGTAGAGGTGTTCTGTGATTTTTAAATGACGTTCACCGGTTGTGTAGTGGGGATTCTCGTGTATTCAACGCCTGATTTTGAAGAGGGGCGTCACGTTTCTTCTCCTACACATCACAATAATGTACTCTTATCAAAATTATATTTCCCTCATTCTCCCTCCAGTAAACACAATATTAATCAAAATTTCCTTGATCTCAATAATAGTACGTCTCATAGAATAAAATTTAGCTGCTTACTACCCGAGACACGTATATTACTAAATAATTAGAAAAATATTATTAATTTTTCAGGTTTCTCAAGTTCATTTTGAAAGAAAAATTCTGCGCTATTTAATAAAATAACGCTTATATTTAGTTAGGCTCTTTCCTAGATTTTTCGATAAGTTAAATGCAAACTAAAATAACCTAAATATTTTGAAGAACTGTTACTTTCTGGATAAACGCTAATCAAAAATGGAACGAGATATTACAATTTTTTTCAATCTTTTCTCGTATAAATGCGTAAAAGACCTACTTCTTATTAGCTTATTATCCATTAAATTATGTCCATTTCTTCAGTTCAGAATTCTCCAAGGAACAAGTCCCCACTCCCGCTATATTTTTTAATTTTGCCCCCCCCCCATCCTTTTTCTATATGGTGCCAAAATATTAATTTCATGTAAAATTTACTTTTTCATGACTTCTTTAAACTTCTTTTGGCATAAATGATTATTCCGTGTGAGACAAGGTCTCATGTATTATTTAACTAGTTTTAAATTCTTTAAACAAATTTATTTTCCCTGTGACTCATAAATACTGAGTATTATCTGGGATTAAGGTGACAGCTATTCAGTCACGTGTGGACAAATCTTCTGGCGCTGGCCCGGCCCAGACCGTCTGGTATCCCGTCTTAACGCTCTGACCAGATGGTCTGGTCTGGGCCTGGCCAAAAGTGTAACTTTTTTTGGTTAGCCCCAGGCCAGACCATATGGTCAGGCACTAGTTATTGGCTGGTCAGCCACCAGTTTACGGCTGATTAGCCACTACCCAGATAACAAAATGCTGGCAAAAGGATGGCGTATTCGCACGCATATGTGCGGATCAATCCGCACAGTGTGCCCTCACCTGATGAGACATATGCGTCATCAATTGAGTCTCTGAATTGTTTTAAAATTTTCTGAACTCTCTAAACTGTTTTGAATTTGTTGAATTCACGGTATCACTGAATTTTAAAAATGTTTTTTAATTATCTTGAAATCATTATTTTAAGTTTCTTTGAACATTTTTTATTCTAAAAAAATCACACGAATTCTACAGAAATGTAAATTTTTTTCTTAATTCTCTTGAAATCTTTATAAAACACCATGAATTGATCTGCATTTCTGCAAGTCTTTTGTATTCGATGAACTCTCCTGAAATATTCTGAATTCTCTGATAATTTTTGAATTGTCTGGATTCTTTTGCATTCTGTGACATATTTTAAATTCTATGAATTCTTTTGTATTATATAAAATTTTTTAAATTATCTAAATTCATTTTGAATTCTATGAAATCTTTGGAAATCTGTAAATTCTTCGGAATTATCTGAATTCTCTGAATTGTTTCGGAATTTTATGAACTTCTTAAACTACTCTGAATTCGTTGAATTCTCACGATATCACTGAATGTTTTAAAAATGTTTTTTAACTATCTTGAAATCATTAGAATACACCTTGAGTTAGTTTGAACTCTTTCTTTTGAATATTTTCAACTCACTTAAAATCTTTAGAATACACGTTGAATTACTTAAACTTTCTTCAAATATTTTGAATCCTGTAGAATTCTACAGAATTCTAAAAACTCGAAGGAATTCAAAATAATTCAACGCGTATTCTAAAGCTATCGAAAGAATTCAGAAGACTATTTGAATACAAAATATTTCAGAAAATACAAAAGAATTCAGTTCAAAAAAATTCAAAAGAATTGAGATAATTAAAAAAAAAAAAATACAAAAGAATTCATAGAATTCAAAATATTTCAGAGAATTCGAAAGAATTCAAACATTTAAAAATTTATAAGAGAATTTAGCATGATTTAGGAGAGTTCAAAGAATACAAAAGACTTGGAGAAAGTTAGAACAATTCATGGTGTATGGTAAAGATTTCAATAAAATTAAACAAAATTTTTTATTCTGAAGAATTCGTTTGAATTCTACAGGATTAAAAATATTCAAGGAAAGTTAAAATATTTCAACGTGTATTCTAATGATTACAAGATAATTAAAAAATATTTTTAAAAATTCAGTGATATTGCTAATTCAACAAATTCAAAACAGTTTAGAGAGTTCAGAAAATTTGAAAATAATTCAGTGAATTCACAATAAATCAGGGAATTCAAAGAATGTGGAAGAATTCAGAGAATTCGGAAGAAATAAAAGAATAGTGTAAGAATTCACAGAATTAAGAGGAATTCAAAGAATTAGGAAGAATTTAGAAAATTCTGAAGAATTCACAGAGTGTAAATAAATTCACAAACTTCAAAATAACTCACAGAAATAAAAAAAAATTAGAGCATTTCAAAAGAATTTAGAGAATACAAAAGAATTCAAAAGTTTTCAGAGAATTAAAAAGAGTTTAGAGAATTTAAAAGAATTCAGACAATTGAGAAGAATTCAGAGAATACGGAAGATTTCAGCAAATAGTGGAAGAATTCAGAGAATTAAGAAGAATTTAGAGAATTCACAGAGTGCAAAAGAATACACAAACTTCAAAAGCATTCACAGAATTTGAAAACAATTATAGAATTTCAAAAGAATTTAAAGAATACAAAATAATTCATAGAATTCAAAATATTTCGGAGAATTTGAAATTTAGAGAATACAAAAGACTTTAAGAAATTAAAAATAATTGAAGTTGTACTGTAAAGGTTTCAGGACAATTGCAAAAAACTTCAGAAGAATTCAAAGGAGCACAAGTGAATTCTAAGAATTCGTTTGAATTCTGCATAATTAGAAATACTCGAATGCTTTCTTTACTTCGGCTTTCAGAAGTGAAGCATCTAGATGGAGTAATGCACTTTCCTCACTTCTGACGTTAAAATTACAATTTAGGTTTGTATCTTTGGGCGAAGAAATCCGTTCTATAGTTTGACAAATATTCTTTATAAATCAATATTTCTAATGCTTTCTATGAAAAACACAATCCATGAGTGACAGAACGAAATCAGGCACAATAATAGAGTTCATTACATTCAGAAACAAGCACTTTGAACAAAATTAACCTTGAGCGAACATTAAATATATATTTTTTAATTTTGAAAAAAATTAGACGTTATTTTCTCACAGAAAACATTGTGGGGGTGCCAAATTATTAAAAAATGAATAAAACTTGAAAAAGCGCCCTTTTAAAGAGATTTTGAAACTAAACTTTTGTTCAGTTCTTTCAAGCGATCCTAATTTTCAATAGTCCTACTTTCAAATTTATCTGAAGTGATACGATTTTAGTCGTTCTCAAATAATGATTTAAGTATTAAAAAGTTTTAAAAATCTTAAAAAAGGTGTGAGGTTTAAATGGTTCAATATATAATAGAAACGCCATAAATTTGAAATTAGTCCACTTTTTCATGTTTGACCTACAATTATTATTCAATTTTAAATGTTATAAATTACAATTGTGAAAAATAAAAAAAATATTTTAATTAATTCATATTTTAAAACAAAAAGGTTTGCATACTTCAATCTAAATGCAGCTAAAAACATTGAATTTAAACTGCGTTGAATTCAAGATATATTTCTAAAATAAAACGGAAAGCAGACGATCGACTTTCAAAAGAAGCGACTAAAAGTAAGAAAGTGACTCGCTGGCTTGCAATAGGCATTGCAAACGGTGTGTTTTCGCATATTTACGTTTAAATTTAAACTTTTGACTTTTTCAGGCTGTAGCCATTTCCAATACCAGAATTGGTTATTTTTGACCTAACCTGTAACTTATAACAAAAATTGTGAAAATTCAAACAATAATCCTGCATTATGAAAATGAGGCCAATTTTAACGTTAAAATTCAAGTTGTCAAATTGAGGCCTTAACATTTTTTTAAATTTACAATTAGTCTTTTTTTTACATACCTAGAGATAAAAAAAGTCTACCCGATTTTTTCGAACTTTAATAACTTATATTCTGATAGATGATTCCTATTAAATTCATCCTCGTTTACCAGTGATTTCAAAAATTTACATATAATAATAATTTTTTTAGAAATAAATACTTCAGGAAAAAATCGACAAGATCCAGGTATCGAAATTATAATTACTGCACATTTTTTGAACTTCGAGGGACAACTGAAATATCCCGAAATCGACATTCCCGACTCTGTAGAACTCGCGAATAATAAAATTCCAAAAATAATAAAATTCTCGAGCAGTTCATAATATTACCGAATTTGAAAATTCCAAAATAATAAGATTTCCGACATAAAATTGCCTAATTATAAAATATCCGAACTAGAATACTCCATAATTATACAATTCCAGAATTTGAATAATGAAAAAATTGTTTCCTAATAAATATTATTTATTAAAAATACGATAATAAAATATTTTTATTAACAAAATTTTTGCTTAAAATTTAGTTTTTTAAAATTATTTTTTGAATTTAAAATAAAAATAATTCTACAAAAATTTTATAAACAAATTGATGATTCAAACATTTTTTGTAATTTTTAAAAAACATTAAAAACTTTTTATTTTTGATATAAATATTTGAGTATTTCAATTCAAAAAAATATTGATTGAAGACAATTTTTTCAGTACTGGTTTATGGCTTATCTCTAAATTTCTTTTTAGTTTTTTTTTAATATTAAAAATTTACTTCAGTATAATTTTTTAAAAGGACTATGTATACAAAAAACGTTCCTCAAACTTCAGATCTGGAAAAATTCTATATATTCTTGAATGCACTCAAATTTCGGTTCAGTCTAGAAATAAAAATTAAACTTCAAAGTACAAAAAATAATAATTCAAAAAATCAAATTTAGTTCAATTACGCGTTAATTTCAATTTTCAATAATCATTATAAATGTCAATAAAAATAAAATTCGATTGAAAAATCAAAATAATATTTTCTTCACTTTTCATTAGTACTAATTAATTTATTGGTTATTTAATATGCTAAAAAATATTTTTCCGAGATAAATGTATGCAAAAAACGTATTTTAACAATTAAAATACATTTGCATTTTCCCCATGCATTTGAATAATTGTCGGCCTAAAAGTACCTAAAGTAGCCCTTATAGGAGAGCCATCCCCCTGATCCGTGCAAAACACACGAACCTAACCTGCAAATGTACAGGAACATGATAAATCGTGCAGTTGTACTCAAAATACAAAGCCAATTGTACTGAAATCTCAATTCATAAGGTTTGTTCCACTTGAGCCCCCCCCCTGTTAACCGTATGTTTTGACGTGGCATCCCCCCTTCAAATTGGTATCGTAGTTTATGAACAGCCCTTAATGAACTTTGATCAATTCGTCGATATATTTTCAATTCTTTTGAATATTAATGATACATTCTTGGTGATTTTGACCTAAAATAGATAAGGGAGGATTTTGGAAGAGAATGGATTTAATTAAAAAATACCTTTTTATAAAATTCAAACGATGTAAATTGCGCGGCTGCATATGGGAAAATTCGAATCATTTGTGCGAAGTTTCCTTTATAGAGCGCAAAGAAAGTTTCTCTATGAATAATCTCCTTTAATCCTGAGAATACTCCTTTAAACAAAATTTCATCGATCAGTTTGATATTAAATATTTAAAAATGTCTTTTCAAGTCTATTCTTTCTTACCTAAATGCTTATAATGTGCGCTGTGTGCTTGTAATAATATTTTGATCCTGTCTAAAGGAGCAACAGTAGTTTTGGAGCACATACCAGCCACTCCTAAATTAAAATTAGTATATTATAATTTCAATTTTATCGAAACTTAAAGTACCTACAAAATTATTCACAAAATATAAATTTTTTTCTAAAGTTTGTGAAGAAGAAAAGTTTATGAACAAACAAAAGGCTATAATAATGTTTTGAATCCTACACGTCATAAATCAGTTTGAAAAATTTTCAATTAACTGAAAAATAAATATAAATTGTAGAGGGCAAATATTTCCCACAATTATAGCCGAGCCGACGAGACACTTTTCTATTATAACGAAAGTAACTCTGATATAGAAAACTAAATATTTTTTGGGATGAACTGGACCACTTACCACCAGCGAGTAAGCTCTTCCCCACAAATTCTAAATTTTTTTCAGTTTCTGTACGTAAAGCCATTTCTTTTCGTATTCACTTTTTCACAACCGCTTAAAGAACAAGATCCTTATTATTCCTTTGAGACCGAATGACAAGTTTTGAACGGACAAACACTTCGAAGAGTGCGGCCTACTCTGCTCGTGGCTACTGCAGTCATGCGGAATGTACACTGCGAGTAAAATGAGTAAAGAAGGTCGATGACCTTGACTGACGCTCCTATTTGAGTTGGAAAGCTGAGAGAATGCCAGAAATTTAGGTTATATTTCCGCTATTCAATATTATATTCCTCTGCGTTCACAGTTCTCACACTTTCGCTCCTTGTGCCCTTCATAACCTCCATTAAAACAAAAACAACATCCAAAAAAAAGGTTCAAGACATTTTAAAAATATAAAAAAAAGTATTTTAAAATTCACCCGGAAATAGCGCTATCTGTTAGTTTTGTTGTAAAGTAGACGCACACTTGTGAGCTTCTGATTTGTATATCTGCTGCACAGATTTTTTTTTCAAAATAAAGTCTTGCTGAAAAAACACATTTCAAAATTCAAAAAGGTTCTGTTAATAAACAACTGGATTTTTGCAACACCCACCTCAAAAGTTGAACTTTTCATGCTTCTAAATGGTGCCTAAAGGACCTTATTTGAGCAGACCATATTCGTATTCAGCGACCTCGAAAACATAAAGTAAAAGTGGTCTTAGCGATTAGTACTTCCGTGGTCACTGGAAGATCCATTTGTGGGTGAGTCCCGCTCGCCTATGAAATTACAAAAAGACATCTTTAAATTGGTTGCGGAAAAAAAAACGAGGAATTTAAAATTGTTTGTTCACTAGACATCCTGATTTAGTATCGTATTTTTTCAGAATGAAATTCCTAACTCTGTATTCATCTAATAATTCTTGACTGTTTATTTTGCAGACGATCGGAAAGAACAACAAGATGTTACAGCACATCAATTACAGAGTGCGTATCATTTTACAAGACTCGCGAACGTTCATCGGTACGTTTAAAGCTTTTGATAAGCATATGAACCTGATTCTCGGAGACTGCGAAGAGTTTCGTAAAATCAAGCCAAAAAATACAAAACAGCCCGAAAGAGAGGAGAAGAGAGTCCTTGGATTTGTATTACTCCGAGGCGAGAATATTGTGTCTCTCACAGTAGAAGGTCCACCTCCTCCAGAAGAAGGTTTGCCGAGAGTGCCGATTCCTGGTGCAGCACCTGGTCCTGGAATGGGAAGAGCCGCTGGACGTGGAATGCCGGCAAATGTTTCTGGTGTTCCGGCAGGACTGCAAGGACCTGTTCGTGGAGTTGGTGGCCCTTCGCAGCAAATTATGACGCCTGGAGGCAGAGGTCAAGTTTCTGCTCCTCCACAAATGCACCCGGGTGGTCCACCTCGAATGCCAGTCGGTGGCCCGCCACCTGGAATGATGGGTCCACCACCAGGCATGATGGGTAAGATTTTTCTTTTCAGACTTTACACTCTTCTTTCACCCGTGTTTTTAAAAAACTTCCCCTTTTTCTCGTTTTTTCGCTTAAACAGGGTGGTGACTTGACCGGGAATCCGGTAAATGACCGGGAATTTAATAAAAAAATCGAGAATTTACTTCTGATCGCAGTAAAATTCAAGTTTTCATAGTTTAAATAATTTTGGTCAATTTAGAAAAGAGATTTCTACTGTTTACTCTAATATTATTGTTCAAGAGTACTTTTTTGTTGACATTTTTAGTAGTTATTGTTCTCATGCATCCAAAGAGTTTTTATTGCAATAATAAATTAGGAATATATTTTAAGATACTTAATATTAATAAACTTATTTGTTCATCGCTTGCTATACTGTATAAGAGAAAGAATTTTTTTCATTATAATAAACACCTTTTGTAATGTTTCTCAATTTTTTCAAAGAAATATAATTTCACTTGGAACAGAGAATTTTTGACATGAAACGGGAATTTTTTTAAAGAATTATGATTTGGATTTGGAAGAAAGGAATTTTAAAAAATCCAGGTCAGAATTCGTCACAATTTGAAAGTTTCCTCTTCCAAATTTTAGATAAAAAAAAGGTACCTAAAGTAGTTTTTAGAGTAAAGTAGTAGTTCAAAGAAGAAATGGTTCTAAATTATAATTAAAAATTTGGTTATATTGTTCGTTGCAAAGTCATCCTTTCTTAGATAAAAATTCAACCACTTGGTTAAAAGTTAAACTCTTTCGTTAAAGATTAATTTTTTTGATTGAAGATTGACCATTTTAATTGAAAATTCATATCTGTTTGAAAATGTAACTACTTTTTTTTTAATTGATTTTTTAAACTAAAAATTCAACTATTCCAGTAGAAAATGGAACTATTTTGCTGAAAATCTGTTTTTAGTTTGCCAAGAATTAGATTTTTAGTTGAAGATTCAACATTTTAGTTAAAAATTAATTTTTATGGTTGAAAATTAATTTCTTCAACTGAAAATTTAACTGTTCCATTTTTGATTGAAAATTGGTCTTTTTAGTTCAAAATTCAACAATTTGCATGAAAATTGGTCTTTTTTAATTGAAAATTCAACTGTTTCGTTTAAAATCCACGTATTTTAATTACTATTGTCATAGAAAGGGTACTTTTTTTGCTTCCACTTGTCCCGCTGTGTTGGTCACGCGCCCAAACTGATTAAAGTCAGAAATATTCAGAAATATATCTCCTGAGTAAGAATGATTTTATCATCAATTTAATTATTGCACTGAAATCGCATGACAAAACTTCACATTTGGAGCCATTAAACGGCTTCATATCTTCATTCGTTCTCAAGATAAAGTTTATGTAAATAAATCACCGTAATAAGTAAACTATTTCATATTTCAGCATTTTGAAAAATTCATTGCATTCAGAAATGTTCAAAGAATATCTTTGAATTTTTTCAGATTTTTCCTAACGTCGCCCTCCTTCTGGAAACAGGTCAAAGTCAACCCTCAAAAAAGGAGGCTGAAAAAACCTGTTTTTTGGGACGTTTTACCCTCTAATTATTACAAAAAAATTTTAGGACAAAAGTGAACACATCACATTTAGATGTTCTTATTTTTCCAAGAAACAATTTTATCACTTAAAAATAGGATCCTTAAGTATCTTTCAAAATTTTAATTGTTGCATTTTCTACGACTGATGAACTCTCATTTTTGTATTATTTCGAACATAATTGTACTCAAAATTTGAACGAAAATCCCGTAAGCTTCCACAGCTTCAATGGGATTGGTTTCTTGGATTGAGGTTCGATACAAATGATTGAAATTGACGTTTTCTTGTCTTGTATCGCTTGAATGCTTCACTATTACAATATATTGACCCATTAAAGAGATTCCAACAAAGCCACATATAGCCTACTTTCTTGTTCTGTTATGATTATTGGGTAAAAACCCACAAAGTAAGCTAATTATTCATGAAACTAAAGGAATGAACTAAAAAAACTAATAAAGTAGTCAGCTTTTAGCCTCGTCACTCTTGCAGATTGACATATTTTTATAGTGACAGGACTGAAAGAATCATGCTTATGTCTGTCCGTTAATTTAACTTCGAAGCTTCTATAATTATACGCTTCACATGGGACACTTCATAATCCATTGAACTAATTCTATCCCCCAGAAATTCCTATCCTACTGGAACCGCCTTGAAATCATATGTTACAGTAATACGCATCACTTATAGACACCAGTAGCTAGTAAAAGAGCAAAACCCATACAGAAGAAAATTACTAAAGAATAAAAGAATATGCATATCACTTAAACAGTACTCAGAAATAAAAAGTCCTTCAAAAGATGTTAAAGAACTGCTGCCCGGAGGGATTAGCGGCGTTAATTCGTAGTTGCAAGTGGAAAAAGTAAATAGAATTATTCATGTTGAAATAAAAGAAATTATGCCCACGTTGGAAACATTTGATGGCCCTTAAAAGGGCAAATTGCTTGCAATAAATAGCAAATACACTTCTGAATTTAACCCCCGAAACCGTAGAGAGTACGTCCTTGACGTTTCAAGGCATAGACAACGTCCATGTCCGTGACACCTCGGGTTTCCTCGTATGTCAAGCCAGAGATACGCTTGACTCCACCACGACGAGCAAGACGACGGATGGCAGGCTTCGTGATTCCCTGGATGTTGTCACGCAAAACTTTACGATGCGGTTTTGCTCCTCCCTTTCCCAAACCTTTTCCTCCTTTACCACGGCCAGTCATTTTTCAAAAATTGAAGAACTAACAACGCACTCAAAACGAAGAGTAGAACTCGGAATGCTAAAAAATTTATATGGGGTCGGTTATATCCCATGTAGAAATTGCGATCGGGATTTGGAAGGGCAATGATTTCAGAAGTTTATATTTCGTTAATTAAAACCTTTTTTTTGCATATATTTATATCACACAACATCTGAATATTGAACATTTGCACTCTACTACGATAAATGATTATTTTCATTATTTTTCACTGGGTTTCACGTACACAGCACAAATTTAACTGTTTTCCTTATATTTCAGGAAATTGCTTTTTAAGGGAATGAGAAAACACTGGCCAAGACAGTTGAGTTTCATGCAACTCATCGTACCACACCTTTTCGTTTCTGCGGAGTCTACAAACGGTCAAATAGAGCTTTGTCTTGTCGTCCCAGTCATACAGTATAGCGCAAGAATTCACTTTTTCTTTCCAGTCTGCCACAGATTGAAATTCAACAGGCGGACCAAATTCCGGTAAGAACTTTTCATTTATGAAATTGTTAGCTGACCTTTTCGAGTTGATTTTGATGATACTTTCCAATACATCGGTGAGCTTGGCAAAATCAGAGTTGGTGTGGTTGAACGAGATCGTTACATACATCTACTTCTTGTTGATTCGCCTGGGCTTCGTCAAGACCTTTTTAGACTGCATTTGAGTACCGATCCCTTGATCGCTCCCTATCCCGCCTTCTGTCGCGCTCCATCGTTCCAAGTTCACGAGATCTACTTCTTTTTATTTTGAAAATAGTAGTACACAGGTAGCACACTGGTAGCACTGATAACCATTCACTAATCATGGTCTATAGATTGGCGCCTCTAGGAAATGTCTATATAAACACTGTTTATATAAACATCCGGAAGGCGAACGCGATACCCCGGGCGGTTGGTGGTCCAGTGGGTGGCAATAGGATATGCTCATGGGCACATAGTAACAAGAAGAGAATATTCCTCTTCAAGAATTATGACTTTGAGTTGGAATAGGAAATTTTCGAAGAAAAATCATAATTCAAATTTGGAACAAGAAATTTTCCAAAAAGACTACCTTTCTGAAATTGGGAAAGAAAATTCTCGAAAACAGTTATGACTTTGATTTAATTGACGTATGACAAAAATATATATAATTCAGATCTCAAAAAAAGGAATTTTCCTAAAGAATTATTATTTTTTCTGGAAAGAGTGAATTTGTGAAAAGAAATACAATACTCTTGAAATGAAATGGAAAATTTTCAGAAAAGATTATGTTTCGTATATTGAACGAAAGACCTTGGATGCTAATGGGCCCGAGTTGGGAACATCACATGACGAACTAGAAAAATTGATCAACAACCTTGGTCAGGCTTAGATTACTCTTTCCCTCACCGAGTGAGTCGAGCCTATCACGAAAGAGAAATAACTTTATGGTATAATAATAATAATACATATCGTAATTATTAATCGTTCTGTGTCTTTTTTACTGGTTTTTTGAAAAATATCGGATTTAGTTGACCTAATTACTTAAATTATTGTGAAGAATGTTTGTATTCGCATTAGGGTCTTATGAATATACGAGTATTCAATTGAAAACTTTCATTTCCTTAAAGTTAAAATTGGCAAACGTTTCGACCACGGATAGGAATCCTCCTCAGTGCCAGATATTAAAAAAAAGAGAACAAAACAATTAAGATTAAAATAAATCATGCATGAACTAAGTATTTCTACGTCGTGCAGCTCCTCTCTCGCTCTTCCTCTCTCTCTCTCTGTCTCCGTCAACCTATCTGTTTCTCCCTTCGCCTCTCTATCATCTCCCTCTCTGTGTGGACTACCCGTTTCGTTGCAAAAGGTGAGGTGATTGCGGGTGATGTAAAATACTCCGTGATCCCACAAACACGATATTCACACACTTCACAAGTACATTGAACAGAAGCAAACACTTTTATAGTTCGAAAGGAAGTTAAGAATTCCAAAACAAGGGCAATCAATGGTAAATTAAAAAACAAGTTTCTGAATAGTATAATAAGAAGTTTGTTTTCCGACGTAAAATCAGAGACATCCGCTCTATTTGAAATTACAAAAAAAACTGAAAGAATATTCTCAGAGGTACTACAGTTTAACGACTTCAGAAAATGGAAAAAAAGACACTTTAATTTTTAAAGGGCTCTGGTAGTAAAACTGAATGACAACATGGGGCCCGGTCTGTGGGTCACTTCACTGGAATATGCCACGGATATCCCGGGAGATTTATGGGACATTTTTCAGGATATCACATATCCTGCTGGGATATCCTATGGATATGCCAACGATATCATTTTGTTGTGAGGGCACACGTATAATTTGAAGAACATCCGAAGTTTCAGACAAAGTTCTATTATATTTTTGGTTCCGAATTCATCTTTTTTTGTTGAAATTCTACTGTTTGGTTAAACGTTTCACTACTTTGTTGAAATTTCGTTTTTGAGTTGAAAATTAATTTTTCTTATTGAAAGATCAAATAATCCATTTTTGGCTGAAAATCGATCTCGTTTAGTTTAAAATTCAAAAATTAAATTGTTCATTAAAAAATCATCTTTTTTTGTTGACAATTCAACTACTTGGTTGAAAGCTGAACGACTTCATTCGCAATTTATTTAATTCGTTTGAGACTTAACTATTTTGTTGAAAATTCTTATCTTATGGTGGAAAATGAATTTTCTTCATTGAGAATTCAACTACTTTGTTGAAAGGTGAACTATTTTGTTAAAAATCTACTTTATTAGTTGAAAATTGATAATTTTTAGTTTAAGATTTAACTATTTGGCTGAATTAACTCTTTTGTTGAAAATTGTTATTTTCGGGTTGAAAATTCAACTTTTTCAAAAATTAATATCCTTTTTGGTTGAAATATCAAATATTACATTTTCGTTGAGAATTCATATTAAATTGAATTTCTTTGTAAAAAAAAATCATTTCTCAGCTTAAAATTCGTCATTTTATTAAAAAATTCTACTTTTTTGTTAAAAAGTCATTAATTTTGGTTGAAAATTTAACTGCCTTGTGGAAAATTCGTCTCTGTGTATAGAAAATTCGTCCTTTTAGATTCAAAATTCAACTGTCTTCTAAAAACATCATCTGCTTGGCTTGAAAATGTCTGGTTAAAGTTTAATCTTTTTCGTTAAAAAATTAAACTGTTTTCTTTAAAAGTTGTTCCTTTCGCTTGAAAGTTCAACACTATTTTGGTTGCAAGTGCATCTATTTGGTTGCTAATTTTTTATTTAATTCAACTATATTGTTGAAAATTAATCTTTGTATGTGGGTTTAAAATTCAACAATTTTGTTCAAAAGGTATCTGTCTTATCGAAAATTCAACTATTTTGTTACAAATTCGGCCATTTTCTTGAAAATGTATCTTTATAGATTATAAATTCAATTTTTTGATTGAGAATTCATTCTACTGAAAATTTCTCTCTTTTCTTGAAAGTTCAACTATTCGATTATAAATGCAACTGTTTGTTCTAAAATTATTATTTTTGTTTGTTTAAAGTTCAACAATTTGGTCGAAAAATCGTCTTTCTTGGTTAAAAGTTCATCTTTTCGGGTTTAAAGGTCAACTGTTATCTAGAACAATCCACTTTTCAGCTCGAAAGGTCAACTCTTTCGTTGAAAATTTATCATTATTGGTAGAAAATTAATCTTTTTTGGTAAAAATTCAATTATTTTATTGAAAATGCAATATATTTTTACTGGAAATCTTAAGCATGTCACATTGAATTCAATATTTTACCTTTATTTAAATTTTTTTTCTACAATTTTTTCCCCTATTGTTCCCCTGTTTTCATAAAAAATCACGGTAGTTCCCCTCTTTTAAGAGTATTTTGTGCTGTGAAGTCTGTTGAAATATTATTTTTTGTGCTTTATTTTAGGCTTTTATCAAATGAAATCAAAGAAACAATTTTTACTAAAAAATCTGTGTTGAACAAGGGTGGACAAAGTTTTCAAAGCAGCGTGAAGTAGTTCTCGAACTGCGCCTTAAATTTTATTTTATAATAATCATACAATCGTTAATTTTTTACTTGTACTTTTTTTGCAGAACTAGCTTCGCCACATAAACCTGACGCAGTTCATCCTTTTCCTATTCAACTTAATGTACATCATTACGATAATATTTGGTCCACTTGATTAACTTGGAATTTATAAATAAATTTGCAGAGGGCCTAATTTGGAAATTTCAGAATGTGAAATTGATGGGTTTCGAATGTATTACCAAATAACTTGATAAATTTATAATTTATAATTTCAAAATTTTCAAATTATAATTTCAAACCGGATAAATTTACAAATTTACATACAATCATAAATTGGTTCATCCATAAAATTTGTGCATTTGCAGATGCTGTCTGCAAAAGCTATTTCGATATTTTTTAGTCAATTTTATTCACACTTTTTATTTTTATTTCTCAATTCAAAATTGCAGCTGAGACTCGAAGCATTTCGTGTTTGCTTTGCTGCATACAACTACAGTCTTATGATCTTCTCATACACAGGACATCTCAATGTTGTACCCACTTTTCTCCATTTCGCGACGTATTTCGCAAAAAAGAGGTTCAACATCATCAAGTAGTGGGTCTTCGGATATAGGATGAGGCCGAAAAATGCTTCTGTGATGTCAGAATTGTGAATAAAAAAATAAATTTGCGAAAGGTTCTTGCCGTTCAAGTGCAGTCTTCTGCTAACTGCAGATTCCTCCCTTTCGAAAAGTTTATGATTTCAGTCAAAATAATGATTGCCTCAGCAAAAAGCTTCATTCCTCTACATTCTATTGATCCAAGGATTTCGCAAAATTCCGGATATTTGACAAGTTTTCTTTCTTTCGTTCTCAAATACTTGAGAAAAATTATAAATTGAGTCAGTGCAGTATCTATAAAAAAAATCCAAGTCGGATTTAACAAAAATCCTCAATAAACCGTTTTAGCAAAAAAAAATCACATTACATACTTAACCCTTGATCGGCCAAGCCTTGATCCCGTTAAATAAAAATGCTGCAAAAATTCAGAAATTATGTATGGTCATTTTTTGGTCGATTTTTGTACACAAAAAAAATTTTAATTCCGATCATTTTCTCAATTTTCTATTGACTATACGATAATTTATAACCACCTCACGAGATGCGGAATAGGTGACTTTGGTCTAATGCATGTATTTATTTTGCAGATTTCTAAGCTTGTTACCTGGAAATTAGGGATATCGAAAACAGTGAAC
Organism: Andricus grossulariae; assembly: GCA_011634705.1. Classification (NCBI taxonomy): domain Eukaryota; kingdom Metazoa; phylum Arthropoda; class Insecta; order Hymenoptera; family Cynipidae; genus Andricus; species Andricus grossulariae. Next base: position 138,361,891 of record JAABKJ010075445.1, read on the forward strand.
GTGGCTCAGCTGTAATGTGGGCATTAGGGGGTTAACCTAAAGTTTTCGTACGAGATGCCTGGACTATTACTAGAAACGATATTGAAACTTCCAGTAAGGCTAATGTGGAAAATACAGTGTGCGCCAAAGGCAGATTGCAGTTCACACTCGTCAAAAATCGATGCCTCTCTCCCCTTGCTACGCAATCTACTATTTCCAAAAAATATTGTTGAATTTGTGCTGAAGTGTCTATTATAAAAATTTGTAGGATATTTCATTGAAATAGGAAATATAATTTACATTTTTTATTGTGTGGAAATTACTGTGTAACTATGCTTTGTGCATTTGGTGGTTATACAGGGTGTCCCACCCCCATGCACTCCCCGGTAATGTGTGGTAGAGCACAAAAAAAGAAACAGAAAAGTCCTCTGTCAAAAGTTGATCAGCGATTTAAAAAATGTAAAGGCTTGAACTTCGCGTTTTGAAGAAAAACACGAAAAACAAAGAAAAAACACGCACACTATTTTCACACTTATGAGACAAACAAGTGGTTGCTATATCTCGCTCCTGATTGGTTCTTCATGCCCAACATTAAAGCTTCACTGTGCCTAAATTGAGGCCCAGATCAAATTTTGCCTCAGGACTTTCCTGTTTCTTTTCTTGTACTCTATCACACGTTACCGGGAAGAGCATAGGTGGTGGGACACCCTTTATATAATAAATATTGTAGATTTCAACTTCTGGTCCTATTATAAAAAATTTTGATATAGAAGAACTATGAAATATGTTCTAATTTCTTCAATTTAGGATACTGGTCGAGATATTACTCTGTTTCTCTGGAGGGCGAACGAACATTAGGCGTGAGCCGACAGTACGAGCCATTGACAGGTTCTGACAAGTCTCGACAACGCTCGACCAGAGGAAGGGGCATGGGAGAAGGATACCAGCGACCAGGGGGGGGGGTCCAGCTTCAGTGTAGAGGTGGCACAGACTCTCGTGTGCTCATAGACAGACATGACCCAGGGACCGCACAAGTATTTAAGGGTTTTACTCGGAAATACGCAATTTTGAGCCATTTCCCCCTCTATGAGGATTGGCATGGGATGACTTTGGCGACTCGGTACGGACCTCCAAGTACCCTCTGATGACTTTTCATCGTAAAGTCACCCTTGGAAGGCATCAATATAGATTTTAAGCCCATTTTTGCAAAACCTTAAATTTTAGTGTTTTTTAGTGAAATTTCGAAATGTCACCCTGCAAGAGCAGACTGAAGATATTATCCGATTTCATAATTTCGAAGTGCGCTGAGTTTCGGATTGGACTGGGCCGCTTTTCCGCACCCAGGCGTTTTCTGGAGACACAATGTTGGTTTTTCGCCCCAGCCTACTGTGGAGCACTAGAAGCAAAAGAGACTATTTTAATAATTATTAGGTCCCATTCTTTTCTGGCAGCAAGCCTTGATCGATCAATGGCAGAAGCAACTGTTATAGAAGTGAAATGCCCTCATACAGCTAGATTCCAAAGAATGTCTCATACCACTGTGTCCTACTTAATGGAGGGAGATGATGGGCAGCTAAAACTGAAAAAGAATCAGCCATACTCTTCGAAGGTTCAAGGGTAGATACAAGGGTATACACCTACTAGAGTTTTCAGAACATTTTGGTGCTACGAGATGAAGAATTTATAAGCGACATATTGACAAAATTATGTCACTTTTATGAAAATTATTTTAAGCCAGATCTTTTTGAAGAATTTGTCTGCAGGGGATATGATCAATACAATTTTTGTCCACGCGAAAGATTTTAAGACTTCAAACCCTGGTAAAAATTTCGCAAAGGTTTGTGTATGATTTTTTTCAGAATCTTCCCGAGATCAGCATCCGAAGTTTTCCGTTTCTACCAACAATTTTCACTAATTAGAACGAAGATAGCTTCGGAGAAAACTACTACCGCATATTGTGGGAAGAATACGGGTGCTATCTAACGCTAGTAGAACTCTAGAGCGGCGGAATAGGTGGGCCAGAGAAAATCAACCGTTTTTGTCTGATAAAATGTCATCTCGGCATTTTGGAGAGAAGTTTACGAAGTCCAGCATCCACTGAAAGGAAACTCAAAGAATATAAATAGCTTCAAGGAGCTGTGCAAGCCCTCATAACACCTGAGGAGGAATGCCCACCTATCAATGCCGAGGAGGTGAAAAAAGTATTAAGAGGCATGAAGAACTATTCCGCTCCGGGACCAGATAGCATCAAGACCTTCTAGTGGAAGAAATTTCTTCTAACCCACCAGCATCTGGCCCGCATTTTCACCTCATATCTAAAGTCGGAAGGGCGTATTCCGGAGTGGTTTGTGCAAGGGCGCACAGTGCTCCTTCCGAAGAGGGGTAACTTAGCTGACCCTGAGAATTACAGGTCAATAACTTGTCTGAACACACTGTATAAGATCTTCATAGCTATCCTAAATGATAGGATTATTCGGACAATTGGACCTGTGTGCAGGGACGGCGCGTAATAGGGTGCAATGTGTGCGGGGCACACGGGCGGTCAAGCTTGACTCTTGGTGGGGGGCGGCCAAACTGCACTGCATATGAACGGCAACAACAAGGGTTTGATCGTTAACAGGCCACTAATATCTTTAGTCTTAACGCAATAAAGTTTCAAAGTGGGCCTTTGCTCGTGTCTTTGTCTCATGGAATTTCCCTGCATTTTCATCTGAAGCTTATTTCTTTCCAGTAATAAATTATTTCTAGGTTCAGGAATATTTGAATGTATTCTTATTCTTGACCTTTGTTCTGGGATCTGTCTCAATCTACATTTCTGATCCGCGAATGATCCTTTTGGCATAGTTACAGATGAGACATCCCAGGTCTGCTCTTCTGTTATCGGTAATCGCCTCTTTCCAGACATCTGGAACTTCCCTCATCTTGGTGCATATATTTATCAACTCGCTCAGCCTTTCAGGTAGATACTCCTTATCGCTTCCGAGCATTACAGAGTTAATATCATCTACACAAGCAGCTTGACCATTCTTATTTCATTTGAAAGCGTTTAGCATTTTCTGCACTTCTTCGGCTTCGAGTTTAGGCTTCCTTTTTTAACTAGTAATACTATTCTGTTATTGTGTGCATTATCATTTTCTAACCTATATTTATATGTATAATAAATTACTTATATTTGATATTTCTGCAAAAACGAAATCTATCCACTTCCCTTCATTTTTGAGACACACAAGTGTAATATAACCAAATAAAGAAACTGTTGAAGAATGACTTCCTGCCGTCAATCCAAAATGTATGTTTCAGATCATGGCTCACAAAAATAGGAATATCTACTGAACTATGATCGACAGAATTTTTCTCTTCTTCAAATGATTCCTTTTTTTCTTCCTGTATCCAGAAGAAGCTTCCGCTTTATATTGTTACTTCACCTGAATGATAACTGAAATAACAGACCCCGGCCAGAAAATCCAATTTTTTTTGGGTAAAAGTAAATCATTTCGAATTAAAACGTCTATAATTATATTTTTAATCAGCGTGTATCTTTTTGGATTGAAAATTAAAATAGTTGGTAGAAGATTTCATTAATATCTTAAAAATTCATCTGGATTGTTGAAAGGTCATGTTTGTTTGGTCCAATATTCAACTGTTTTGAAAAACATTGACCTTTTTGAACAGTTAACCCGTCCTTTTGATTTTGGAATACTTGGTTTGGTAGAAACGTTACATTTTGTGTTTGAAAATTCATTGTACTTGGTTAGTCACTTGAGTTACCTGGGAATATTTTTAATTGCGATGAATTCCTTAAAATTTCATTGTGTAGATTTGAGTAGTCCAGAAATTCCCTAAAATCTTCAAAGAGCCTAAAAAATTTGGTAAAATCCTTTGCAATTTTTTGAACGTCTTTGAACTTTTTCAAAATAATTGAAATTTCAAAACTTCTCAAACTCGTCGAAGTCCCTTCGAAATAAAATTTGAATACTTCGCCAAAATTCACTAGAGATTTTTTAAATTACCTGAAATCTTCAAAATACATGATGCTCCTATTAAAGCCCTTAAATTTCGTGAAATTTTTTGAAATTTCCTGAGATCTCCAAAAATCCTACCAAATTCTCCAAAATCAATTACAATCTAGAGGAGCCTGAAAAATTCTTTTAAATTTCTTGAGTTCTTTACGATTTTTTGAAATTCAGTCAAATCTAGAAAGTTAGGTAATGTGTGAGGTTAATTTTTATTTGTACTCATCCAATTTTCTCCCACTTTGCAATATTCAGATCATGCTCTTTGTTTCCCTGTATTTGAGAAATTTTCCCTTTATTTTTTGTTAACTATATGACAACTGAGTTGACGGAGCCCAACAAGAAAACCCAATTCTTTTTCGCTTGAAGTTATTCCTTTTCAAATGAAAAGTGTACTGTTATATTTTCAATTGAGAATTCATATCTTTTGGTTAGAACTTCTACTGTTTGGTGAAAAATGTCATCATTTTGTTGAAAATTGAACTATTTTGTCAAAAACAGAAATATAATTTGCCTGAAGACTTACAATGACTGCATAATTTAGACATGATGTCTTTGTAGCATTTATACTATGGAATGGAAGCTTCTGATGTGTCCCCTAAAGGTATACACTTTTCTTGTGTCTCTTCCTTATTCCTTTACACACTCCCACACACTTACTTGGTAGTTGAAGTGGAACCGAACTGCTGTGATTTGGAAAAACACCGTCAACTGCAAGATGAGCGAACCCAATAAAATCGACAACAATTGTTCGAATCTTTATTCGCGCGTATCGTGGATCCTAAAACATTTTATGAACTTATTTGTTTTTTTTTTCTATACTGCATATGATCTTTTCATATCTGCGAAAAAATTGCTTGAAACTGTCAATTATTTATATAGAAAATGCAGTTAACGGTATTGATTATGATGCTGGAATTCGTGAAAACGCCGTAACCGACTGTTTAATTTTGAAGATCAGAAGTCAGGGGTTTGGTATTTTAGTTCTTTATAATTGATAACATTTAAAACGTAAATGATTAAAATTTATAATTTCAATTTCTATAATTTTGAAGAATTATATTTCAATTTTGACGCTTTGCAGTTTTAATGTGTTCCATTTCAAGAGATCAGCGATTCAAACTCCTGCAGCTTGAAAGAGTTACAATTGACAATTCATGAATTTTGAAAATATGGGAATGAAAATTATTCAATTTTCAAGAATTATATTTCCAAAGTATACCATTCGACACATTTTTTTATAATAGTTTCATTTTGAAGAATTACAATGAAAGAATTTCTAAATTTCAACAATTCGCAGTTTAAACCTACCCATTTTTTAAGATTTGAAATTAAAAACACTTTAATTTTCATAAATGCGTAAATGACAGCATTTTTAATTCTGAAACTGAAAACTCATATAATTTTTAAATTTTCAATTTCAAAAACTGAATTCGAAATAAAGTACAATTCAGTGTTCTATGATTTTAAAGATTTACAACTCACAATTTTTGAATGTTAAAAATACGAACTTACAAATTATTTGATTTTTAGAAATTATATTTTGAAGGTATGTAATTTGGATCATTTTTCAGATAGTTCAATTGTGAAGACTTGCAATGAAAAATCTTCAATTTTAACGATTTGAAAATTTAAATTCTTCAATTTTAAAGATTTCAAATGTTAAACAGTTTGATTTTGAAAGATGTATGAAGAAAAATTCCATGCATGTGATCATTTTGAAGATCCAATGTCAAGATTTCTCAATTTTAAACCTTCCAAATTGATAAAATTTCAAATGTCAATCAACAAAATTGCAGGATTTTGCATTGAAAAACATACAAGTCTTATAACTTTCAATCGCAAATGTTTGAAATAAGGAAATCCTCAATTTTATAGATCGACCATTCCCATTTCCAACATTTTGAAGAATTCCAATACAAAAATATTGAATTTTGAAAATATAGATTTCTGAATTATTCCATGATAAAAACTTGTATTTTGAAGAAATGCATAATTTTGAAAGTTTTCTCTCTAATTTTTAAGATGCAAGATCATAAATTCGTCAATATTAACGACTTCCAATTTAAAATTCGTCAATTCTGAATACTGGCAATTAAAGTCTCTTCAACATTATTACTATGCGAGAAGTTGTCGATTGACGCTAGCAAGCCGGAATCTTGTTGAGTAAACTAAGAAATAAAACTTTTATACTTACAAGACATCCGATTATGAAAACTACAAGATGGATATTATAGCCTTGGTACAGCCTGCTCAGCTGGAAAAGAAGAGCTTGCTATTTTGCCGTTTTTCTTCCTCCTTTACCATGATTTTATCATCGGCTGCTGCGGAGAATTCAATAACGTAAATCGTCTTGATATTTATATTTCAGAGAACAATACCAGGCTTTATAGTACTGATACGTTGAGTGGTAGAGAATAAGGAATTTCAGTGGATGTTACACTGATCATTCTCCACAACGGCCTCGAGTTCCCCCTGGGCGTATGGCAGGACGGGCAATAGATCAAGACCTAAGATGGATACAAAACTTTTAGACACAGCATTGTGTCTCTCTATGTATCCATAGCGTGCATACTTTGAGCATCCACTTAGAACATGTCCAAGCTTGCGTGTGCTTCGGTCAAGTTGCTTCAACTCATCAACGTTCCATTTTACTGCACCAAACGTGTAGAGCAGTATAGAAACGGCCAGCATATTGGTCGCCTGGATCTTATTCTTTCCACGTAATTCGGAAGCCCAAATTTTTCTGAGAATTTAACAATATTTTTTTAAAGTGTTGTTTTTAACACACGCACATTTTGGGTTTCTGCTTGTGGTATTCCAAGATATATATATATTTCTCCATTACCAAGATGTTGAATGGCATTTTCGCCCATGAGTTGAACATCCTGGTCGTCACGCGATGATGTTTCTAGACTTGCTCCCAGAAGACTTGAATTTTCCATTTACTAGGCGAATTTTTAACGGCACGTGACGTTCAATTGTACAGACGGGAAGGGTCATGTGGAGAATTGTATTATAAGGTCTCCTGCATATCAGTGATAAAAATGTAAATAAATTGCGTTATTTCTCAAAATTCCCTGACACAAATTTTCTACAACTGAATGTTCGGAAAACGTAAGAGGCTAACCCTCATTCGGAAAATTTTCCAGGAGAACGGGGAAACTTTATCATTTGTTATTTTCGTGTACTTTTTTGTCAGGCACACTTGTATGGTCCAAAGCTCATGCCAATCGCTTAAGAGTACCTATTGACCGCTACCACAAGGATGTTGAAGTCCTCTTTCGAGGAAGCAAGGAGTTTAAGATCGTCCATATATAAAAGTTGTTTAAGCTTATATTCTCTTCTGTTCGGCGGGCCACATATCTATCCAGAGCTTTTGCCTTGGAGAACAATGGATAGAGGCAAGAGGGCCTCTTATATGTGATATAGCTTTTAGTCATTTGTCTTTTGTCAGATGTTATAACTAATCTTGTCCGCTACAAGAGCATAAGCTCTTTCATGCATCTCACTATTTTTGGATACACATCCAGGTACTTATGACCTAATCAAGTCCTGGGTAATAAACCTGCTCATTAACAGGTTGTACCTGCAACCTGCCAGCCTTCTCTTGCATCCACGTTATTCAACTATTGGACTTCATACTGGCTCGACATATGTGAATATACTCTCTTCGAGGATGCCAGTGAATAGCTTGTAACTGGGGTTTAAACAAGCTATGGGCCTGTAGTTTTTCAAACTTGACGAATCTCCGGTCTTACGGATCAATACCGTGCATCCTTTCACTAGCCACTGCGTGATGGGTTGTTCTTCATTCAAGAAAGTAGTAAATATACGAGCTAGATCTTGGTGCGTAGAAGTGTTCTTCTTTCACCAAAAGTTGTTGATTTTATCTGGCTCTGGCGCTGAAAAGTTCTTCACTTCTTTAGCAGCAATTAGTGGACACTCTTTCTCTGGACCTTGTAACTATTGCCTCCGGCAAAAGTTATGAAAGAGTGAGATATCTAAAGCGTCTTCATTCATCTGATAAGTATCTCCATAGACTTGCTCCCAGGAGACTTGAATCTCTTCTCGAGTAGGCGGATTTTTAACGGCACGTGACGTTTTATTGAACATACGGGAAGGATGAGGTGGAGAATTGTATTATAAGGTCTCCTGCATATTAGTGATAAAAATTTAAATAAATTGCGTCATTTTTTAAAACTTCCCGACACAAATTTTCTATAATTGAGTGTTCGGAAAACGTAAGATGCTAAGCCTCATTCAGAAAATTTTTCAGGAGAACGGAAAAACTTCAACATTTGTTATTTTTGTGTACTTTTTTGTCAGCATTTACAAAACTGAAAGAAAATAGTATAATATAAGATATATGGGGCATAATTTCTCAAGTGTGCCCACCTCCAAAATGAAAGTGAACATTAGCCTAATTGTAGTCCTATTATATAGTACTCCTCACACCAAAAATTAATTAATTTTGATAATTATTTATCAAAGTAGAGGGGGTTCAATTTTTGGGTTTTTGAAGCAATTTTTTTCGTTGAAAATTTTCTTTGTAACTCAAAATATAACTGTTCCATTTTTGGTTAAAATTTATATTTTTCAGTTGAAAATGCGTTTTTTTGGTTGAAAATTAATTTTTTTAATTGAAGATTTGACTTTTCTAGTTGAAGATTCATTACTTTAGTTGAGAATTAATCTCTTTGGTTGAAATTGTAAATATTTTGTTGAAAATTCGTCCTTTTTTTTGTTTAAAATTTATTTATTTTCAGCTTAAAATATAACTGTTTCATTTCCAATCAAAATTTATTTTTTTTCCAGTTTGAAATTCGTTTTTTTGGTATAAAATTTCCTCTTTGTTGGTTAAAAATGTAATTGTTCAAATAAAAAAAACTATTTACTCTTGTTGAAAATTCAACACTTTGGTTAGAAATGCGTGTTTTCGTTGAAGATTATTTTTTCAAATTGAAGATCCTACTATTCCAGCTTAAAATCAATCAATTCAGTTAAAAATGTATCTCTTTGGTTAAAAGTTGAATTATTTTTTTTTAATTTATCTTTTCTGCTTGATAGTTTTCAGTAAAAATTGTATCTTTTTTGCATAAAAAAAAAAATCTTTAGGTTGAAAATTAATCTTCTTCAGTTGAGCCTTCAAATATTATTTTAAAAATTCGTCTTTTTCGGTTGTATTCAACTGTTCTTCATTTAAAATTAAAATGTTTGTTGGTTAAAGTATCTACTATTACATTATTCATTAAAAGTATTTTTTTTTAATAAAGCTACTTGGTTGGAGGTTGAACCAATTTGTTAAAAAAACTTTTCTTTCTTGCAAATTCATAATTCTAGTAGAAAATTCATCTCTTTGGTGAAAAATGCGTTTTTTTCGTTGAAAATTAATTTTTTAAATTCAAGATTTTACTACTCTAGTTAAAAATGCTTTATTGCAGTTGAAAATTCATCTCTTTGGTTGAAAATGTAACTATTTTGTTGAAAATTTGTATTGTTTTGGTATAAGTTTGTTTTCAACTTCAAAAATAACTGTTCCATTTTTGGTTGAAATTTTTATTCTTCAGTTAAAAATGCGTTTTTTTTTCGTTGAAAATTAATTTTTTTATTTGAAAATTTGACTGTTCTAGTTAAAGATTCTTTATTGCAGTTGAAAATTGATCTCGTTGGTTGAAAATGTAACTATTTTGTCAAAAATTCATTCTTTTTTTGGTTTAAAATTTGTATGTTTCAGTTAAAAATGCGTTTTTTTCATTGAAAATTAATTTTTTACATTGAAGATTTGACTGTTTCAGTTGAAGATTCTTTATTGCAGTTGAAAATTGATCTCTTTGGTAGAAAATGTAACTATTTGGTCGAAAATTCCTTCTTTTTTTAGTTTAAAATTACTATTTTTCAGTTGAAAATGCGTTTTTTGTTGTTGTTGAAAATTAATTTTTTAAATTGAAGGTTTGACTTTTCTAGTTGAAGATTCTTTATTGCAGTTGAAAATTGATCTTGTTGTTTGGAAATGTAACTATTTTGTCGAAAATTCCTTCTTTTTTTTGTTAAAATTTGTATGTTTCAATTAAAAATGCGTTTTTTTCGTTGAAATTTAAATTTTTACATTGAAAATTTGACTGTTTCAGTTGAAGATTCTTTATTGCAGTTGAAAATTGGTCTCTTTGGTTGAAAATGTAACATTTTTGTCGGAAATTCCTTCTTTTTCTAGTTTAAAATTACTATTTTTCAGTTGAAAATGCGTTTTTTTTTGTTGTTGAAAATTAATTTTTTAAATTGAAGATTTGTCTGTTCTAGTTAAAGGTATTTTATTGCAGTTGAAAATTGATCTCGTTGGTCGGAAATGTAACTATTTTTTTTTAAATTCCTTCTTTTTTTTTGTTAAAATTTGTATGTTTCCGTTAAAAATGCGTTTTTTTCGTTGAAACTTAAATTTTTACATTGAAGATTAAGAGAATCAAATATATTGTTTCCGACATTTCGAACACGAAGTTAGATGCTTCAGATGATGAAATTCTACTTCTTGTCAATGTTACACTAAAGGTGAATCTAATGGAAAAAATTAATAATTTGGTGACTGTGAATAGCGCTCATATATTATATCCAAATTGATTTGCAGAGCCGCTAGATTGTTATCAACAATTTCAACATTGTTTCCTTAATTCCATACAGAGAAATATCTGTCTCAAATAAAAGAAACTGTTTCTTGAACAAAATTGTTGTTATTGATCCAAAATCATATTCAAACATAATAAAATCATTTTTAAGTGATGAAAAATTTTTATTCGAACAAAAAAACATTTTTGCGAATAAAAAGAAATTTCTTTCAATCAAAGAAGCTTTTCTTTGACGTTATTAATTTTTTAATTTTTGTACATTTCGGGCCATCCATAAATTACGTAACAGCCTTTAGGACAAAGAGGGTTCGAAAAGTGTTACGAGTAGTGACTTTGCTAGATTAAACTGGAAGTAAAAGTATATAAAATAATACTAAAATAATAATACTAAAATAACCCGTAGAAAAATTTCTGCACACAAGTTGAAAATTTAACCTTAAAAATGAATTTCAGGAGCATACGTAACACCAATTAATAATTCGAGATAAGTAATAGTCATGAGTCTATATATAATTTGAATAAATCTAATTTAATGAAAAAGACACTATCACAAATAGCTTCTGACATTTCTTTTATTTACATATTATCAAATAAAAATATATATCTAATTTAAAGAACCATAAAATATATTTAAGAATCGTGAATTAAAAAAGGAATAAATATAGGTACATCGGCTTTCATGCAATTTGAATTCAATTTTAATTTTAGTCAGTTTACATTCATGTGGATGGAGAGCAAAGAAAAGATTTGATACATAGGTTAATTTGTTATTTCATATCATAATTACATGTTATCCAAAGACATACATTCTGGAATTCTGTGTTTTTCTAATGTTTTTCATATTGGCACTACCATTTTCGACATCTTTTTTAAGTGGGTCTATCTTGAGCATTTGAAATTGAAAACTCTTTAATTTTAAATTTTTATAATTTAGAAAGATGAAATTTTGAAGATTCACAACTGGAAATTCTTAAACTTTAAACATGCAAAAATCTAAATTTAAGATTTACAATTGAAAATTTTTCAAATTTCAAGATTCGCAATATAAAATTCTTTCATTTTTAAAGTTTGCAATTGAAGGATATTGATTAAAAATGTTTGTGCTTTGAAATGATGTCATTTCAAACGTTTTCTTTCAATATGTAATTCAATTTTGTTTGATTTTGAACAATTTTCTTCCATCTGAAGAATATGTTGGTTAAATGAGACGAATTATGTTAAAGAAACGGTTTCTTCAAATTAAAACAAATATCTTTTTGAATTTTCTCGAAAAATTTTGGAAAATTATATTCATATGCCCTTGAACCAAATAAACAAAGAAAATTAGAAACTGAATAGTCGTTCAAAATTTTTATTTAGTAGTGAATCTTTTTTTCTTCTACAAATTTTAATTTACCTAATATTTCCTTCTATTCTGGGCTGAAAAATCTTCTTCGAATTCGAATTCAACAATTTGGTTAAAAATTGGTCTCTTTGGTTTGTAAATTCATGTCTTTCAGTAGAAATTTTCACCCTTTTTTATTTAAATTCAATATATTTGGTTTGAAATTAAAATTCTTTTTGGCTTAGGACTCGACTGTTTTGTTGAAAATTCGTATTTTTGGTTGAATTTCTCACTTGTCGGTTTAAAACTAAAATCTTTCTGGATTGAAAAATCATCTTTTCGGGTTGAAAAAGTAAACTTTTTGTGGAAATGTTGTCTCTTTTGGAAAATATTTAATATTATGTGGATAAAACTATAGCTGTTTTGAAATAACAGCACTTATCGTGAAGAATAATTGGTAGATTTTGATTTTGTCAATAACAATTTGTGAAAGCATTTTGATTTCACTCCGGTTACTTCCAATGTACCTGAAAGAATTAGCTCGAAATAATTGATTCATAAATAATCGATTCGAAATCGCCAGTCCCCAATATCGGTTTACATGAGTCCTGTCTCATCCCGGTGCCCTGTCCCATTCTGGACTTCTCTAATCGGAAAAATAGGTTCTTAAACTGTGGGAATGAATTGTTCGTAAGATCGATAATAAAACGTATTGCTATTTATATATTGATAAATATTAGATGATCGGCTATGCTTGGGAAACTTTTTCTGCAGTTTTCTTTCTCCTGGCCAAAAGTCCAAGCCAGTGCGTGTGCTTATCACAAATACCCAGTTGCAGATCGTAGGGGATACTTTTTGAGGATGGGTTTTCTAAATGTGAATAAAAAATTATGTGAATGTCAATCATAAAATAACAAATAAATTAGTAAAAGTATGACTCAGTGTTATTATTCAAATCATTACATATTTTAGTTGCAGTTCATTGATACGACGAATAAAAATAAACATATTTAAAAGGTTATTTCGCTTTTTTTTTTAATGAGTAATGCTCAACGCAGCACAGTAGGCTATCTTGCAAAATTGGCTTTCAAACCGTAATATCTTTTGTGCGAATAAATTAAAATGGATGTTTCTTCAGTGAGGTAATAGCTAATTAACATTCTTAAACCCCTTAAAGTTACCCAGATGCAAGAATCGATTTTTATTTATCACACCGGCAAACAAGAAAAACACTTTTCTATCCTACAGATGTGACACATATATTCCCATGTATTTTGACCGACTGAGCATGACTTCGTGGTCCGTTTGACCCCAGCACATCTGGGTCAAGAGCATTTGAAGGTCAAATGGACAGGAAAGTAATTTATGTGAAGATAACTACTATAATGTATATTTTTTGAGTCGCTGAATCCGAATCCGGGATCTATTTGAACTCAGCCAGTTAAATTCAAGGACTTTTTAAGGTCAATTTCATTCATTTCTCTAAAAACAAATTTCTGACTGCAGTTTCTGAAAGAACGCAAAATTTTACGTCCAGATATGCTTGATTTTATTTTGTTATGACGACCTCTTAGGTCATTTTAGGGTCATTTCATTTGAATATATAGATTATTTATACGGGTAAATGGTAAATGGGCTACATGGGACTAGACTACCATACTAATATGATGTGCAGGTCGCTAAGTCTAAATCCGAAGACCATTTGACCCCAGGGTGCCAAGGTCAAGGTCAGATCAAGGTCATATCAAAGTTAGATCGAAAGAAAAAGGTGTCGCTGTTCCATAATTTCACTTTAACATGTTTAACGGTCGTTGAATTAGAATCTGAATCTCCTTTAACCCAACGAATCAGGACTAAACAAGAGTTATGATATGGCATTTTGGAATAGCGTTTATTCTTTCTTTCGCCTATCACGTTCTCTGTCATTTTCAAAGGATCTATGCAGTGGATTCCTAGTTCTCTTCGAACTATCCAGCTTGTCATTTTCTTGATGAAATTTCTGTTGTAGAACATTTTACGGATCTAAGGTCCATCACATACTCCTTCTTTCAATTTGACATCACTTAATCGAGAAAATTCATTTGTCAAGTATTGAAAACATTCTACTTCTTTATTCAAAACTTTGACGAATTGTTTCACAAGTCCAAGTTTAATGTGCAGAGGCGGGAGCAATACTTTTGATGGATCAATTAAATGTTGTTGAATTACATTGTGATTTCCTGGTTCAAGTTGTTCTCTTGTTGGCCAAACCATCTTCTTGTACTAATTCGTGCGATCCTTGCTATCCCACAAACACAAAAAGCAGGGATACTTTGTATATCCTGATTGTTGACCAAGGAGAATGGTTATGATTTTCCTGTTTTTTTAATTGTGAATCTTTTTCATGCTTATTTTGCATAAAATTATTCATGATAAAATAGATTTCTTTTCGATGTTAATTTAAAAAATGTTTACAGATCAGCGGAGAGGACTCCAGTTTCAAAACACGTCGCAGCCAAAGAAGCGGATATTTCACCCAGGTCGAGCGGAACACCCTGTCCGACTCCTGAGTTCCGAATGTCGGTTTTATTGGCGAAGGGTGGAGAGAATTCGGGATCGCAGAAGGATCTTCACAATCGTTCACCCGCTGTCAGAGCCAAACTTACGGGACACTCTCGTGACAAATCGAATCTCAGGACGAGAGATACTTTAAGGCTTGTAAATGAGAAGCAGCCAGTTTCGCTCTATGAGGTAATACTTTTTAGAAAAGAAATTATACCTTCTTTTCCTAAAAAATTCAAGCTTTCGAAGCTAAATCACTTTTTATTTAAATTCGGCAAGTTTTTCTACTCTTTTGAAAGATTTCAAACAATATATTGTGAAGATTTTAAATTATGAGTTTTTAACCAAAATAGAATAGTTAAATTTTCAAGACGAAAAGGCCAATTTTCTATTTTGAAAAGAGTGGAATTTTCAACCCGAAAATATGAAGTTTCAAGAAGAAAGTAAATTTTCAATCAAATAGTTACATTTAAAGTAAAAAAAATTACTTTTCAACTCTAAAAAGAAATTTTCAACAAAATATGTAAATTTTTAACCAAATAGTTGAATAATTTACTAACGAAAAATACATTTTTTGATCATTCATATTTTCGGTTTGAAAATGCAACTGCTTTGTAGAATATTCGTCTTTTTGGCTTAATGAAACTGAACAATTCAGTGGATTTTTTTTTCTTTCTTGGTTAAAAATTCTGCTCTTTCGTTTCAAATTTTTTCTCTTTTGGTAAAAGAAATCTCATTTGTTTTTTGTTGAAAATTCAACTATTTTGGTGGAAAATTAATCTGAATTAGTTGAAGATTTTTTGGTTGAATTCAACTGTGCTTGATTTTTAATAAATATCTTTTTTTGTTGAACTTTTAACAAAACAGCTTAATTTGCAACCAGATAGTTAAATGTTCAACCGAAAAGATGAATTCTCAACAAATTACATAAATTTTTCACAAAACAGTCGAATTTTGTACCATATTGTTGAATTTTTATGCTAAACAGACGAATTCTCTACAAAACAGTTAAAGTCTCTATAAAACAGTTGAATTTAAACCAAAAAAGATTTTAATTTTAAATTAAAAAAGTTGAATACAACCAAAAAAGACAAATTTTCAACAAATTATTTGAATCCTCAACTAAAACAGATTAATTTTCAAGCATACAGTTATATTTTTAACCAAAACAATTAATTTTCTACGAAAAATACTAATTGTTAACAAAATACATGGATTCTGAACAAAGTAGTTGAATTTTCTACTAAAAAAATGTCAACAAAAAGTGGAATAGTTAAATTTTCAGTTAAAACAATGAATTTTGAAACGAAAAAGGAGAATTTTCCACAAAATAGTACAATTTTCAAGCCAAAAAGATGAATTCTCAGCAAAACAGTTTCACTTTCAACCTGGAAATACTATTTTTCAGAAAAAAATGTAATATTTGATATTTAAACCACAAAGGATTTTTATTTAAATAAAAAAAGTTGAAGAAAATCAAAAAGACGAATTTTCAATAAAATACTTGAATCGTCAACCATAATAGTTATTTTCTTAACCAAACATTGCATTTTTAACAACAAAAAAATTATTTTTTACCAAAAAGTACAAATTGTAAACCAAATACATATATATATTTTTAAATAGTTCAATTTTCAATTAAGAAGATTAATCTTCTGCCATAAAAGATGAATTTTTAACAAAATACATCAATTTTTAACCAAATATAGTTGAATTTTCTACCAGAAAGACGAATTTTCTAAAAAATCTTGTAAGTAGTAATGCGGCAAACTTCCACATTTCATCGATGCTATTTCAAAAGAGAAATTATTGAGTAAAAACTCTTCAAATATTCAATTGTGCATCAATAAATAGATAAATCAGCAAGCTAACTTTTTTTTATTGAAAGATTTAAACGTTCACGGAAAAACTATATGAGAAACAAAAGGAGATAACGGCCCGGTATAGATGCAATTTCTTAATTCGGAAAGAATTCGCTCGCAAATATATTTATTTCCGTCATTTTTATTAGTTTTAAGTTTTTCAAAAATTTTTATTTCAAAATATGTTTTTGCACTTGCATATTATCTGTTATTAAATGGGAAAAACCGGACGTATCAGGCCATCTTCGCCGAGTGTTTTTGGATCTCAGTGGGTTTCGTTGTTACCAACATTCTGAAATTATACCTCTCAGGTGCCAGGCCTACCTATCGCACAGTAAGTGGCTTTAAAATTCCGATTCCGATACTAAAACTAAGAAGAATATTTTATTTCAAATGTTAATGGCGATAATAATTTATAAATTATTAAAAATTCGTCGCAAATTTATGAAATTTATGGAAATTCGTCTACTTGACAGAAAAGTAGTCTTCCTGGTCAAAAATAATTTTTTTGGTTGAATATCGTTTTTTTTTCTTGATTCAAAGCTATCTTCTTTACCGGAGTATTTATGTCAAAATTCAACTTCTCCATTTTTGGTTGAAACTTTATCCTGTATATTGTATAAGTTGAAAAAGCAACTATTTGATAGAAAATTCTAGTATTTTGTTGTAAAGTCGAGTCTTTGGGTAGAAAATTATTCTTGTTTGTTGAAAGGTCAAGATTTTAGTTGGGAATTCTACTAGCTTGTTGAAAATACATCTTTCTTAAATGAAAATGATCTTTTTTATAAATAATTCATCTGCCCTAGTTTGAAAGACCACCGCTTTTAAGAATATTCGATTTTTTAGCTTAAAAACTTTACTCTTTTGTTGAAAATGCACCATAAATAAAGTTTTTGTGTGAAAATTCAACTGTCTTTGAAATTTTTTTTATTTGTCCATAAAATATAAATATTTGATTGAATAATAATCCTCTTTGTTTGAAATTTCGAGAATTTAATTGAAAATCTGTCATCGTTGAAAATTCAACTATATTATTGAAAATCTAACTGATTGTAAAAGCTGGCATTTTAAAATTGAAGGTCAAAGCATCAACAACTGTAATTTGGTATATATATATATATATATATATAATTGAAATATAAGGTTGAACAACCACCGCAGGGTCCCACTGGGAGCCAGTCCCATCTTAAAATGACACCGGCTCTCAGTAGGAGCACAGAAAATCTCACTCATGGCCACGTCTCACAACCATGAGATGGGTGGTCACAGAACACGACGAAATCACGACAGGCTGGCGAAACCCTCGTGGGTTTTGAGGACACGAAGCGACCCAAGGTTGACAGCTTTCTGCACCCATCTCGCAAGTGCCGCTGCATATTTTTGGCACGCGGGAATGACTGTAAGGTCATCAACAAGTCATAGTTTCGCACCTCTGAGAACACCTATCACAAGAGCAATTACTTGTACCGAATATTCCAGGTTCAGTTGTTGCAGCTCCCTTTTAAGGTCTCGATACCTTTCCTCCTTTTCTTTCTCCTTGGCAGTGATGTCATATTCGGAAGGAGCCGAGAATTCTATCACGAACATTCTTCGTTTTTTGAAGTCTTGGAGAATAATGTGAGGCCTCGAGTGTGCAACGGAGACTGCTGTCCGAAAAAAGCAGTTCCAGAAAATTTGGCACTTCTCGTTTTGGTTGCCATTGGCAACGATATAAGCTGTCCTTGAAACAATTCGGTTATAAAGACACTGGAGTTTTAGAATTCCGCGTACGCCTTGACGGCGTGAAATGTATAATCACAGAAGCCTATTTGACAAGTTTCATAAGATTGCCTTGTTATGTGTATTTATTAGATTTCATTCTTCACTATACAAGAATAAATATTAATTTCGATAATTTTCAGAGCTCGCACTAATTTTCGAGATAAAAATAGTGTCAATAGTGGCATATATTTATATAGATAAATACAGTTTTAGATAAAGAGCTCTAATTAGAAATACTTTTTTTCAACAAAGAAAATTATATCAAACTATTATATTTTTAATACAATATTTTAATTTTGTGGGTAAATATTTTATTATTTAGCTTGGAAATCCAACTTTCTTGTTGAAAATTGATCTTTTTGTGTTGAGACTTCTATTATTTACTGAAGAAATTCAACTTTTCGATTTGAAAAAACAACATTGGTTGGAATTGTATTTGTTCATTTGAAATTTATAACTTTAGGTAAAAATTCAACTGTTTTGCAAAAAAATTGCTTTTTGGCTTGAAAATTCAACAATTTCGTCGACATTTTTCTCACTCTTGACTGCGAAAAATCGTCGGTTTGTTTGAAAATTCAGTCCATTCAATCGAAAATTTAAAACAAAAACCCTGAAAATCGATAATAAAGATTGTGCTTATTAGTTTTATAGCACTTTAAATTTAAGAATATATTTTAATTTCATAATTAGGCCTTAAATTCTTCGCTCTCACGTGATTTGATCATCTAACTATATTGTCGGATAGTGAGTACCTTTAATATCTCTTTTCGCATAGAAATTACGTCAAGAAATTTATTGTATTAAATAAATCAAACTAATCTAACAGAGGTTAGTATATATAGCAGCGAATCTATTTTCGATTTCTCAGCCTTCGTTCCCGAAATTTCTTCAGAAAAAATGAAGATCTCTACCTACATTCTAATTTTTACCTTTGCGGTTCACCTGGATTTTGCTGGTAAGTTTATTCAGAGTTTTTGCCTTTGTGTGGGTATTTGGGAATGAAATTGTTTATTTATTATTTATAAAAAATTTCTGTAATCTCTTTTGGGAAAGTCTAGCTTTTCGTAATGAAACTTTCGTAAACATAGCCATGGAGTTTGTTAATTAATGAATTGATAATAAAAATATATCTGATGACATTTTTATTCATAGAAACTGGATGCACATATACAATGGGGTGGTCCACAAATGCATTTGAAATTTTGTTTTGAATTTTTATAAATAATGCTCGAGTTCGAACTGCACACAAAAATTATTCCATTTTCTCTTCATAAGAAATTTTATTTAGAGCCCCATCAAGTTTAACTTTTTAACTCTTCTAACTGAACATTTCTTCCACAATTAGCAATAGAATACGATGAAAATATTACTTTTCAAATATCACCTTTATTAGTCTGTTTTATAAGATCCCAAAAAACCCCATAAGTGAAATATGTGTTTTTCGAGTTTTTGCGCTAATCATGTTTTTTTTGCGATTTTTTCAATGAAAATTGTTGCTGATACATAAAACACTACTTTGCTCAGAAAATCAGATGTTGAAATCAACAGTTTAAACAATTTATTATTGTTTTTAGCAATTTTCTCATAGAATAGAGATAGAAAGTCGCGGGTTTTGAACAAAAATTTACTTTTTGTCTAATTTTCAATTAGAGATTATTATCATTTATCATTATCATTAGAGATTTTTTAATGTTGAATAACACGATTGATCAGACAATTTATTATTCCTGTTACTAATAATATTTTTGAATAATGCTAGAAATTGCGGATTCTTTCGGAAATTTGTTAATTTTTGTTTATTTTTCACTTGGAGTGAGTTAACATTTGATTTATTACAGTGAAAATAATTGTTTAACAAATTATCATTGTCTATAGCTATCTTCTATATTTTTAATAGATAGTTTGGATCTTTTTCTGAATTTTCAAACTTTTGTCCATTTTTTAATTAGGGTGAAGTAATAATCAATTTATAATAATATCAATTTACTGTGATCTGAAATTGTTTTTTGAATTCGAGGGAATTCTCGATTAATTTTAATGGTTTGAATGGAAGTTCAAACATTTTTTTTATTCTCCTTCAAAAATCCTGGCATTTTTGGGACTTTTTGACAGATTTCAGGGATAAATTCAAAGACTTTGACTGAATTTGATAATAATATTACTTTATAGTAATCTGATATTTTTTTTCTTTTTGAATTCGAGGGAATTCTCGATTGATTCTAGTGGTTTGAAGTAAAGTTCAAAACTTTTCTTCTCTCTTTCGAAAATCCTGGCATTTTGGGACTTTTTGACAGGTTTTGGAAATAAATTTAATGATTTTTACTGAATTTTATAATAAAAGTACTGTATAGTGATCTGAAATTGTTTTTCTTATTGAATTCGAGGGAATTCTCGATTGATTCTAATGGTTTGAAAGGATGTTCAAAACTTTTCTTTTCTCTTTTAAAAATCCTGGAATTTTGAGACTTTTTGATAGGTTCCAGAGAAAAATTTGAAGATTTTCACTGAATTTTATAATAATATCAATCTATAGTGATCAGAAATTGCTTTTCTTTTTGAATTCGAGGGAATTCTCGATTGATTTCAATGGTTTGAAAGGAAGCTCAAAACTTTTCTTTTCTTTTTCAAAAATCCTGGCATTTTAGGGCTTTTTGACAGGTTCCAGGGATAAATTGGAAGACTTCGACTGAATTTTATAATAATATTACCTTATAGTGACCTGAAATTATTTTTTTTTTAAATTCGAGGGAATTCTCGTTTGATTATAATGGTTTGAAAGGAAGTTCAAAACTTTTCTTTTTTTTATTTTAATCCTTGCACTTTGGGACTTTTTGACAAGCTCCAGGGATAAATTTAATCATTTTCACTGAATTTCATGATAATATTAATTTTCAGTGGTCTGAAATTGTTTTTCTTTTTGAATTCGACGGAATTCTCGATTGATTCGAATGGTTTAAAAGGAAGTTCAAAACTTTTATTTTCTCTTTCAAAAATCCTGGCATTTTGGGACTTTTTTGACATTTTTCAAGAATAAATTTAATGATTTTCACTGAATTTCATAATAATATTAATATACAGTGATCTGAAATTGTTTTTCTTTTTGAATTCGAGGGAATTCTTCATTGATTTTAATGACATGAAAGAAAGTTTAAAACTTTTCTCTTCTCTTTCAAAAATCCTGGCACTTTGGGACTTTTTGACAGGTTCCTGGGATAAATTTAATTATTCTCACTGAATTTTATAATAATATTATTTTATAGTGATCAGAAATTGTTTTTCTTTTTGAAAGCGATTAGCGCACCAATGTACAAAAGAAAGGGAAATAAAAGCAACTGCGATAATTACAAAGGTATCAGCTTACTAAGTACCGTAAGTAAGATATACTCGAAAATACTTATTCGTAGGGTAATGGAAATTACAGAAGAAAAGATTTAGGAACTCCAAAGTGGATTTATGCCAGGAAGATCATGCACAAATCTGATATTTAGTTTAAGACAGATCACAGAAAAAAGTTTAAGAGTAGGAAAGAAAGTTTTCTGTGCATTTATTGACCAGGAAAAAGCATTTGACAAGGTAAATAGAAGTAAAGTTTGGGAAGTCCTTGAAGAGTACAGAGTCCATGGATGGCTCCTACAAGCAATACATACAATATATGCAGGCAGTAAAGCGAGAGTAAGGGTTAATGGGAAACTGAGTCACTGGTTCGATATTGTACAAGGCGTTAAACAAGGATGCGTTATGTCCTCATGGCTATTTATCAAATTTATGGAAAAGTGTCTAAGAAAGACCCTCTTCGAAGAAGAAGGTGTAAATCTCGAAACAGTGAAGGTGCGTGGTTTGGCTTTCGCAGATGACAAGATTGTCATGGCAGAATCAATCGAGGACTTGAGAAAAGCAAAAGTTTGCTCCTTCGACAAGGACTGTTTTTCGACATTCCTGTGAAATTTTCCGTGCATTTTCTTGTCACTTTGGCTTTCAGAAGTAAAGCATCCAGAGGGAGTAATGCACTTTTCTCACCTCTGATTTCGAAATTCAGGCCAAGGATCTCGGCCGCCTTCTCCGCGGCCTTCTAAAAGAACGCTCCTTCACCAATCATCTTGTGGTTTTTTACAATTTCAAGGAGAGGATCTCTCTCCATTTGTGAGGAAATCGCGCGAGAGTCCGACCTCTTGACAATCAATTGCTCAGTTTATGGTGCTGCAAGAGCTTTGGCTGATTCAATCCGGTAGACCGTTTACGAAAAGGGTTCAAAAGTGCGCCCAAGAACCGAGGATCTGGCATCGTACATTGAACAAGTCAAAGCTGCCGATAATTAAGCCGCATATTGTTGACAGAATACGGCTGTTATCTGACGCAAAGAATAAAATACAGGAGAGGGAGAGATGGATCAGAGAGAATCAAAAGTTTCTCGCTCACACATCTCGCCTCTTCAGTGATCACCCTGTTTCTGTCAAAAATCCACCCAAGCTCAACCAGGTAGAGACCTTTTGGAGAGAGGTATACAAGATCCCGAAAACACTAAATTTGAGAGAAGATACTGACAATATCATCCGCTTCAACGAACTGTGCGATTACCTTATAAAATCTGAGAAGGAATGCTCATCAATCACTGCCGAAGAGGTGAAGAAAGCACTCAGAGGTAGGAAGAACTTTTCCGTTGCTAAACCAGATTGTATCAAGAGCTTCTGGTGAAAGAAGTTTACTTTTTCACATAAACATTTGGCCCGCATATTCTCTTCATATGTAATGTCGGAGACGCCCATTCCAAGGTGGCTGGTGTTAAGACGCACTATAATTCTACCGAAAAACGCAACTTGTCTAACTCAGAGAATTATAGACAAATAACTTGTTTGAACACACTCTATAAGATCTTTACAGCTGTCCCAAACAACCGAATAGTACGGCGAATTGAGCCTGTGTGGCCTGAGACGTACGAACAACGTGGCCCGAAAAATGGTGTAGAGGGCTGTCGAGAGAACCTGCTAATTGACAGGTGTGTCTGTGAAGATGATGCAGCCCATCAACGCGTCCTGTAAATGGCCTGGAGTGAATACCGGAAAGCTTTCGATTTGACCTCTGATACAGTTAACATCTGTCGGGTGAAAAGCTTGAAGGTGCATTCACACCTGGGCGTACCGCAAAACCGCATTCAAGACGTGACATCAGTGAAGGAGTCCCTTCGTAGCAGATACAAGCATCTTCTGCAACAAATTTGGTCTTACAATCAGACGGCGTTGAACAAGGTATCTGCGACTAACATGCTTGCCTTCCCTGTTCTACTCTACTGTACTCGTTTGCATATGCATAAAAGTTTGCATATCAATTCGTCAGTTCCGCGATTATACATTTCACACCGTCAAGGCGTTCGTGGGCTTCTAATTCTCCAATGTCTTCATGAGCGGCCGAGACCCTTGGCCTGAATTTTAACATCAGAAGTGAGATGACGTCTAGATGCTTCACTCTTGAAATCCGAAGTGAAGAAAGCAGAAGTTAAGAAATTCCATCAAGAGCTACTCGACAAGAAAATGCACGAAAAATTTCACAGGAATATCGAAAAACAGTCCTTGTCGAAGGAGCAAACTTTTGCTTATCTCAGGTCATCAGGGCTTAATTCAAGTACAGAGAATTTTCATTTTCGCATGCAAGGACGGTGTAATTTTCATCTTAGCATACGGTCACCGCACTTCATATCAAGAATTTCCCAGCGATACGTGCAGAGTATGTCATGCACACGCTGAGTACCTAGAACACATACTATCGGGGTGCCCCACCTACGCAGGAACGACGTATATCTACAGAAATAATGCGGCCCAGTTAAAAATTCGTTTTCTTCGGTAGAAAATTCATGTTTTTAGTTGAAATTTTAACTATTTGTTTAAAAGCTAAGATATTTTGTTGAAAATCATCCTTTTTGGTTCAAAATTCAAGTATCTTCGTAGAAAATGTACTTGGTATTAAAAACTCATATTTAGATGTCGAAAACTATAACTGAAATCTTTTTTAGATGAAAATAGAACTTTATTTTTAATTTGTATTTTTGATTTAAAAATTCATCTATTTTAGTAGAAATTGCATCTTTCTTGGATAAAAATGCAATTGTTTGGTTGAAAATTAATCTTTTTTGCTTGAGGATTTAATTATTTTGTTTGAAAATTTTTGTTGAAATACTTTGTTAAAAAATCATTTTTCTCTTTTAAAGATTCATATTCTTAGTTGAAAATTCACGTTTTTGTTAAAAAATCGATTTTTTTATTGTAGAAGATTATTTTTTTTAATTTAATCTTTTTGTTTAAAAATTCTTCTTTCGGGTCAAAAATTCAAGTATTCCAGTTATATATTTATCATTTTAGTTGAAAATTCATCTTTTAGGTTGGAAATAAAATTATTTGGTTGAAAGCTAGAATCTTTTGTTAAAAATTAATTTTTGTTGTTGCAGATTCATCGTTTTAATTGAAAATTAATTTCTTTGGTTGAAAAATGAGCGGTTTGATTGAAAACTGGTTTTTTCCTTGGATGTTTTTGGTTCAAATTTTTATTTTAACTGAAAATATAACTATTATTCCAGTTGAATATTCCATAATTCTCGTTAAAAATTCGAACTTTTGACTGAACATTTATTTTTTGTCTACAAATTTTATTATTCAATTTTTGTTTGAAAAATGATCTTTTTTAGTTAAAAATTAATCTTTTCGGTCTAAAATTCAATTATTCTAGTTAAATATTCATCATTTCCGTTGAAAATTGATCTTTTTGGTTTAAAATCCAACTATTACAGTTAAATATTTTTAAAAAATTTTGGTTGAAAATTTATCTTTTCTGGTAAAAATTAATTCTTTTTGTTTGAAAATTCAACTATTTTAGTTTAAGAATAATTTTTTTAGTTGAAAACTCTTATTTTTTGTTTAAAATTAATTTTTTTAAACTAAAAACGTTACTATTCCACTCTCAGCTGAAAATTATTATTTTTTTAGTTTGAAATTCAACTATTTGGTTGAAAATTTGTCTTCTTTAATTAAAAATTAAACTATTTCGTTAAAAATGCATGTATTTTGTTGAAAAATTGTATTTTTTTTGTAGAAAATTAATCTTTTTATTTGAAAATTAATCTTCTGGTTTGAAAATTCATCTTTTTGGTTGAAAATTCATCTTTTTGGTTTGAAGTTAAACTATTCCAGTTGAAGATTCATAATTTTATTTGAAATTTCATAACTTCAGTTGAAAATTGAACTACTTTATTGAAAATCAATTTATCTTTGGTAAAAATTCAACTATTTGGTTGAAAAATAATATTTTGCATTTAAAAATTAAACTATCTGTTTGAAAAATTATGTACTTTGTGGAAAATTCGTCTTTTCGTAGAAAATTAATCTTTATGGTTGAAAATTCATCTTTTGGGCAGAAAATTCAACTATACCAGTTGAAGATTCATCATTTTTAGTTAATAAATCATCAGTTTTGTTGAAAATTAATTTCTTTGAATGAAAATTTAACTATTCCATTTTTAGTTGAAAATTAATCTTTTTCGGTTCAAAATTCAAAAATTTTAATGAAAATTTGTCTTTTTTAATTGAAAATTCAACTACTGCGTTGAAAATTCACGTATTTTGTTCGAACAACCATTGTTCTTTTCTGGGTAGAAAATTATCTTTTTCTTTGAATGTTAATATTCTTGTTTAAAAATTCTTCTTTTCGGTTAAAAATTCAAGTATTCCAGTTAAATATTTATCATTTTAGTTTATTGAATAAAAATACGAATGCACATTGGGAGGTTCTGAATGAGATCAATTTTTAGTACGAATAGCTTCGAACTACAAATTTGGTTATCTATCTCAAAATTTCAGTAAAAGAACTGTACTTTAATTGACCATTACTCCAGTGGAATGTATAGATTCACAGATATACCTTAACGACATTTTTTTATTCAAAAAGACATGTTTTCGAACAATTCAACATCTTTATTGACAAATGCGTGATCGTAAAATGCCATGTTTTTCTAGCTCAAACTCATACTTTTAATGTATATCATTCACCAAGTTATCGTTATTTTTTTAATTCTCCACACAAAGCTATGTGCACAAAGAGTAATTAGACAAAAGCTTAACGTGAGTGGATAATTATTTATGATTGGATATTATTATTTCATTTTGAAGAAACTCTTTGAATCAGGAAATCATGATTAATTTGCGTATGACTATTTTTCTTTTTCTCTTTTTTTTTATTTCGCTCAAAAGCGAAATTCTCGATGCTCAAACTGCGAACGTATGTTCAACTCCTCAATGCAAATACGCCGGTACGTATAATTATTCATTAATATATTTTCATAATTGATCTTTTGTCTAACAATAATTAAAACTTTAGATTTTTGTCAATAAGTCGAAGATTTTTTATTTGGGCATTTAAATATTATGATG
Organism: Andricus grossulariae; assembly: GCA_011634705.1. NCBI lineage: Eukaryota > Metazoa > Arthropoda > Insecta > Hymenoptera > Cynipidae > Andricus > Andricus grossulariae. Next base: position 138,388,402 of record JAABKJ010075445.1, read on the forward strand.
CGTGTACATTATGTTGTTCAGAAATGTATTGGATATTTTTAATACCATGTATATCGCGCGGAAATTTTTTTACAACCACAAAAAAATAAATGCGTTTCTTCTGAAATAATATTCAGAAGTTCTGCAAGCCCCGTAAAGTTGAACACGTATTTCCCATGAGATAAATGACGCTTATGTAAATTTGGTTCAGAATAATCAGTATTAATTGAGGCGAGTTGAAGCTCAACATGTATCTTTTCAATCAGCCTGAGAATAGACCTCTATAACTTTTGACCTAATTGAGATGTTTATTATTTTATTCTAAGCAAGGTTTAAACTTAAGAAAAGTCCAGCGGTTTTTCTGTAAAAATTAAAAGTCGATTTTTTCCAAGAACTAACCTTTAAATTTCATGCAATTTTTTTTTAACTTTTACTTTGATAAGAAAGATATCTTGTAAATTTGATTTTGGCTGAATAACTTGTGTGGCCAGGAGAATTTTGATTCCTTTCAATCAATTTTTATACTTTTTCTTGAAAACAATGACGATACGAAAAAATGTCAAAATAAGAGTTTCCACGTCTAAAAAAGTTCTATAAAAAATGTTTCTTGTTTCCACCTCCTTATTTTTTCGCATATTTATCACAATTCCTGCTAAGAGAAGAAAGGCATCTCATCAGCATCATGTAGGCTAAACCATTTTTGAGGCCGAGAGAATTTTTGTTCCTAAAAATGTAATTTTTGAATTTTTCTCATAAACGATGAAAGATATGGCAAGAGAATGAGAGATATTTTTCATATAACTTTTTCATTTGTGCAAACTGTTATCTGCACATTTTTCTGTATCTGTTTTTTTTCAAGAAAAAATACAAAAATAAATTTTTTTTTTCTGCATGTCGCAAAAATATGTGTCGCTTCATTTCTTATAAGAAACAACACATTTCGTCCGCGAGAGATTTTGCGTTTTCAAGTTTTGAACCCTGTATGATTTGAAATAGATTCGTCCATGGCTTTTCTTCTCTATTCTAAGAGAAAATAGCTGAAAACAATAATAAATTTTTTAAGCAATTTATATGCACTTCTAATTATCAGTAAAGAATAGTATTTTCATGTATTTAGAACAATTTTTGTTTAAAACCCCGCAAAGAAATTATATTTTGCCTCAAAAACTCGCAAAACTCAATTTTTAAGAATGGCCTTCTAGAAAATATTTTAGACTTTGTTATTCGATTTCGCCCCATGGTGCCTGTCGATTTAAGCTTTGATTTCGTTTTATATTAGTACTCGACAACTAAGCCGTGATTTTGGAATGTCTCTGTCCAGTGTTTAGAAGGTATTAAAACGTAATTGATGTCATTCTTATCATATTTCACTGCATCAAGAACTTCATGGTAATAATTTTCAGAACCGAGTGACATTTTGTCAATGGGCGGTTCAGCAGATACAAGGAAACCCGAATATCTTTTCTCGAGTACTGTTTGCAGACGAGTCGTCTTTCACAAACCATGGTAACGTTAATATCCAAAGCATGCACTAATGGCGTGTGCAAAACCCACACTGGTTGCGTGAAGTAGAGCTTCAGCGTCCATGGTCCGTGAATGTTTGGTGTGGAATGACGGAAGATCAACTTAACGGTCCGTATTTTATTGATGGAAATTTGAATCGTGAAAAATATCGTAGCTTTTCAGAAAATAAACTTTCAATATTGCTTGAAGACCTAAGCTTGGAAGTGCGACACAGCATGTGGTTTCAAAATAACAGTTGACCAGCACGTTATTTGGCATTCGCGAGGCAAGTGCTCAATCGCAAAGCCAATGGACGATGAATCAGTAGAGGAGGTCCAATGAACTGACCTGCCAGATCTCCAGATCTTACGGCGCCGGATTTCTATTTGTGGGGTTATCTAAAGAGTCGCGTTTATCATGAAGTGCCCGCATCTCGTGATAATATAATCGATCGAATCAATTCAGCTTGTGCACGAATAACACCAGACACACTTCGTAGTTGTGTGGAATAATTCGAAGTTCGGATTGACAATTGCATCGAACTGCTTTTCTCAGATCATCAGGGCTTAATTCAGGTACAGAGTGTTTTATTTTCGGATGCCAGGATGGTGTCATTTCCAACTTAGCATACCTTGACCGCATTTTATGTCAAGAAGTTCCAAGCGATAGGTGCAGAGCGTGTCATGCACACGCTGATTACCTAGAACACATACTATTGGGGTTTCACACCCACGCAAGAACGACGTATTTCTACAGACAGAATGCGGCCCTTAGAGTGCTTTATCACCATCTTTGTCGATCTTACGGTGTTGGCCGTTACCCTGCCCTGCCGAACGCTTCAAGGGAGATAGAGTCATTTGTCCAAAACGAGAATTGCCAAATTTTCTGGAACTATGATTTTCGGACAGCAGTCTCCGTTGCACACTTGAGTCCTGACATTGTTCTTCAAGACTTCGAGAAACGAACTATATTCTTGATCGAATTCTCGGCTCCTTCCGAATACAACCTCACTGCTAAGGAGAAAGAAAAGGAGAAAAGGTATCAAGACCTTAAAAGGGTGCTGCAACGACTGTACCCAAGATATTCGGTACGAGTAATTGGCCTTGTGATAGGTGCTCTCGGAGGTGCAAAACTATCACTGGTTCGTAACCTTGAAGCCATACCCGCGTGCTAAGAATATGCCAAGGCACTTGCGAGATGGATGCAGAAAGCTGTCATCCTGGGGTTGCTTCGTGCCCTCAAAACACACGATGGTTTCGCCGGCCTGTCACTGTGATTTCGTGTTCGATCGTCGTGTTCTGTGACCACCCAGCCCCGAATACCTCCTCTAAGGATTTTTCTGTGATTGTTTACCCAGGAGGCTGGCTGTACGACTGATTACCGAGGACTCGTAGCCAGTGACTGATTAAGACCGCGGAATCATCCCTCACTATCACCGCACTCTCTCAGAATTGGAAACAGCGACAATCATCATCGTTCAGAATTGGATTAGCAGTATTTCGAAAAGGCTAACTCGAGTTGAGTCGTTAAAAATGGCCGAAGAACAGAGAAATGTAAATGACACAAACGAAATTTCTGAAGGACATTTGACGGATAGTGACGAGACTAGGGAACTAGTTAACAATAATAACGTATCAAATTCAGATCCTAATAATATGGAGTATTCAATAAATAAACCAAAACCAGGAGTTAGACCTATCAGCTCAATTAAAATTAGAAAATGGTGTACCCCAAGGTTCAGTAATGAGTGCAACTATCTGCCTAATTTTAAATAATGATGTGATGACGAAGATACAAAAACCAATAGGAGTCAACAATTGTGCTGAAGATTTAACTTTTTACTGCAAGGGAAAAACTACGTATCAACCACAGCTGACCTCCGAAGAATCCTCAATCAGATATGGGATTGGTCACTCAAAACTGGGTATAAATTTTTTCAATCTGAAACAGAATACATCATCTTCTCCCGAAAGAAAATACCGAAATCTATCCCAAACTTACAACTTGAATTTCAAAAAACACATTCTTTTTCTTCAAATTTAATGAAATACACTATATCAACCAATTTTGTTAAAAACAAATTAACTATACTAACCATTTTTTCATAACAGATGAATCTTGCAAGGTTGTTCAATAACCATACAAAGCATAAAGCCAATTCTTAGCCTAGCTGTTCCCGTCGCTAATTACATAGCTGTAGAATCGACGTTAAATAAACCTTCATAAAAAAAATATCAAAAGTAAAAACGTTTTACTTTGCTGAAAATTGTAACTGTTTGTCATATTTCAATACAGTATAAATTAAATTTCTATAGTAAGTTTTTAGTTCGAAAGTGTATGAAAATATTAACGATTTCACCTGAATATGCATTTTCACGAGTATTACCAAATTCAAGGTATTTTTATATTGTTTAACCACGAAGATAAAACAACCGAATTATTATATATGATTTGAAAGTTTAGTATGGACAGTGCTGCTGTGTACTGCTGATGTATAATCAGAATCCTCATGTGTTACTTTTTGAGAGAACTCTGTTTTCTATTTTCAAAATGTTTTGCGGATAAACATTCATCTAATTCTTCATGGAAAATTGCAATTGTTCAGGAAAGCTTGAATTTATAACAAATATATTGCCTAAAAGACTGTCAATAAATAATGGCTCGTCGTACGAGAAAATGTTGCGAAAGTAAAGTTTCATCTCGTGTCAAAGATGAGTAAAAAAAATTCTAAATCAATTCTGGGCATTGATGTTTTCCATTTTTGGAAATTATTATAAACAATAAATCAGGATAGTTGATAAGGAAGAAGCAATGTTATTCCTAATAGGTATAAGTTTTGTAAAATATCTAGGAAAAATTCGAAACTGGTTTGCCCACATGGTTTTTTTTAACAATTCTTGTTCAGAGGTGATGAGAATTATTCTATGGAAAATTTTTGTTAATAATTAAATTGTTAGAGAAATTGTTCGAAGAATAACTGATAAGGATTTTGAAAATAATATCCGAGATATTCGTAATCAAAAGACTTTTCTGGACCATTAATTCTCAGAAAACAACAAAAAAAAAACGAATTTTCAACAAAATATTTGAATTTTCAGCCAAAGAAAATTTGAAGTAAAATGTACAAGCTTTAACAGGAAACAAGATTTTTACCTCAGTAGTTCAACTTTGGAAGAGGTAGTTGAATATCAACCAAAAAAATATGAATCGCCAATTAAAATTATGAATCTTCAAAAACAATTACATAAATTTTTGACAAAAGAGTTCAACATTCAACTAGGTAAGTGAATTTTTAATCAGAAAGAGAAATCTTCAACCACGAAGACTAATTTTTTAGCAAAAAAAATTTTTCAACAGAATACTTAAATTGTTAACCAAATAGTTGAATTTGCAACTAGGAAAGCTAATTTTTAAAATAAAAATATCAATTTTCAAGCCCAAAATGGAATAATTACATCTTCAGTTAAAGAAAAGTAATTAAAAAAGAAGAACTTTTAACAATAAATTTAAGTCTTCAACCAAAGACATGAATTTTTGACTAATGTAATGAATCTTCAACAAAAAAGATTTATTTTCAACGAATTATGTAATATTCGATATAATATTCTCTTAAACGAATCAACTATTTTGTTAAAAAGTGGACTTTTTATTTGGTGAATTCGACTGATGGAAAACTTATCTTTCTTACTTCAAATATCAAGTATTCGGTTGAGATTCATGTATTTCGGTGAAAATTCGTATTTTTGTTTTTAAACATAATTGAAAATTGATCGATACAAGTTTCTTGTTGAAATTTTTTTTGATTCAGTTGAAAGGTCCACTGTTTTTTAAAATATTTGATTTTCTAGCTTGAATTTTTTTAAATTTATTTAAAAATTTGTCTATTTGGTCAAAAAATTAATCTTTTTGATTATAAATTCATCTACATTGTTGAGGAATCAACTATTTTGTTAAAAATTTGTCTTTTTATTTGTTCAATTTCACTAATTGAAAAGTCATATTTTTAGATGAAATATCAAGTATTTGGTTGCAATTAATGTATTTTGTTGAAAATTTGTCTTTTTGTGTTGAAAAATTAGTTTCTAAACTGAAAATTGAACGATTGAAGTTTCTTTTTTTTCTACTTTTTTTATTTATTTTTATTTTTATTATTTAATTTTATTCTTTACTTCAGTTCAAGAGTCCACTGTTTTTTTATATTTGATTTTCTAGCTTGAATTTTTTTAAATATAATAGAAAATTCGTCTATTTGTGCAGAAAATTAATCTTCTTAATTAAAAATTCATCTATTTCGTGGAGGAATCAACTATTTTCTTAAAAATTGAACTTTTTATTTGTTGAATTTGACCGATGAAAAACTTATCTTTTTTGTTTTAAGTATCAAGTATTTGTTTGAAATTCATGTATTTTGGTTAAGAACTCTGTCTTTTTGTTTTAAAAAATTATTAAAAATTGAACAATTAAAGTTTCTTGCCTAAATTTTTTTTACTTCAGTTTAAAAGTCCACTGTTTTTCAAAAAATTTTATTTTCCAGCTTGAATTATTTTTAATTTGCTTGAAAATTCATCTATTTGGGTAGCAAAATAATCTCCTTACTTAAAAATTCATCTATTTTGTTGAGGATTCAACTATTTTTCCAAAAATTGGACTTATTATTTAAAATTATAGAAAATTGAACGATTAAAGTTTCTTGTTCAACAATTTTTCACTGCGGTTTAAAAGTCCACTGCTTTTTAAAATATTGGATTTTCTAGCATAATTATTTTTAATTTGCTGGAAAATTCGTCTATTTGGGTAGAAAATTCAATCTTTTTAAGTAGAAATTCATCTATTTTGTTCACGAATCAACTATTTGTTCAAGAATTGGTCTTTTTGTTGTCTAAAAATTGGTTTTTAAACTGAAAATTGAACGATTGAAGTTTCTTGTTAAAAATTTTTCTGCTTCGGCTTAAAAGTCCACTATTTTTAAAAATATTTGATTTTCTACCTTGATTTTTTTTTAATTTAGTTGGAAATTGGTCTATTTGGGTAGAAAATTAATCTTCTTAATTGAAAATTCATCTATTTTGTTGAGAAATCAACTATTTTATTAAAAATTGGGCTTTTTATTTGTTGAACTCGACTGATGGAAAACTTATCCTTTTAGTTTAAATATCAAGTATTTGGTTGAAATTCATGTATTTTGGTGAAAAATCATCTCTTTGTTTTAAAAATTAGTTTTTAAACTGAAAATTGAACAATTGAAGCTTCCTGTTCAAAAACTTTTCTACTTTAGTTCAAAAGTCCACTGTTTTTTTAAATATTTGATTTTCTTGCTTGAATTTGTTCGATTTTAATAGAACATTATTCTTCTTCATTAAAAATTCATCTATTTTGTTAAGGAATCAACTATTTTGTTAAAAATTGGTCTTTTCATTTGTTGAATTCGACTGGCTGAAAACTTACCTTTTATAGTTAAAATGTCAAGTATTTGGTTGAAATTCATGTATTTTGTTGAAAATCCGTCTTTTTGTTTTTCAAACTGGAAATTGCACAATTGTTAGTAGGGTATATCTTATCCACTTTATCTTCCACGCACAGCAGGCCAAACGAACAAAACCAACGAAAGCACTTTTCGCTCACGTCATCGATCCGAGCCAAAATTCACGGGTGAAGGTCATTACACACGGCAAGAACAGCTGATCCAAAATGCGCATGCGCGTTTGCGATCTCAATCTACTCGCACTAACAGCCTGCAGGGCTCGGGCAAGTCGCAGACCCGTCGTTCCTCGCCGTTTGCACGAACGAAGGGCGTGTAATCTGCCGGACCGTTGTCCGCCCTTCGGTCGCATTCCGACCCTGCCGGCCTGACGCTTGCACTTAGCAGGCAGGTTGTTCTCCAACATTTTGGTTAACTACTGTTGCTTTTCGATAATTCAATGAATACAAGAGAGACTGCGCGAGAATCTAGTTATAAAAATCGGCACACTAATACTTAAATGCACGTAGTCAAATCTCAAAAAAAGGTTCGGCGTGGTTCTTTGGTAATGATTGAACTATCGAAAACAAACAGCAGTTGATCAAAATACTTCGAGACTTTAGTTCCCGTGTAATGTTTTTTACAAAAGTGCGATGCAAAAAATGAAATGTTCTTTTAGTACACAACTTGTTACGATTCCGGAGTGACACGATGAGCGCGAAATAGAATTCTGTTAGAAAATGTTGTACCTGTGTCGATATAGGGTCGTAGGAGGTCCAAATGGGACAAATAAAGGGCTTTGTCTCTTACTGTGTCTCACTTGCTGTAAATGTTCCTTTAAAGGTCACCAGGTGTTTACGGAAGTCCAGCATTTGAATAAAGAATCTGGCTAATAAGAAAGACTTCTTACTTTCTTGTCGGATCTGAGTCAGTGAGTATGAAAAAGTATATATAGGTTTATATCGGGTACAATGTAAACATGTAAAGGCACATATAGGGTACCATAAATAGGTCGCTATTTGTAGATACTTATAGGAAAACCATGTGGTCATGAAGGTCTATTATTTTAAATCCATACTAATTTAGTGTCCAAGTCTGTTCTTCCTCATTCTAAATCTCAAAGCCAACCACCTAGAGAATCTGTAATTAGTAACAACAACTAAAACACGATACCCTATAAAATCCTTTATGTATTCAAATTGAAGCCAGCATAAACCCTTATATACTTATTGAAAATTATAGATTGAGATATAACAAGAAATAGAGTAGGGATTGTTATTAACCATATTCTTCTTTGAAGTGATAACTTCTTATGGCACGGTTTGAACTCGGAAAATTGGGTGGCGCGGCGAGGGTAACGCTTCGAGACTAACTCTTCCAAGGTAACACTTCCTCTTTCCTATCCTTCCTTCGCTTCTCCCACTGACTGACTATTTAAATCTCTCCCCGTCTCTATCCCTCCTTGGCTTCTACCACTTCCTTCCCACCCCACACTCATTCACTATCTCCCTCGTCTGCTCTCTTTCTCTCCGCCCATCACTCTTATATTCACACGGAGGCTCTGACAGCAAAGCGTTGCCAGATTAGGAGCTTTACTCCTGAATTCAGGAGTGCCTTAGGACGTCAGGAGTATTTTCAGGAGTAACAATCGTTCAGGACATTTTTCAGGACGAAATTTTGATCTTCAGGAGTTTTCAGGAATATTGTGAAAATAAAATTTTAAGCCGTGAAGATTTGAGAAAGTTGAAACAGTATAAGATAGACCAATCAAGAAAAGGAAGAAAGTTACTAGTATCACATATTACCAATCAGGTGATTGCTCAAACACTCTCAATCAACTAATTGGTCAAGCCTATTCCAATATTCTACCTCTATGGTATCGCGCCCTGACTCATTATCAGTCTTAGCTTTGATAGAATAATTTTTTATATTTTAAATAGGAATCTGTATTATCATCGGAGATTGTAATTATCGATCCGTTGAGAAATCCAATCACACATACTGTTGATTTTAATGGTTTGAAGGAAGTTTCAAAGCTTTTTTTTCCTCTTATAAAAATCATGGCATTTTTAGGACTTTTCAACAGGTTCCAGGGATTAATTTCATGGTTTTCACTGAATTTTATAATAATGTGCGAATATTTTTGTAATTAAGTTATAATGATTCAAATTTGAAATTCTCATTCTTTTTGAATTCGAGGGAATTCTTGATTGATCTTAATGGTTCGAAGGAAGTTTCAAAGCTTTTTTTTCCTCTAATAAAAATCATGGCATTTTTAGGACTTCTCAACAGGTTCCAGGGATTAATTTAATGGTTCTCACAGAATTTCGTAATAATGTTCGAATATTTTTCTGATCAATTTATAGTGATTTGAATTTGAAATTGTTATTTTTCTTGAATTAGAGGGAATTCTCTATTGATGATAATGGTTTGAAGGAAGCTTCAAAGTTTTTCTTTCTTCTTAAAAAAATCATGGCATATTTAGGACCTTGGAACAGGTTCCAAGCATTAATTTAATGGTTTTCGCGGAATTTTATAATAATCTTCGAATATTTTTCTAATCAGTTTGTAGTGATTTGAATTAAAAATTTTTATTCTTTTTGAATTCGATAGAATTCTCGATTGATTTAAATGGTTTGAAGGAAGTTTCAAAGCTTTTTTTCCTCTTATAAAAATCATGGCATTTTTAGGACTTTTTAAAAGGTTCCAGGGATTAATTTAATGGTTTTCACTGAATTTCATAATATTGTTCGAATATTTTTCCAATCAGTTTATAGTGATTTGAATTTAAAATTGTTCATTATTTTGAATTCGAGGGAATTCTCGATTGATTTCAATGATTTGAAGGAAGTTTCAAAGCTTTTTTTGCCTCTTATAAAAATCATAGCATATTTAGGACTTTTTAACAGGTTCCAAGGATTAATTTAATGGTTTTCACTGAATTTTATAATATTGTTCGAATATTTTTCTAATCAGTTTATAGTGATTTGAATTTAAGATTGTTATTCCTTTTGTCTTGGAGAAAATTCTCGAATGATTTCAATGGTTTGAAGGAAGTTTTAAAGCTTTTTTTTCTGTTATAAAAGTCATGGCATTTATAGGCCTTTTTAACAGGTTCCAGGGAATAATTTAATGGTTTTCACTGAATTTTATAATAATTTTCGAATACTTTTCTAATCCATTTATAGTGATTTGAATTTGAAATTGTTATTCCTTTTGAGTTGGAGGGAATTCTCGAATGATTTCAATGGTTTGAAGGAAGTTTTAAAGCTTTTTTTTCTGTTATAAAAATCATGGCATTTATAGGCCTTTTTAACAGGTTCCAGAGAATAATTTAATGGTTTTCACTGAATTTTATAATAATTTTCGAATACTTTTCTAATCCATTTATAGTGCCTTGAACTTGAAATTGTTATTCTTTTTGAATTCGATAGAATTCTCGATTGATTTCAATGGTTTGAAGGAAGTTTTAAAGCTTTTTTTCCTCTTATAAAAATCATGGCATTTTTAGGCCTATTTAACAGGTTCCAGGGATTAATTTAATGGTTTTCACTAAATTTTATAATATTGTTCGAATATTTTTCTAATCAGTTTATAGTGATGTGAATTTAAAATTGTTATTCTTTTTGAATCCGAGGCAATTCTTGATTGTGTTTAATGGTTTGAAGGAAGTTTCAAAGCTTTTTTTTCCTCTTATAAAAATCATGGCATATTTAGGACTTTTTAGCAGGTTCCAGGGATTAATTTCATGGTTTTCACTGAATAATATAATAATGTTCGAATATTTTTCTAACTGAATTATCTTGATTCGAATTATAAATTGTTATTCTTTTTGATATCGAGGGAATTTTCGATTGATTTTAATGGTTTGAAGGAAGTTTCAAAGCTTTTTTTTCCTCTTATAAAAATCATGGCATTTTTAGGACTAAGACCGCCAGAAATCAGAAATATTCAGGAGATGGAAGATCTACAAGACCCATTAGAATGTTACGAAGTGACACCACAGGAACAGGACGAAATCGAACGCTACAAAGAATCTGCAGAGTTTCTGCAATCAGCGGACGCTTGCAATCCATACATGGAAAGCATTCTGATAGACGCACCTATAGATTACTAGTCGATTCAGGAGCCTCTAATAATCTCATTAAACATTCTGAAGTACCCGTAGAAAGAACACCATTTGAGATGAGAAAACGTTTTGCCATGGGGAGACATATTAATTATTCTCATCAAGCAGTAAGAATACCATACTTAGGGAAGTTGCATTGATTTCACATAATTGATCATGATTTTCCCTTACCAGAAGAAGGTATCATCGGCCGACAATTCTTCAATACATTTGATAAATACCATATAACTAAAGATTTCCTTCATCTTGATAACAAAAAATTACCCCTTTATGAGGACGGAACATTTGTTTCGGGAAACACAGCACAGATAACTCGGATTACAGTTGTAGAAAAAGATCAATATGTCTATATAGAAAATCACTACTCAATCCCCGACAACGTTTAAAAAATAGAGAACCAAGAATTAGCTGTACCCTTATATAATTATGGGAAAAGCCCCTCAAAAATAGCAAGCAGTTTGGAGTATGATAAAATAGATCAAATCAAAGAAACAAGTAGAGTTAGTGTCACTAGTTCCGAAGGACATCAGGCAAAACGGATACAAGATCTATTGAACAAAACGAGATTGGACCACATAGAAGAAAAAGAACGTCATTATTCATGGAAAATGGTAGCAGGATACAGTGACATTTTCAACCTTGAAGGAGACCCTTTTCCGTGTAGCGATTTAGTAGAACATGAAATAATTTTGAAACCCGGCAAGATAGTAAATGTTAGATCTTATCGTCCTCCCCAATGTCACAAAGAAGAAATAAAAACAAAAATGCATGACTTGAAAAAAGGCGTCATACGAGATTCAAATTCACCCTTTAATTCGCCGATTTGGGTGGTCCCAAAAAAGGGAGACGCGTCTGGCAAGAAGAAATGGCGCATAGTAATCGATTTTCGAAAGGTAAACGAGGACACGGAACAAGATGCATAGCCGTTACCTATCATCGAGGACATTTTAGATCAATTAGGAGGTGCAAAATTCTTTTCTGCCTTCGGCCTTAGCTCAGGATTTCACCAAATCCCAATGAGTGAAACGTCAAAGAAATACACGGCTTTCTCGACATCTGAAGGTCATTTTGAATTTAATATATTACCATTGGGCCTCAAAAATGGGCCTGCAACGTTTCAAAGAATGATGGACAACGCCTTGATAGGATTAGTAGGAAAGCAATGTTTTGTTTATCTCGACGACATTGTCGTATTTGGGTCAACCTTGAAAGAGCATAATGAGAATTTAATAAAGTTATTTGAAAGATTAAGAAAAACAGGGTTAAAAATAGAGCTTGATAAGTGCTAGTCTCTACGTCCGGGACTCGAATACTTGGGACACATCATAACCAAGGACGGTGTGAAACCTAACCCTGCAAACATACAAGCGGTGCGTGAGTTCAAATCGCCACAGAATGTCACCCAAGTTCGCAGTTTTTTGGGACTCGCAGGGTACTACAGGAAATTCATACAAAATTTCTCACAAATTTGTAAACCACTCACAATTTTAACCCGAAAGGAAACACCTTTTGACTGGATAAAAAAAATTCCAAGAATCTTTTGATAAAATAAAAGGATTATTATGTTCAGCACCGGTTTTGGGATTTCCGGACTACAAGGAGAAATTCACATTAACAACAGACGCATCTAATTATGGATTAGGAGCAGTACTATCCCAGAACGGCCACCCTTGTTGCTATATATCAAGAACGTTGAATAAAGCCGAGATCAATTACACTACAGTTTGACAGCTGCACTGTTATGGGTCTGTATTAGAATATAATCTGAGTTGCTGGCAACCAGAAGAGAGCACTGTTTTTCTTATATATTTCTTATGTAACTTTGTTTGGAAACTCATGAAATGCTATAAAAATTAGGAAAACATTGTTATGGTTGAAAAATACGGTAAACATAGAAAAAAAAGGCTTAAAACCCCAGTGTATAAATATAATTTAGCGTCATGCAGTGGACCAGTCTAGTATTTGGGATTTTTTTACTGTAGAATTTAACTTTGACTGAAATGTACACGGGTAAGTCGAAAAATTGTTATATTTATTTCTGCAAAACAATTATTAAAGACATGTAGATATAAATTGTTTGTCAATGCCTGACTCATCCTGCCCCAGGCATGGGGCGGTATGAGCCAAGCGCACTACTTTTTTATTTTCGTTTCTAATTCCGCGGATACTTTTTTATTTACTTTTATCTTGCCAAAATTATAATTAAAAATGTTTGTAGAATATATATAACGACTTACTTTCAAGCAATGAATTAGCAAATTTTAAATTCTGACGTGAAAAAGACTACTAAGCGCATCTGGTCCCACCCTACCCTATCTTCAAAATAATCGATGACTCACCTTGTGACCAACTTTTTTATATTAATATGTATGTCGTTACGTCAAAGTGCTTTATATTTATGACCTTATTGTGTACAATTTAGAGGGAAAAATTACAAATTTCGGAATGGAACATTTACTATTTTTTGAAAATCAAGGTAAAATTTTATAGTTCGATAAAAAAGGCATATTACATGCATGTACATAGTATGCAATTTATTATTAGAGAAATAGGGAAATCAACAAGAGATGCAAAATGATCAATTATAAATTCAATATAAGGTCCTTTATTCACTACATTGATAGGATTAGATTTACCAAAGAAAGTATAAATTAATTTTTTGCACGAGAGAGAATTAATTAAGTCAATTAGCTTCTTCGAAATCTTACAAAGCTCTTGAGTTCAAAAGCTTAAGACTTATCAATGCAGTTTAAATCATAACTTTTTGCAACCACTTGTCTATGCGTTTTTTATTTATTTATTTTGAATGTCTTAAATTTTTTTAACAGAAATTTCTCGAACATGAAAATTTTGAATAAAAAATAAAACTAACGAAAATGTTCGTTCGCATATATAGAAAATAGGTAGGCTAGTAATAAAGCTGGTCAGGTGGCAGGAGACCGTAAAGGTATTGTTGACGATTTTCTAAAGTTGCCTCAGAAAATGCTGCATACAGAAGAATGTTTTTTTTTTCTTATTAAAAAACTGCGCAACCCTAGTTGAAAAACCCATGTATATCGGAAGTAACAATGTATTCTGTCCGAAATATTCCGGGAAACCAATAATCATGGTTCGCCATTGGTTCAGTTACGTTGGCAATGTTGCCATTTATAAGTATTTTAACACATTCCATTCCACTACTAAGAACTTTTCTTAGAGCACAATCCGTTCAAGTGGCTTTAATAATGCATTAAGGATAGAAATTAGCTGGAAGTGTGATAAGCATGGAAAATTTTTTTCTGATTATTTATAAAATCAAACAGAGTAGGCCACGATGCGTTTGTTGTTTTTTAATGAAGAATATTTGGCAGCAAATTGTAGCCAAAAATCTGCATACTTAGATGTAAACAGAACGCTTTATTTTAAATGTAAGAAATGGGGAACCCTAGTGATCAATTCCATGCACATCTGCAGTAGCAACGTGTTCCCTGCTGAATATTTCGCGGAACCGATGATCCTCTCTCGACATTGGTTCAGTCACGTTGGCAATATTGCCATCGATGCGCACTTTAACACAGCCCATCGTGTTACCAAGATCCTCTCTTAAAGCCAATAATGGATGTAATTGTGCATCTCTGGCCCTGTATATTCCAATGATGTACTTCCATCTAGTACGCGTTATCGGCAGCCAACTTCTAACCTATGAACAATTTACTACACTCGCAACTGAGATCGAAGCAATTTTAAACTCTCGACCGTTGACACCACTTTCTTCAGATCCTAACGACCAACAATTTTAGAAGCGCTAGAGTGAAGAATATCTGAATGAGTTGACTGTGCGAAAAAAGTGGAACCGAAGTGCCACAAATGATATCAAAATCGGTCAAATTGTAACTCTTCGAGACGATGATCTCCCTGCAATGCAATGAAACCTTGGACGTGTTATCGACACTCATCCAGGAGCGGATGGGGTTGTTTGAGTCGTAACAGTGAAGACTGCATTGGGCGAATACAAGCGCAGTATAAAACGCATTGCTCCACTACCTATTGAAATATAATCTTACTCCTGCATATCTTACAATAATTGCAAAAATTTTCATTTGTTGTCATCAACTGCGATTTTTTTGCAACCTTATGTATCTACCATGTATATTATTCCTAGCCTTATGAAACCTGTGCATCTATTATCTGAATCTTATCATGTATGAAGCTATAGCTTAATGAACTATCTTTTATCTTACGAATCATGGTAATAACTTAGCGCCTAATCACTACCGTAATCAATTTTTATTGAACCAATTGTTCGAAGGGGCCGGAATTTTGAGATTTACTTAAGCTAGGATTTAAGATTTCAAAACATCTGCCCTGAAACGTGTCTGTATCCACTTTCTTAGAATAAATTTTTATTACTCAATCTTCTTACTCTTGACTACCTAAATGCCGAATCTTAGGATCCCTTTCAAATTTCCGAATTCATGCGTTTATCACGTGTAGGCGTTAAGTCTTCCAACCTATTGACCATTTAGGGCCAAATTTCTGTACCTCAGCGTTAATGGCGTTCGCCGTGCAAACTAGTGCCCGTACCGGGGCAAACCTTTTTGGACTTTTCCGTTTTACATCGTGCATCATCGGAACTTGTAACGCCTTAGGGCACTGGGTCCTTACCCTCACCTTCAAAATTTGTGAATCTTCTCCGTTTTCCGAAATCTGGAACTGTCCGATGTCAGTCGAGTTTTAACACCGGAACCGAATACTTAAATAACTACTTGCAGCGTTCCTTGTAGTTCTCTTGGCTCGATATCATTTTCGTATCACTTTGTATTTTTATATCAATTACGTGAAAGTTTAAATTAAATAATCATTACTCATTGAATTGATTTATTATTCAAACTACCTTCTTATCATGTAAAATCTCTTAAATCGTAATAGGAAAAATTAACCGTGGTACGGCTCTTCGGATAACGAGAATTCCGGGCAAGCAGCACGACCACAAATACAACTCAACACGTGGACAGCCCGTATTTTCAAATGCACTTTCTCAAATTGCATATTTATGAGTCCCTTTTCGTTTGTTTTGTTACAGAAACAGCAGATACCAATACAGACAAGCTCACAGGTAAGCTAAAAAGACTCAAAATCATTAGAACACCTTCTGTGAAAAAAGCGGAAGAAGCACGCAAATTCTCAGATTTGCTCCACAGGCTCAACCTCACTGAACCGTCTTCTTTGAAAGAAAAGGAAATAAATGACAATGTCTACGGCACTTCTAGAGCCTCTAGACGTAAACTTCCGCCTCAGTCTAAGACGGAGCCACAACCGAGACTTCAGCTTGAATCCAATTCCAAACCAAAACCTGTATTTAAAAGTGACGAATACAGGAGGCCTTCTAAGTTTCAACACAATATAGATCCATCAGGGGAAAATGCTTTTAGTGCGTTTATAGACCATTATAGTAAATTTCGTCGACCTCCGCCTGAAGCAGGGGGTGATACTTATGCTCTGTATGAAAACACTGTAAGTCACGTGCCTGGCGGTGTATACCAGGATCATGAAGGGAATCATTACCAAGTACCTGGACATTCTTCACCAGGTTTCACTGGTTAATAGCCTGAAAAGCATCCCTGCGTGTCAAGAAAATGCTGAGACACTTGCTGGGAAAATGCAGGAGGCGGTCGTTCTTGGGTCGCTCCGTGTCTCAGGGTGCACGAGACTTTTGCCGGATCATCGTATTGAATTCGTCACAGACTAGCCACCCATCTCACGGTCGTGAGACGTGGTTACAGCGGAAATTTTACCGCAATTTCGCTGAGAGCGGGTGCAATTTTTAAGATTAGCACCTGCTCCCGGCGAAATCCTGCGGTTATCTTTATGACAAACTTTACACTATATATATATAATACTTAAGTTCGGACCGAATCATTTTTAAATTACGCGCCACATAGATTACCAATCACAGCCAAGCAGATGGCTACCATGTCAGACGGCCCTACAATCTCATAAAATGCTGATTTCGAATAAAATATCGTATATCACTCGTAGGGTTAGATAGGTACTCACGTGGAGCTCAGTGTTCGCAAGGACGACGTCCTGCAAACATTGATGTCCCAGTAAAGACATGCCTAATACTACTTGTGATGTAATATACTATTATAGGGTCCCAAAAAACCCGTAAGTGAAAAATTGGGTTTTGCGAGTTTTCAGCGCTAATTATGATTTTTTTGCGTTTTTTTAATGCAAAAACTTTATAATACATAAAATACTACTGTCTACTGATAATTAGATGTCTATGTAAATTATTTAAGAAATTTATTATTGCTTTTAGCAATTTTCTCTTAGAATGAAGTTAGAAAGTCGTGATAGTCTTTCCAAATTTTCCAAATCATCAATTTTTCAGTTAGAGCAAACCAATAATGAATTCAGTTTAAAATAAATAATTGTTTAAACAATTTATTATTATTATTGACAAAGTTCACTCAGAATAATGCTAGAAAGTTGCAGTTTTTTCTATAATTTTTCACTTTTTAGGGTTTTGTAGCTAATGAAATTTGTTCAATAATATGCAAAGAAATTGTACTTTTCTGCATTATTCTAGTCAAAAGTTACATTTCAACAATGAAAAACCACGGATGAATCTGAAGTACATTGGATTAACCGAATTATATAAGTGGATTACTCTGCATTACAAGGGGTTTACATGGGATTATAAGTTGATTACAAGTGTATTGCGTGGGATTACAAGTGTATTACCTGGGATTACATGTGGATGACGTAAGATTAAATGTGTATTACTGAGGATTATACTGGATTACTCGAATTAGAAGAGCATTACTCCGACTTACAGGAGGATTATCTGGGATTAAAAGTGGATTACAATAGTATTATACTGGTCTAATCGTATGAAGTAAATTACACCAGGATACACGCGAATTATCTGGGATTAACCAGAATAACAAGTGAATTATCTGGGATTATAAAAGTGTTACTTAGAATTAACTAGGATTACAAGAAGAGTACTCGGATTGAGCGGATTACTCATATTGCTCGGATTAAAATGGATGAATCCGGAATGCAAGTGGATTACCTATATATTGAACTAGATTAGACGGATTACCACAGGTTACTAGGTCGGATAACTGAGTTTTTAATTAATTTTTTATTTTACCCCTCCCCCCTTTCTATAATGCCCCAAAAACAACCCTCTAAATGAGGATAAAGTATTGTGCAGTATATTGGTCGTAAATATCTCCTTTGTGTAGCTTTATTTTCGCATATCATTTTTAACGGGTAAATAAAAAATTGTCTTGTATTCTTTATTAATTGTTTAAACCATTACTATTTGTTTGAATAATACTTTTTTCACATCTTAGCGCAAATTATCAGGACCACAAAAAATGGAGTGGAGGGTTCCTTAAACCAGACCAAGTGGATTATATGTTTTTGGGTCGCTGAAACCGAATCCGGAACCTGTTTTACCCCATCACGTCAGCGTTTTTTTCTAACCTCCAAAAACAGACGATTAAGACCTCCGGGTAGTTGGTTCTACGAAACTGTAATATAAACAATTTGCGTGCCTGGACTTTATCGTTAAGTCCGGTGAAGTGTGCATTTATGAAGTCACGAACATTCTTCACATGAGAAGACGCATTACGATATCGGCAAAGGAATGAGTCATAATTAGAGTAGGGATATATAGAGCGAGATAGAGAGCAAATTTAACTTGCAAGAGAGAGAAAGCATGAAAGAGTGGGGATCTAAGGACCACTGCGACGGCACCGAACCTCCCAACGACGAAGTCGCGAGGGCTTAGACTCTAGAGATCTGAACTTGTACTCGGACGAATCCGTTTTTTTTTTTTCGTTTGTCGAATTGTACATCGGAAAGCACTGAATAAAGTCATCTTTCTAATTTCCCTTATACTAAATCAATAGTTTCGATTCGTTTTGTTACTTTTTGTACCTTAATTACCATTTCCAGAGCAAATAGAGGAAAATTCGTCGAAGGGTTAGGTTTTTAAACCCTTCATTGCGGAAAGGGCCAAGGAGACTTCTCAGAGGATAGATTTCTTCTTTGATAAATTTAAATAAATTAATTTGAATAATTCAAAATCGAATAATAATTAAACAGACATTTAAATTTTGAAATAGTTTCGCGCCAAATTAAACTCCGCGTGTTACATGAGATTTTGATTTGCGACATCTATCATAAGGACACGTACTACAATGCTTACGGGCATGTAGTACATTATGACGTCACGTATCACTACCTTATACTTTTTCTATTTTAATTTTGATTGAACGTTAATTTAAAGTTTATATTCATAAATTGCATAATATTATTGGCATAATATTAATATTACTAATTATTGAACTTTCACACATGCTACACGAGTTTTATTCCTTTTGCTCTTTTTAATTATTATGAAGTATGAAAACTCATGTAAGATCACTTTTTTTTATCTGCAGAAAAATTATTTTGTACAAATATGTAGCCCTTAAAGGTTCCAATTAG
The DNA here is from genome assembly GCA_011634705.1 of Andricus grossulariae. Taxonomy (NCBI): domain Eukaryota; kingdom Metazoa; phylum Arthropoda; class Insecta; order Hymenoptera; family Cynipidae; genus Andricus; species Andricus grossulariae. Next base: position 138,407,958 of record JAABKJ010075445.1, read on the forward strand.
TGTTTCAGAATTCGAATGTATACAGATGTTTAGGATATTATCTTTATTATATTCTTCACTTGTGACTTCAATGTTTTATTGCACCTTTCGACAAAAAAATTCTAAACCACGTATTTACAAAATGTGCATTTCACCAATTTTAAATCCCATTGGCTTTCCTTTTTTTTGTACTCTTTGATTTTTCTATTAATGTAATTACTTTTCATCCAATTTTATTAAGTTTCCAGTTTTGGTCCATTCAATCATTAAAAATTAACTAAATTTTATATGACTTTTATTAATATTTTTAAGGTCTCTTCCATACTACATTTGAATCTCCCGCATATTCCGAACTGTCCCGAGAGGTCCCGAACCAAAACATCCATAAAAATGGCGGCTCCGGCGCCTTCAAGTGGGCACAAATTGTTCCACTGAATCCTGTATCCAGGGTATGATATATATAAGTGTTTTCAACAGAGGTATGAATGAGCCTTGATTTATACATCTATGGATGGCAATATATTTTCTTTAAATGACAGCCGGGGTGAAGCCAGCATAGGAAATTCCGGTAGCAAATCTGACTTCCGGCTCAGTTCGGTCTGGGGTCCTTTCTAGGGACTTTAAAAATATTCAGTTTGCAAAAATGTTGTGAACTTTGAATTCGTTAGTATGGTAGCACTGAAAACTGTCAGTTGAAAACATGTTTGAAAACGTTGAAGATTGACACTATTTTTTAAGCTGCGGCTATGCCAAAGATATTATAAGTCTAGATGCGGCAGTTCGAGGAACTAATTGTAGACGGCGCTCCCGGCAAAAATTGCATGATCCCCCCATGCCTCTCAACTCGTAGATGGCGTAGATCGCGACAACCAGAGATGAGGAGGGAGATTGCCGATCTAATGGAATAAGAGAATTTCAGTGAATGTGAAAAACATGCGCTGATAACTTTTAGGAGTCAGTAGGGTACTGGCAGCAGCTCAAAAGGCGGCTTTATTAAACACCTGTCGCATTGTAAGAAACTTTCTGGACTATCAGGAAGCAAGCGACTAACAACCTATAGAGTGATACATGGTAGCTTTAAGAAAGCATCCAGAGGCGACTTCTGTCACCTCCAATACTCAAGGCCGCTGTGTAAGCATAACAGCGGTAAAAGACGACCTGCAAACTACGCCATGCTCGTAATTTTGTACCTACAACATCATGGCAAATGATTTCATACGACGTATTAAATTAACTAATTACATCTTCATTCAATTGTTAAATTTTTTATAAGAATTATTTTTGTGGACGAAAACTAAACGCATTCTCGAATAAACATAAAAATGTTCTACCAAAATAGTTTAATTTTTAAATTTTCAAACAAATGCACGGATAAAGTGTTCTATCGTAATTTAATTTATGACATAACAAGAGTATCCCCCCCCCAACAAGCAAAACAGTTGAATTGAATTTACTACTAATATTTATGGTTTAAAGCATCAATCACTAATAATGATGATGGTTTCAAAATAAGTAATAAAATAATAGATATTAAAATAATAAAAGAGCTTCAATTTGTACATTATTTTGCAATATTTAAATAAGCATTCTTGGGCTGAGGTACAGAAAAATAATATAAAATGTATTTAATATAAAATAGATACCTGATGATAATGTATTTTTTAAACCTGAAGGAGCGTCAGCAAAAGGGTATCCACAATTACCAAATTACAGTTGTCAGTGGTTTGTCATTTAATTTCAAAAGGTCTATGCACAAGTGTGAGGAAGCAAAAAAACCTAGCGTGAAAAAAGCGCCACGTTGTTTTATGTTTTGGGATGAAAAAATAATTGAAAACTTTAATTACTGGTCAAAGCCGCAAACAATTTGCTAGAGTTAATTTGAATGATGAAGAGATATATCAGCTTATGCTTCCAATTACTTTAATAAATAATAATAATAAAAATAGGGACGTACGGACCCTAAAGAAAAGGGACACTTGGTTCAAAATTGCAGAAAAAAACTAAACGTAATATATGCTTAATGACAAATATGTTTCTTCAAAACTTTAAATTGCTTTTGACTTGCACATATCTATATTTTTTAGTATTAGTTTCTGCGATAAAATTTTTTTATTAATTTTCAATGTATTATACAACTAGTAATGCAGCACTTCGCATGCGAATTTTTGCCTGTTTCCTTAATCATATCTTTGTGTGAATATCTTTCTATCCTTTTGGTGCTGCAAATTCTTCGCGTGAGAAGTGCGATCATAATGAACATCAAAAATCTATGCTCATATGTATCGATTTTACCATGCACTAGATCCCAACTGCTCTTATTAGTGATTCAATATATTAAAACATTCGATTTAAAATTTCCGAAATTATTTTGAATCAAACTTTTATTATTCGTCCAACTCATAAAAATTGAATGACTTTAAAAGTGCTTTACTAAACTATGAAATGCAGCCCACGCGAAAACATTCTACGGAAAGTGTTCTACGGGAATTCCATGTGGAAATTCCACATGGAAATTCCACATGTGAATTACATGCGGAAATTCTACAAACATTTCTGCAAACTAATTTTGGACAAAGTTTAATTTCCGGTGATGAGCTGTGCTCTCGGAAATCACAGTCCGAACATCACACCATTGCACCAGGTGCGCGAACAACCTCTTCTTCGAGAAGTTTGGTTTTTTCAGTACTTTAGGGATTCTGGAGTGAGTTCCTCTAGGACACGACATTGAACCAAGGCCCCAGGTGTAAAAAACACATCTTCTCCGGGGAAGTCTGGTTTTTACAGTACTTTAGGTTGCTTGGAGTAGGTTCCTCGAGGACACGAGATTGATCCAATGCCCCAGGTGTAAAAAACACATCTTCTCCGGGGAAAGTTGAAGAGTATTTAATTCTGAAACCTGCTGACCACGAAATCTCAGGGGACGCGACCCTGGAGTCTGGCGACGACGTTGTGGAGGGATTGATAATCGAAAAATGGCCCTGGTTTCTCTCTCGACTAAATTTAACTGGTGCACTGTGTTGGGAGTTGAAGAGTATTTACTTCTGAAACCTGTTGACCACGAAATCTCAGGGGTCGCGACCCAGGAGTCTGGCGACGACGTTGTGGAGGAAGTGATAATCGAAAAATGGCCCTGGTTTCTCCCTTGACTAAATTTAACTGGTGCACTTTGTTGGGAGTTGAAGAGTATTTAATTCTGAAACCTGCTGACCACGAAATCTCAGGGGACGCGACCCTGGAGTCTGGCGACGACGATGTCGAGGAAGTGAGAATCTTAAAATGGCCCTGGTTTTTCCTTTGACTGAATTTAACTGGTCCAGTGAGTTGGGCGTTGAAGAGTATTTACTTCTGAAGCCTGCTGACCACGAAATCTTATGGGGCGCGACCCTAGAATCTGGCGATGACGTTGTCGAAAATGTGTGTTAATAATTTGTTTGGTGTTATTGTTCCTCTTTTGATTGACCTTCAGGTTTCATTGATCATAGCATGGTCTCCGCCCAATGTTTATTCTTCTCAAAGTTTTCCCTCTGTTTTTATGTTTCGGGCACTACCTTTCCGTTGTGTGGGAACTCAGGTAGTAGCGTGAGGCTTCTTTTGTTGAGCAGGCTTGGACCCTTTTTTGTGCTCTGTTTAGTTTCAATCAAGGTGTAGGCTAATGTAGCCACTTCGGTTCGTGCTACGATTTAAAATCAATTGTGCAAATAGTGAATGATCGTGGTCGTAGCTTCCGGATGCTACATCTTTGCCAATTTTTCAAAACCTTTTTTTGGCAAAAAAGGAGTGCTGTATGGGACAGGCTACGGGACTGGTTTCCTGGATTGAATCGATACAAGGTATTTAGAAGTTAAGGATCACGGTGAGAAATTGTCTTGTTCATTTTCGTTGACTTTATCATGACTGAGCATGATTCCTTCACTACCCCACGCCAGTCCATCATTAATTCGAAGCAAAGTGAAAAATGGCCCTGGTTTTGTCCTTGACTAAATTTAATTGGTGCTATGCTATTAAACTTGATGAATATTCACTTCTGAAACCTCCAGACCGTAATATCATATACGTTAGAGCGCTAAATAGAAATACATTTTCAATTCCGGCGGCGTCGAGAATTACCTTCTTCACATAACCAAACTGATTTATGATTAAAAGAGTTATAGGATAAAATAAATGGAGAGATAAATTAGGGTAAGGTCAGAAAGTAATTTTATCAATAGCATTGAAGTCTAGTATCAGTAGATTGGTCCCAAACATATATGTGGAACCTGACAAGTAAAAAAAGCATCCCTATAGTAGCAACGTCTGGCTCAGGCTAGGTCGACTATGTGGGTAAAAAATGGTTCTGTTTTTAGCGCCATCTGTGTCGGGCAGGGAAACCAAGTCAGCGTCCATGCGTCAGTGTACGTGTACATGTATACATTGCTCTTGTGTGCGCCAGAATTTTCTTATTTTTAGGAAAATAGAGATAATAAATGCAAAATGAAGCAAATAAATAACGTGAAATCATAAATGATAGTTCATTTTAATTTCAATCGCTATTTAACATTTTTCACTTGCTTTATTTGGCATTTATTTGAAATAAATGCATGAAACAAATGCATTTGCATGATGCAAATAAAGTACCGTTTTGAGGTTATGATCTCGTACCGCTGGCTTTGCAAAGCTTTTGCATTGCTTCCTCTGCACCCCGCACCCCGAATTCAGAACTGAGCTAACGCCATCTGAGTCGGGCAGTGAACTATTTCTGTACCCCTTAATGCCTCTCGCACCGCGCGCCCTAGTTCGTGATTTTGCCGTTTTTGTTCAACCTTGTATACCACTATTTGCTAAATTTAATTAAACGTACCTAGTTTTACTATATTTTTTACAAAACTCAATTTTGGAGTGCTTTTACTCGCCTCGACGAAATCGCTCTTCCTGAGCTAAGGTCTTTTTTATAAGAGATTATTTATATGCATATTTTTTTTCGTGAACATTTTTGGAGTGACGCCGAAGAGGTATCCAACTATTTTCTGTTTCTGCTTTATCGCTGCCATTTTGTAGCGATGCTCCCAGCTTATGTCCCATAAGACTGGGAAAGTCGTTATAATGGGAGTTGGAGTGTAGTTCAAAGGATGTTGAAGATTTAAGGGTAATTTTAAAGATTCCAATGATTTGACTAATTTGAAGCGATTTGAGAAAATCTCAAGCGGTTTTTAAGAATTTCTTAAAATTTCAGAGGATTTAGAAGGATTTTATAGAACATATAAAATACGGTTTTAAGGTATTTAAAAAGCTTCCAAGGTGTTTTGAAGGGATTTGGACGGATCTGATCGAATTTTAAAAGCTTAAAAAGCTCTTAAAAAATTCAAGGGATTTCAACAGATTTTAAAGGATTGGAATTATTTGAGGACATTTTAAAAGATTACAAGGACATTTCAAGAGATTTAATAAATTTAAAGGGATTTCAAGCAATATCAGATTTATGTATGTAACTTCACGGGATTTCAAGGGATTCTGTAAAGTTTTAAAGAAAACATTTTCAATATTTCAAGGTATTTGCAAAGATTTGAAAAATGTTTAAAATTTAAGGATTTGTAAAAGATTTTGAAGAAATTTCAAAACATTTAAAAGTATTGCAAATATTTTAGAGTACCTCCAGGGATTCCAAGGAAGTTTCAATGAATTAAAATCATTTCAAAGAATTCCACGTAATATCATCAGATTTTATATGAATTATGAGCAGATGTTGAAATTCAAGCTTTTTTACGTCCGACAATGGCGAATATAAGTTTTTTTAAAATACGTATTTTTCTAATTGTTAAGCGGCACATGCAGACTTTTATTCAATAAAGACTATTATTATCTTGTGACGTTTCGGTAACGAACCATTAGCCTTATCAGGCATATTCTATATAAAAGAACTCAAAACCAATTAAATTAGATCTTGATATAATAGTCATTGAGCATATTTGGTGTCATTGTGAAAGTTTAGAAGTTTGCTTATCAGGATGACAAGGAAAGCATTTGCTTTCGAGTTACAGAGGTTCCAAGTCGAAACGAGAAGTATCTATAATATTTAATTTTTGTCTTAAATTTTCAGTATTGAAATGGATTTGATATCAAATATATGAAATCTGAAAAAGTTGAACCTGATTCAAAATCAAACAAACTGCGAGTTAAATATTCCAATTTTAGTAGTCAGTTATTATAAGTATTATTTTAAATAATAAATTAAATCAAATTCATACCACTGTTTTGAGTTTAGAAATTTTTTGCAGTTCTTCTAAGTTCTATTGTGGAAAACTGTTGTGTCACCATTGTGGAATTCGATTAAGTTTTTTCTGATGACTGTACGGTATTTTGGGTTAAGATTTATATTGTTATGGTGATCTCCTCTTCGAATTCATACAGGATGTTTGGTTTGTCCAACATACGTTGTTCCACGTTGACATCTAAATCTATAAACAACATTGCACTGGTCAAAAATTTCCAAACAGTCTTTACCGCGAGTGATATACAGGGTGTTTTTTTTTTAACTAGAGACATCGAAATATCTCAAAAAATACGCATCCTATGAAAAAATATCCGTCTAAAAAACTTTTTATTTTCGAGGGGGAAAAACAACTTTGAAAAAATTTACCCCACCCCACCCCTCCAGGAGGCAGCAGTGGGGGTAAATTTGTAATTTCAAATGGGAACCCCAATTTTTTATCACAGATTCAGATTCTCCTTTATGAAATACGTTATTGAGGCTCAACAATTGGATCCTGTGATAACCCGTGACGCGATTAGATGGCGAGAAATCAGCATGCGTGGTCCAGCTAATCGCGAAGAAGAAAATTTTATATTTTTCAACAAGCTCGACAAAAACGGTTTTTCGCGTCGCGACGTTTCAGGCGGTGAGTGGCGAATCCGGGTACCAGTGACTCTTCGCTAACGCGTTATTCACGATTACCACGACACAACACTTTCGGGACACCCCGGTGCCGACGAGACCATCCGCTCAGTACGCGAATTTTTCTTCTGGACGGGCATGAATCGGGAAATTCGCCGGTACGTCGCGGGATACCATCTGTGTATCTGCTGTAAACCAGTACACGGACAACGATCAGCTGTTCAACGATCAAGACCAGCCAGGACTGCATGGGAATCCGTCGCAGTCGACTTCATGGGACTGTATCCTAGAACGAGCCACGGGAACACCCATATCATGGTGGTTACAGACATGTTTACGAGATGGGTCGAGGCTTTCCCCATGCGTGTCTGTAGCGCCTCGAACGCGGTAAAGTTGCTCGAGGAACAAGTTTTCTCTCGTTTCGGGTACCCAAAACGAATTTTAAGCGACAACGGACCACAATTCACGGGTCACATTTAGGCTGAAGCCGCTCAAAACTGGGACTGCGAATTGTGGACGACACCCGTCTATCACCCCCGTGCAAATCCCACAGAACGGCGAAACCAGGAAGTCAAGAAGGGCCTCAGGCTCCGCCTCTACGAGAGTAACCAACGTACGTGGGATAGACACCTTCCAACACTTCTTTTCGATCTACGGCGACGGCGTAACGCGGCAACTGCGGTTACTCCAAGCTATTTGCTTTTCAGGAGAACAATTCTCCGACCTGGAGAATGGCGTTTACGGGAAATACGTAGCCTGGAAGAGTCCAAGGAACATCAGCAGGGAGAAGCAAGGCCCGGTAATACCAGGTTTTATATCAATCCGGTTACGCGACCGCACCAATACCGACCTCTTCTCGTTTTTCAATTGGAGACTGGGTTTACACGCAAAGTCATTTGCTTTTCAACAAGGCTGAGGGATTTAATGCCAAGCTCGCCCCGTCCCGGATGGGGCCTTATCAAATCCTGGAGAATATTTCGGGAGAAGTTTACTGGGTTTTAAAGGAAGGCACCACACGAAAAATTCATGGCGACACCTTAGTACCTGCACCGCCCCGCGCAATTCCAGCAAGGGTTGCTGTTCACCACAAATCAAGCGGCGGCGAGCAGTTTCACTCTTCTCATTCACAATCGAGTGACGACGAACATTCGCACTCAATTTTGGACGCCGCTGTACAGGCGCGCCTACGCAGCCCCGAGACGGACCCGCTTCCGGTCCAAGCAGTAGGGATTACCAGCAACATGTCGCAGTCAACCACACACGTCACGTGTGGGACTGAGTTCAGCGACGACGATCCGTCACGCTCAACTGTGGCCGCCGCTGTACAAGCGCGCCCACCAAACGTCGAAGCAGGCCTGCTTCCGACCCGATCTACAGTTCCAGAAGAAAAAGACGTAACGAGTAAGGCCGGGCGGCGTGACCCTCTACGAGCCAGAGCACCGGTGAATTACCGATATCTTCGCACTTATGCATCTAGGAAAAGGTGCAATTAGATTTAAGGACAGTTTTCTAGACATAAGTAAATTTAAGACAAATTTAATTCTACATTATCATTTTATTTATAATCTATTTATTTAAGAATACCGGTACCTTATCGCGATAACATGTACACTTGGGTATTTATTTACAAATTCTTGACGAGTAAACCGATGGTCTATGTGGGAAGGGGTGGACTTGATATAATTCATATTTTCAACGACCATCGTGTTTAATAATCAAGCGTGGTTTGGGATTTGAGCTTCCCGTTTTTCCGAGAATAAGTCGGCCAACTAAACATTCAAATAATTTTTACTTCATTTATTTTTTCAATTTGAACTTTCATTTCTGGAAATTTAATTTATTAATAACATTTGAAGTAATTCAAGAAACTGCACGTTTTAATAGAATCAGTTTATATATAATTATTCAGTTAGCAGCATAAAAAGCATCAAACAATTATTTTAATTGAAACATTCAAATAATTTTCACATTATATATAGATATTTTTTTTTTCATTTTAAAATGCATTTCTAAACATTCAATTTAATATAGACCTTTAAAACTAATTCCAGAAAAAACCAAAATATATGTACTTATTAATTAATAATTTCAAAACGTAAAAAGCAATGAACAGTTATTTCAATTAAAACATTTGAATAATTTTTACTTTATATTTTTCTGAAAAATCGAATTAAGATTAAACTTTTAAAACTAATTTCATAGGAAAGTAAAATATAAATACATATAATATTAAAAGCAGAATTCAAATACTTATTTCACAAAATCATAAAAATTCACAAAAATTATACGATTGGAATAAAGGTATTTTAAACATAAGTAATCTTTTATTATTAAAATTATCGCCAATATTCAATTACATAGCCTTCAAGGTAATAATCAAATTATTTACTTAATTTAAACAAATTAAAATTTAATCTGTACGTAATTCAACATTTCAAAAAAAATTAATCAGCTAATAATTAATTAATCTGTTAGATATAATTTTGAAAATTAAATTAAGATAATGATTTCACAACATCACGAACATTGACAGGAATCACATAATTGGAATAGAGGTACTTTAAATGTAAATAAGCTTTTATTATACAAATTGTAGCCAATATTCAATTACATAACCATAAAGTAACTAATCAATTCCTGCACTTAATGTAAATAAATTAAAGTTCAATCTTTATGTAATTCAATAAATCAAATAATTTTTACTTTCCATTTTTTTTTTAATTTTTGCTTTCATTTCTAAAAATTGGATTGATTTGTAAACTTTTTTACTAATTTAAGAAGAAATGAAACATATTTACACATAGTTTTAAAAATTAAATTCAGATCATCATTTTACAAATCAGGCACATTTGGAAAATTATGATATTGTAATAAAGGTATTATAAATATAAATAAATTTTTATTATAAAAAAGATATCCAATGTTCAATTATATAACCTTAAATAGAATGATCAATTTATGTTACTTAATTTTAAAAAAAAACTAAATTTTAATCTTTATTTAATTTAATATGGTAAAAAAAATTAATCAGCTAATAATTAATTAATCACTTCACAAGATGAAAAACTTTATGTGACTCCGGTGCATTAACGCATTATTATGCAACAGCTTAGAGTATCGTAATGCTATACATTACAATACAGCGGATGATCACACTTCCCATTACACTCCGCTGTATCGTAATGTACAACATTACGATACTCTACGCTGCCGCAAACTAAACTTGTAAATGCAGCGTCTTCACAGAAAATAGTACAGTCAACTTTCTTTTATTCTACAGTTCGCCCGCATTAATGGGTGACCAATTAAACAAAAGAGGCCCGAAGAGCGGGAAGCCTTGAATTGAGTATTTTGACATGCCTTCATGGGAAGCCAGACAACTTTTTTGAGAAAATATTCTAAACGAAAAAGTCATAGATATAGAAATAGTAATATTTCTCAAGTGTAGAATGGATTTTCTCAGCCAGATTTAATTCTTTTTTGATTCACGACCTTTCAGTGTCACGAAATACAAGCACCTGTCCAAAATTTGAGGTTAGAGTACCACTAACCTGCAATTTGGGATATTTTATTTTATTTCGTGACACTGAAAGAGCGTCAATCGATAAAAGAATAGAACATGACTGAGAAAATAGATTTTACACTTGGGAAATATTACTAGTGAGACCTTTATCACTTACCTTCACGTTTCGGACAGTTTACAATAACGTCTTTTTTTCAAGTTAACTGTTGGAAATATTGAGTGCTTTAAGTGGACCTCTCTGAGATATTTTCGAAAGTGTGAAAAGAGAAGGAATTCCTGAAATACTGTGGAGGTCTTGATTTATTCTGAGTAAATTAATTAGACAAATATTCGAACATTATTATAGAATTCAGTGAAAACCATTAAATTAATCTCTGGAACCTGTCAAAAGTCCCAAAAATGCCATGATTTTTATGAGAGGAAAAACAAGGTTTGAAATTTAATTAATTAAATACAATTCAGAACGATAGAAAGAAATTTGAATTGTTTCTAATCGTGTTTCATATTCGTGTGTGTACGATTGGGAACGATTGAGTGTTGCAAAGTTTCAATCGTTCCCAATCGGGCCAATCGGTAGTAGGATTTTGAGGTTATGAAGTAGCAATTTGATGGCAGCACTTTCCTCGCGCGGGAATTATTTGAAAACGTTTTTTTGCTTTTCTGCGAAGCAACACATTTTAAGCAATATATTAATTTAAATAATTAAATTAATGTTTTGTAATCATTTTTCCGAGCTGAGAGTGCTAGACCGTATTAGGCCTGAACATGAATCTTCTTAATTTTCAATTTTTAATAAATACAAATTTTAGCCTAAAAAATTCTTTCACCCCTAGAAAGTATTTGTTATTTATAGAAGAATGACCCCTAAAATTGATAAAAGAAAAATAATTTCCTTTAAACATATATTATCAGGCCTGGAATAAGAAAATGTGTAATTTCATTACAATTATAGGTCTGAGATGGCCCCTAATAAATTTTTCCCCTGGTCTAATGTGCGCAGGATTTTTTGTACCATATAAAAATAATATTCTCCAAAAGTAATAAATTTGAATTGTTTCTAATCGTGTTTCTTAATCGTGTGTGCACGAATGGGAACGATTGAGTGTTCCAAAGTTTTAATCGTTCCCAATCGGGCCAATCAGTAATAGGATTTTGAGGTTATGAAGTAGCAACTTGATGGCAGCACTTTCGTCTCGCGGGAATTATTTGAAAAAGTTTATTTACTTTTTTCGAAGCAACACATTTTAACCAATATGTGTTCATTAAAAAAATTAAATTAATGTTTTGTAATCATTTTCGCGAGCTGAGAGTGCTAGGCCGTATTAGGCCTGAACATGAATTTTCTTAATTTTCAATTTGCAATGAATACCAAATTTTAAGCTAAAAATTCTTTCACCTCTACAAAGTATTTGTTATTTATAGAGGAATAACCCCTAAAATTGACAAAACAAAAATAATTTTTTTGAACATATATTATCAGGCCTATAATAAGAAAATTTGTAATTTCATTACAATTATAGATCTGCGATTGCCCCTAAAAAATTTTTTTCCTGGCATAATGTGCGCAGGATTTTTTGTACCATGTAAAAAGAATATTCTCCAGAAGTAATAAATTAAAAATATGTGACAGAAAAAAATCTTCAATGTCGAAATACCCAGTGGGCACAAAAACATTAACGTCCTGAGAACGTTCTAACGACGTTCCTAGGACGTTTGTGTCAGTCCAATTGATGTCCTAAAGACGTCCCATGTTCCAAAGACGGTCTTTAGGACATAAATTGGACTGACAAAAACGTCCTAGGAACGTCTTTAGAACGTTCTCAGGCCTTATATTTTTTTGTGCCCACTGGGTACCCAAATAAATGCAAATTTGTTATAGTTTAAAGATTCCTTTAGTAATTTAAAATTCATTATTACCTCCCAGATAACAATTATAGTCTCATATGCTACGTATATTACTCGCACGCGTGCGGATTTATTCCGCACGCGTAAAGTCACTGATACAGACATATGTGTTATCATATGCGACGCATATCGCTCGCACGGATGATAGTTGATGCACGCGTGAGAGTGAAATGAGACTTTCGTGCGACTCCCCAAATTTTTAAGGCAAAATCTTTATTATTGTAGGAAAAAAGCCGGGGGAACCTAACACTGCTAAAATCGATAATCTTCTAAGTATTACATGCCCTTAAGGCCGATAGATCCTCAAGTAAATTAATTTTCTTTCTTTATCTAAAATCGGGAAAAAATTAATAATCTCGTTGTAAGTAGAGGTCTCGATAGTTTTGAAATATTTGCAAGTAACCTTATTTTGCTTATAATTTATTTTTCACAAAACATCGTTGCCTCCTGATTAATAATGTGAATAGAACATATTTTTGTTTCCGTTTCATTTGATTGTCGAAACAATTTAAAATTTTTTAAATGCTACTTTTGACAGGGAAAGCTAAAAAATCCCGTTTTTTGCTCATTTTTCATCAAGTTCAATTACTTTTTCCTAATTATACTGTTTTAGGCTCACTGCTACGTATTTAAATAATTATTAGTTGTTTGAACCGAGGGGTTGACAACTCGAACAATTGAGTGAACAACTCCTCATTTCAAGATACTTCAGAATATTTCAATGTATTCAGAAGATTTCACTGACTTCAGGGGGTTTAAAAATAATTCAAGTGATTTCAAGTGACTCCAGATATTGCAAGAGACTTCAGTGACTTCTGGAGATTTCAAAAGATTTCAGAAAAAATTCAGAAAATTCACTACAATTACGAGACTTGATTAATGTAACGAAATATTTATTCGTCTCACTACTCACAAGGGTGGGTCGAAAAAAAATTAGCAAAGCTTTTAAAAATTATTTAAGTTTGTTGAGGGTCATAAAAATTATATTTTGTCCTAGAAAATCTGAATATATTGGAAACTTACAAGATTTGTTAAAACTGGTCATATTATGCGATTTTTGCAAAACTCTTAGAATTATGAATTATTTAATCTTATTTTTGCTACGCGGAATCTCGGTATATTGATAGATCTTTATTTCAAATTTTACATATAGGTTATTAGGGACCTACAATGAAACTCAGCAGCGCTAGTCTGATTTTGATTTCCATTTTTTTCAAGAGAGACTTCAAGAGAATTCTTGTGAATCAAAGTGTTTCTATGTGAATTCCTGTGACTTCAAATGATTTCAGAAATTTCAGGAAGCTGTAGGGGACTTCAGGAGATTCCTTTACAAATGTGCACTTGACTGCACGAGTTGACAACCCTTGGGCGAAATAATGGTATTTTCTTAATGCTATGGTCTAATTGATGAATGTGAAAATCCCGGTAAGAAAGAGTGCATTGAAATACATTGAACTGATTTCAAATATGGTCAAGTTCACAACGTTTTGAATCCAAATGAATGTCGTTTTCTGTCGTTAAAGTTTTTCATTCATATGAACCTCAACTATTTTTATCTCACTTTAATTCTGTTCAATCCCATAATGTTTTTTGTCAATAAATGAATACATTGTAATTCTGTTGAAGTGGGTAGAAAGTGAGGGTAAGTTCATCCTATTTAATGCTGTGAGCCGAGGATGACCACATTCACAACACTTTTAAATCAAACGAATGTCGTTTTTTGCCATATTTGAAATCATTTTAATCAATTCCATTGCACATGTTCTTACCAGGATACGGCTTATTCTAATTAATTTTTAGAATGGTTATTCAAAATTTGTTCCCAGCCTGCCTTTATTTTTCTTTGTCATATAACAGTTATTCTTCAATATATGTCCTAAAATCTCTTTTATATCAACATTGAGGGAACGGTTGCGTTTTGTATATAATTGAATTATTTTAAGCAAGAAATTTGAGTAATATTAAATATCAGGAGGATTCATTTACAATGAAATCTTTTTCCCGATGGCTAACTTAGCCCCGGCTCTATCCACGTACATTGAATGGATTTATAAAAATAATAATAATATATTATATAATTATATATGATATTATATATATAATATAATAATACGGCGAAGCGCGTAATAGCGAGTACACGAAGTGCGAAAACCTAGAGGAACCGAGCTTCAAGTGTCAGGTAAATGTGTACAAGCGCGTAGCGCGAGGTGAATACATCATCGAGCGCGAAGCGCGAGATGAATACCAAATCGAGCGCGAAGCGCGAGGTCCAATAGGTGCGCGCCGAATTTTTCTATTATAATATTGTGTAATTGGGATTGTTGTACGGTCCCAAACTTGAATTAACTCAGTTATCGTCGTTTTTGTACTGACACTGATAATTTTTTTTTATTATCAAGTAGATAGAATAACCTACTAAGGACTTGAAGTTTCGTTGGGAGTTTATTGAAGACTCTAATGTCCTTAGACATTTCACCAATTGACCAAATTGTTTTTGTCTTTGGTTCCGGATCACTTATTATCTTAAACCTGCAAAAAATTATATTACCGAATCTCTATCTCGGAAATCTCCCACTGTCCGGAAATACCACTAAAATTATGGAAGCTTAGCTTACCTTTATAGAATGAACATCTAAAGAAGTCGCTGTTTTTTCCACAAACATCGACAGTATATTACATTAGGGGCTTATTATATTTCATTAATGTACAAACTCTACATATTTTAAAACTGAGTTATTGTACTTCGTGCTAGATTATTCTTATTTCGTGAATTTAGCATATTCATGAAGAAAAAGTTAGCAATACCAGACGACTGCAATAAACTCGTATCCTAATATAAAAATTCTGAGACTATAAACTGATTAGACTTAAAATATTGCTCTACCTGTCGTTTTATCTTTCGAAGTAATGTTTCAGACAAAATTTGTTTATTTCATGCACATCTTTCCTTTAATTTATATCATATTCTTCTAGAAAATATTTTTACTTTAAATGTAAGTGGTCTATTAGCTGAAAAAAGGGTTTTAGGCGAAAGTGTTGTGAACAAAACATGTTGTTTATGAAAAAGTAAAATGTTTTTGTCATGCTTGTTTTCACTTTTTCCACTTGAACCCTCAGTTCAGCTAAATAAGTGAAAAATGCCATTTTTTTATATTTAAGTGATGGACTGTTCGGAAGAAGGGTTTCAGACAAAAGTCTTATGAACAAAAAATGTCGTTTATAAAAAAGTAAAATGTTCTTTTCACTTTCATTTTTTCTCTGGAATACACAGTTCAGCTAGAAAAGTGGGAAGCGTCATTTTATTGATATTTAAGTGGTCTACTGGTCAAAAAAAGAGTTTGAGGCAAAATTGTTATGAACAAAAAATGTTGGTCAGAAGAAATTACAATGTTTTCATCACATTTATTTTTTCACTTGCACCCTCAGTTCAGTTAAAAAAGTGAAAACTGCCATTTTCCTGTTAAAAACTGTTCCTTTGCAAAAAAAATGAAATATTTGTATTATATTCATTTTTTTACTAGAGCCCATAGTTCAAGAGAGAAAATGAAAGGAAAAAAACATTTTTCATCTTCAGTCGCCTTGAGAGGGATCTCAGATACTTTTTTTCGGAAAATAAAGATTGCGGGAAATTTTTTTTTATTCGAGAAAAAATCTCAGGGGGTAAGGCCCAATGAATTTACGAAACTTATACTACTTCAGTAACGTATCTGAGCCAATTTAATAAATGTTCAAAGTCTCACCCTATAGTATTCTTTCTTAAAACGAAAAGATTACGACGTGTTTTTTCTTCTAAAGCTAAGAAAATAGTTAGCCAACCTAGAACTTTAAACGCCTTGCGGGAGCTCGAGAAAATTTCATATGAAAAAAAACAAAACTAGGTGGCCTTTTTTTATCAAACTGTACAAATTTATTGGTTAAGACCTTAAGAAAAAAAATATTGCATTTTAAATGGGCACCCTAATATATATATAATTAAAAACTAAAGGTTAACAACCACCGCAGGGTCCCACTGGGAGTAACTGTCATCTAAAAAATAAAAATCAAACTTTAGTATTTTAAATTTTGTTTGTTTCCCAATTTCTGGGAGACACGACTTTCCTCTACTCAAGCAAATTAATTAAGCTTAACATAGATAATGTTTTAAATTATTTATTATTATTTATAATACCATTCTCTTGGAATAATACTGGCAAATAGCAGTTTTTTCTCAAATTTTCCATTGTTTGTCCACTTTTCTCTTATAGTGAGGTAATAATCAATTCACATTTACAAAGACAATTTTTTATATAAGTTATTATTATTTTTAAAAATTGTCTTTGGATTACGTTAAAAGGTTCTGGGGTTTTTAACTTTTTCTCCACTTTTCACTTAGAGTGAGGCAATGATTAATGAAATCATGCGAAACTAATTGTTTAAACAAATTATTATTGTTTATAACTATCTTTTCCTATATTAATGCGACATAGGCGCAGTTTATCTAAAAAAAATTAATTTTCGTCTACTTTTTACTTAGTGAGGTAATAATTAATGCAATTCAATAAACATAATTGTTTAAACAATGTATTATTGTTTGTAACTGTTTTCTTTTAGATAATTGCTAGAACGTTGCGGTTTTTTCAGGAATTTCTAACTTTGCTTAGGCTTTTTATTTATGACCAAATAATAAATAAACATTAGAGCGAATCATTTTTCAAACAATCTCTTTCTTTTTTGTAATTTTTTTTTAATAAAACAAATATTTGAAATATTCTTCAAATTTTCTATATGGACCATATTGAATGTAAATTTTCCTTGAAGTAATTGATGAGAGCCTTTATGACCATTTAAAGATGTTAACGTCAGAGTTTTTTAATATTTAATTTATATAAATTTTGATGTTAAAACGATTACTTCGGACAAATAAAATTTGAGAAACAAGAAAAATATAAGAATATAATATATAATATAAGAAAAATATAATAAATAATAAGCTGAGCTAAGATAAATTTCTTAAACAATTATGTTTATTAGCTTTCATTATATATTATCTCACTAAATACAAAGTAGACAAAAAGTTATAAATTTCAGAAACAACCGCATCTATCTAGCATTACTATAAGTGCAGATAGTTACACACAATAATAATTTCTTGAAACAATTTTTTTTGTTAAATTGTTTTAATTATTACCTCGCGCTGAGTAAAAAGTGAAAAAAAAAGATTAAAATTTCAGAAAAAAACCGCAACTATATAGCATTGTCATAACATAAGATAGTTATAAACAATAATCATTTGTTTAAACAATTATGTTTGTTAAATTACATTAATTATTACCTCGTTTTAAGTGAAGAGTGGGCAAAAAATTAAATATAAAAAAAAACGCATTTTTGTAGCATTATTCCCAGAGAATATTATTAGAAATAATAATAAATTGTTTAAATATTTAGGTTGGTTAACTTAAATCATTGCCTTACTCAATTGACGATTTCCTCGCTCTCACTACAAAGTTTCAAAAAGTTGAAAAATTCGGAAAAAACCGCAACTTTCTAGCTCTATTCTAAGAGAAAATTGCATTGAACAATAATAAATGACTTAAACACCAAATTATCAGAATAAAGTACTACCTTATGTACTGGAAACACAATTTTTCACTTATCGGAGTTTTTTGATACTCTACAAAAACAGACTTATGGGGGTGATATTTAAAATTAATTTTCGATTTGATGCATTGTTGATAATTCTCATAAATATCAAGATTTTTATGTACTTTCACATCAGTGGTCCAAAATAAATCATTTACTTACAGTTTCTCTACATTTTGCAATAATTTTTTCAATAGTTTAATATCAATTACACAGGCCGACAAATTTTAAAGCCAGAGGCCAGACCTAACATTTTCGAAGTATTTTGATGCGCTGAATCCGAATCCGAGCTCAAAATTGCTCCTGTACGTCAGGTTTTCAAGATATCCTAACCTAAAATGACGTTACTTACAATGCCCGGGCAATTTGTGAAATTTGCAATTCCATGTCAAATCATGAAGTTTAACACGGATTCCCCATCACAAAAATATATATTTTTGTAAATTTGATTCAAAATTAGATAAATCAAGTTGAAATACAAAATTTTTCTTAAAAATTAGCAATTAAATACGAATAGAAACTCATTTTTTAAATATCACCCCCATACGTCTGTTTTGAAGGGTTCCAAAAAAACCTTACAAGTCAAAAATTTAGTTTTGCGAGTTTTTGGCGCTAATTATGATTTTTTTGCTGTTTTTTAAAATAAAAATGATTAATAATACTAATTTTGATTGATAATTAGATGTCTATACAAATTATTCAAACAATTTATCATTATTTTTAGCAATTTTCTTTTAGTCTTGAGTTATAAACTCGCGGTTTTTTCCAAATTTTTCAACTTATTATCAACTCTTCAGTTAAAGCGAACCAATAATAAATTAAATTTAACATAAATAATTGTTTGAACAATTTATTAATATTTATCACAATGTTCACTTAGAATAATGATAGGAAGTTGCAGTTTTTTCTATAATTTTCCAATTTTTATCCATTTTTCAATAGTGTTAGGTAATATTAAATGCAATTCAACAGACATGATTGTTTAAATAAATAATTATTGTTTATAACTATATTTTTTATTACTGCTTGCTAGTTGCGGGTTTTTTCTGAAATTGTTAACTTTTTGTTCACTTTTCACATTTTCATTAATTATTACCTCACTCTAAGTATAAAGTGGACCATAAGTTGAAAATTTCAGAAAAAGAACTGCAACTATCTAGCATAACCATAGGATAAGATGGTTATAAATAATAACAATCGGTTAAAAAACATTAGATTTGTTAAATTATATCCATTATTACCACACACTAAGTGAAAAGTGGAAAAAATGTTGAATAGTTCATCAAAAACCACAAATTTCTAGCATTATTCAAAGTAATATTAATAAAAATAATACTAAATTGTTTATACAAATATTTTTGTCAACTAAAATTAATTATTACCTCACTCCAATCCAAAAGTTGAAAATAAGTTAAAAATTCGGAAAAACCGTGACTTCCGAACTCTATTCTAAGTGAAAATTCCCAAAAACTATAATTAATTGTTTAATTAAATAAAACCCAATTTTTTACTTCTTGAATTCTTTGAGGCCCTATAAAACAGACTTCTGAGGCGATATTTAAAAAATAAGTTCTGATTCCTATTTGAACCAATGAAAATTGAAAAAAACAATTCCAATGCATTTTTAATTATTTCTCGAAAACTAAGGGAGATTCTATTTTTACATTTACCGGGCTTTTAGAGCACATCGTAAACTATCTTTAAAAATTTGTTTAAAGAAAATTAAAAGTGGATTTTTTTCAAAAATTGCATTGAAATATTTGTTTCTAAAAAATGCAAAAATTTATTAAATTTCTGTTTTCAACAAATATATTTTTTCAACTGTGTCTTATTATGAATCATAAAATAAATACATCCTAATATGTTCAAAATCACTAAAGTAATAAAGCTTTGAAAAAAGGAAACACAGCTCCAATGGAGAATATTTATTAAATTAAAAAATTTAATAATTGAAAAAATTAAAGAAATTTCTACATCAAAAATTAAAAAAATAATTCCAATTAAAAAAAAAATGAATGAAAAAAAATGCTAACTAACGCGGTACATATTAATTTGATTTTTTTTTTATCATAAAAACTGATTTTGCCGTTATACTGACAGAGAAAAGTGCGATCTTTAAACTGCGCAATTTAGAGGTTACAGATACAATAACAGCCAACTTTTAAATTTTCAGAATGTGGCTTGTTTTTTTATTGTAAGTAGGCTGTTATTGGTTATGAAAATAATTCACGGTAATAATTTTTTTATAATTATACTGAGATATCAACAAAATACATCAACTTTAACCAAATAGTTGAATTTTCAACCAAGAAG
Organism: Andricus grossulariae; assembly: GCA_011634705.1. Lineage (NCBI taxonomy): Eukaryota > Metazoa > Arthropoda > Insecta > Hymenoptera > Cynipidae > Andricus > Andricus grossulariae. The sequence continues at coordinate 138,428,165 of JAABKJ010075445.1, forward strand.
ATTAATTTTCTACCAAAAAGACGAATTTTCAACCAAATACTTAAACTTTTAGACTACAAAAGATTACCTTTTGTAACCACAAATGGAATAGTTAAATTTTCGTTGTAAAAAAAAAAGAAAATTTTAGAAGCTTTGCGCTTGGGCAACTATAATTTCAATTCTTTTCTAATTGAAATAATCCAGTTTTCAAAATTTTAATATGAAATTATTCAACTTTGAATATTTGGAAATTCTACTATTTTCGAAATTTTAATCTTAAATCATTCAGTTTTGAGATTCTTTAATCAAAAAGAACATTGTGAAATTTAAAACACTTCAAATTTCAAATTATTCAATTTTAAACGATTTTAATTAGAAATGATACAAGTTTAATTTCTTTTCATTCTATTCGAGAAATTATTGTCCTTCTTCGAAATTTTGTTTAATTTTCAATTGCTTGATTTGAAACGTTTTCGATCAATATACTTTTTTTCAATTTCAAGCACTTCCAATACGAAATTATTAATTATTGTTTTAAAAATTTGAACGCGCTCTTTGTGCGCGTGCATTTACAGTTGTCTTTATTATAATCTTTCCCCAAGTTTACATTTAATATTTACAGATAGCCACCAAAATTTTTGTATAACTTTTGCTCAAGATCCGTTAAAAACCATAAATGGGGCAGGGTTGATATTAAAACGCTGTCTCAAAAACATTTTTAATGTGACTTTCTATTTTTAAAATATGATCGAAAAGCTATTTCAATTCGAAATATTCTAACCACTCCTATTGACCGTATTTCGAAACAAATTTGAACCAAAAAGCGACCGTTAGTTGTTGCCCCAACCTAAAGAATAATAACCCGCAGTAGAAAAACTGAAATAAATACAGAGAAAGGTTGAAAGAAAAAGTGAAATATTCAGGCTCGAATCATCTGCATATCTAAATAATCGAGTTGTATGTGTTGTGCAAGGAGAAGGAGGAAACGGGAGAGGGAGAGAGAGAGAGAGAGAAACAGCATAAGGGAGATATAAAAAACAAGAAAGAGTGAAGGAGAGTGAAAAAGAGGGAGAGAGATAAAGAAAAAGGTAAAGGGCCCATGATAGAGACAGGGGGAGGGAAACAGGGAGGCAGACAGAGACAGATATCTGTTGTAGAGAACGAAAAGGACGAACGGCGTGTGCGCAGTGTTCATCGGGTACCCGGCGTTCCTGATTTGCATTGCAAATCCTCATTGGGTTCCTTGAACCAGATCCGATTGGCTGCTGCCAGTACCGCGAATCTAGATCTATCTCTTTCTGCATTGGCCTTTAATCCCGGGGACGCGCGTCATTGATTGTCGATTGAAAATCACTCCCCACCCCCTTCACCACTTGAATCTTTTACTTCCCCCTGCCCACCCCTCTTCAATCCCTTAAATCGCGTTTTAGTTTGCCTTTTTCTTCTTGTCTCTTTCCAAGTACCAAAGAGCTTTTCAACCCCGTTTAACGACGCTGCTCGCATTATAATCGACACCCGGCGAGTGCATCGGCAGCTGTCGATAATGAATCGGGCACACGGGACGTGTCTTCTTGGTCTGATTTATCGACTGATTTGCATTCGCGGAATCGGGGCAAAGCAGGCGAGCATCGTTGTTGAACGAGGGTATACTTCCGGAAGGCTACTGGTGAGTTGATTGCGGACCCACGACACGATTTGGAGAACGGAAGTTGTTAGTGTTAGCAGAAAAAGGAGAGCGATTTAATTCTTTTTTTACTTTTATGTAACAAGTAGATATATGCCATACATTTATTAATATTATCTAAACCTCAATCAGTGCACAGTAAAAAAAATTGTTCAAAATGATACCGAAATCAACATCATTTTGATATGCAACAAAAATGATACCGAAATTAACGTCATTTCAGACAAGATGGAGAATAAACATTTTTAATTAAATTTTATTCAGAAAAAAGATCTTCTCCTTTCACAACCGCTGGGATACGAACACCAAGTCAACAGATTTCCGGTCAGGTGCTCTAACCACTGAACTATTAGAGAGATCAGAGGAAGGATTCTTTTTTCTGAAATACGCTTTATTCTGCAAGATGTTATATACAAATCAATTTTCAATAGAAATCTGTATTATCATCGGAGAAGGTAACGGATCAAGAAGAGAAATCCACACACACTGTGAAAATGGAAATCTACAATATCGATCAAAGTTATATCCTCCACTACAGAAAATACTTTAACGTCATTTCAGACAAGATGGAAAATAAACATGTAAAACGCTAACCTAACCTGAAATCGTAAGGAAATTATGATTCTTCTTCAAAATCTCATGATTTCCATTAATAATTTAAATTTATGATTAAAGCACTATAACACAATTCGAAACATTTGAATATTGTAAATTGAATTTTTTAAACAAATTTATTTGATATAAATCTAATGACTTTTGTTTAAAAATACCAATTTCATGTGAAACACGCCAACATAACATAAATTTGCTGACAAATAATTGTTAATATTCTTGAAAATCGAATGATTCGTTATTAAATACACCAATAATTTCCGACAAAAAAACTAAATAAAAAAAAAATAAAAAATGAAATTTTGTTAGAACTATAATGATTTTTGTTTTAAAATATCTATTGTTCATAGATTATGATCCATTAAAATCTAATGATTTTTGTTCAAAAATGTAAATTTCTGGAGAATACGAAAATACGAAAAACACTGCGAAATATACCAACATAAGGCACGTATAACATTTCAATAATTTATTATATAAACAAAAGTTTCTGAATTCGCAAAATGTTTTCTCTGATTTTTGCTTGTGCATTTAATTATTAAAATTTCAATTATAAGATATAAAATAAACTTTATGTAATGAAAAGCCAATCATGTTTTCGACAAAAATCATTGTGAGATTTGAGAGACTTAACGCTACACCACTTTTTTAAATAGGAATCCAGAGCATAAAAAGGAGACACTAAGACGATGAGAATTGGTACTTGGGTTTTCATCTATGACAGCAGCAAGAACACTGAATGAAAGATTCCAATCGTGAGAGAACAATGGAACGGAATCTGCAGATTAAAATTTCAAGGAGCCAGGTGCACTGGTACTAGACCTCATAAGTTCTCTACTTCAATCCATTATGAATAATGTGGTTTCACGTATGCAAATTACCAATGAAAATATTATTCTCATCTGAAGGAATAAAATAAAACTCTTATTTTACAGTTAGCATTTTTAGACTTAGAAATTTAATTAATTTAAGAACTTTCATTTCCCTCAAAGAAAATTTTTTGCTGTATAATTTAATTGCAAACGCAAAACAAAATTTTAGGAAAAACAAATAGCTGGGTAGGGAAGCTGTAATGAATCGTGAAAAGAAGTTTTGAGAAGAAAATAATTAAAAATCGATTTAAAAAATACTTAAACTGATCAATTTTGGAATCTATCGACTTATTGATTTTTATTTAGAGCTAATTTCAAAACATTTATTACATATAAATTTGCGATTAAATAACAGAAGAATTTTTTTAGTCAAGTACTTGAAACTTATATTAGGAATGTGTGTACAGTAGAGTGGCCCTTATATTTCTTTTTTTGGAAATCGTTTAATCCTACACGCAATTCTGGCGCGAATGTCCAAAAGTAGAATGTCCTACAAATTTTATATATATATATATATATGGGGCATAATTTCTGAAGTGTACCCACCTCCAAAATGAAAGTTGTCCGATCCGGCTAAAAATTGGCCTAATTGTAGTTCTATTAGATAGTACTTCTCACACCAAAAATTAATTCATTTTGATAATTATTAAACGTTTCAAAGGAGTGATCACTAACGCAAAACTAACTTAGAAGCTTGTCCTGTATCGTGATCCGCAACGCAACATGAGGTCAAGAGCCGGATTGTGAGTTTAACGTAATCGCATCACGAAAATGGATAACATAAACGAATAACTTAAACGAATAACGAAAACGAATACCGAATATCGAATTTGAAAATAACGCACACCGAATCATCTAAAAATTTAAAATCGAATCAAACATCCTTGGAAACCATTAAATCGCAGCATATCAGCAGCGCAGTTTTTAGCAGCTGACAATAAAAACAACTTACAATCAGCGCAAGTGAACCAGCGTGAACGTAAATTTTTCATGCCTGTTATCGGATCATTGTTTCCATGTACATTTCCTAACCATATTTATTGTTCCGTGTTCGAATTGCTCTATTTTAATTCGTGAAACAACTATAATTGTTGTTTGAAAGGGATCCAGCAAACGTTGCTCTATATAAAAAACTCGTTCAAGAGCGTGTCACTCTAAAGACTAAAGTAACCAAATTAAAAAATGATGTTGAAAGGCCAGCAAGTGAGATAATTGAAGAGGTATTACGAGAAAAGTTCGCGAGAGTAGAAAACATTGAAGGTCGTTTTATTACGACTAAATCACAAATCGAATCGCCAGATTTGTAAATGGATTTAGACGCAAGAAAAAAAGAGAGGAGTGACTTTGAGGAAGAAGTTTGTTTCGCAATCGGAAAGGCCAAGGCAATTTCCGCAGCGGATCATTCGTCTAATGCGTCAGTTATACAATCCACAAATTTTTAGATTTCAGTTCTTCACACGGTCCAGGCAGCTCTAATTGCGATCCTTCAATTCAGAACAAGAACTCATATAATTCGGGAAGATCTAATGCTACTGTAGATGATATATCTCTTATAGATCATCCAATAAATGAAATCGTCGAAGCAAATTATCCGGCTTCCAGAATAGATTTACCTAAATTCGATGGCTCCCACATATAATTACCAGGTTTGAGTAATACTTTTGAATCGGCGGTCCATAATAATCGAAAATTTACTGATTTGGAAGAATTAATGTATCTGCGATCATGCCCATTAGAAAAGGCAGCAGAAAAACTTGAATCGCTAGAGACTACTTCCGCGAATTATATAGTAGCTTGGAATATTTTAGAAAAATATTCTGATACTGTGATCGTTGAAAGCGCTATGATATATTCTTGATAATGCGTCAAAGCACCGTCGTGCAATCAAGGCCCCAAGCAAATCATGTTTGGAATCCTTTCCAATGGATCTAATTGTCTTGATATTAGATCTACAATCGCGTTTCAAATGGAAGAAACAAACTCAATGATTCGCCCTTTCAGCTATGAGCCAATTGCTCGAATTTCTAGATTCTTGCCAAAAAGTTCTTGAAACTAATGAGATCATGGAGAGCAAAACACTACATCAATCAGGTAAATTTAATTTGAAGATTCCTAAAAATAATCAACACTTAAATCGACGTCAAAACGGAAAAAATGACAATAATCGAAATCTATCCTCGTATGCGACGCAAGAGAAACCGTTCTGTCATTCATGTAAGGGTTATCATTTCACGCAATACTGTCAGCCCCTCGCGAATGCGACGGTCTATGAGAGTCTTAGCATTGTGAAAAGGGCAAATCTGTGTTCCAGTTGCCTTAAGTCAAATCACAGCGTGGAGTACTGCAGATCCAGTCATTGCAAATCGTCCTATAAAATACATCATTTTTTATTGCATGTAGAGAACGAGAGACCCGTGAAATCGGCTTATATAAATGCAATATGTTTTAAAATTAGCAAAATCAAATTTGTCCAAACAAAAAATTTACATTTCTCTTGGTCCTGTGAATTCAATGCCATCAAGGATAGAATATATGACAAGCGCGACGGTGAAATCGCGTATCAATAATTTCCCACCGCTTGGTTGCGACTTCCTTGTCGATCTCTCAGCCAATCGGCGGGCTCGACGCCGTTTCCTCCACCACAGGCAGCTCCGTGCGGAGGTGAACGAGAGTCGGGAGTGGCTCTCGTAAGTGAGTTCGTTTACGAATATTCTTGAGGACAGTCGCACCAGCCCTGGCCTCTCTCGCCGTGCATGCCTCAAACTCGCAGAAATAAACATCTCAAGTGTAAATTACTTGGAATTCTTTCCTTTTCGCGTTACCTTCTTTTTTCTTCAGTTCACAGTTCGCGTTTCCTTCTTTTGCAGTCTTGAATCATCGGTTAGATTTTGAATTCGAATAGTGGTTTTTCAGTTCTTCGCCAAGTACTTTGAGTACTCGGAAATTCTCTCAGTGGCACTCTCACAGGAGTGACGGGTCCCTGATCTTCGTCACCTTCAACAGTTGCTTGTGTCTCGCAGTGTTGCCAGTGGTACTCTCACCAGAGTGACGGGTCCCTGGTTTTCTTCACCTTCAACAAATCTTTTCCCTTGTACCTCACCGTGTCACCAGCGGTACCCTCACAGGAGTGACGGGTCCCTAACCTTTCTTCGATGGATATTAGTGACGAAGTTCTTCAGTTGGTGGTACCCCCAGGAGGTTGGTTCCTGGCTTGCCACAAGTAGGTCGTTCTTTTTTCATCCAGTTCGGCAGTGAAAATGACAGGTGGCCCTTAGGAGTGTGAAGCACGGGGCTTTACTCACCCCGATTGAACAGGCCAGACAAGCCGCCGCTGCCAGACGCGCCGCCCAGAAAGAAGCGGCGCGCAACCAACGTGTCGCAGCAGCCAGACGCGCCGCTGAGGAAGAAGCGGCACGAATTCGACGTACCACCGCCGTTCAGCGCGCTACCGCACCAGCACCAATACGCGCTGGCACCGGCCATCTGAGTTACCATCCGGCAGAACCGGCCTTGTTTCGTCCCGGTGAGTGGCAGCTATTGGAAATCCGACGAGGACGGCCATTCACTAGAGAACCCCGTCAGCGTCGCCCTAATAGACAGGTGGTACCCCTGACATTGTGGGTCCCCAGTTTCGTCGAAGAGCCCTGGTAAGTTTTTGCACCGGTGGAAATAACTCGACATGATTTACCAGGATCCGCTACTTCACATCCACCGGTCGTGGTGGATTGTCCCAACACGCCGCCACGCCCCTGGGCGTTAGTGGTTCCCCCATCACCTCCGCTACCCTCCCCGAGTAGCTTCATACGTTTCCGGATACCAGCAACTCCTGGATCACCTCGAGCAGCGCAGGAAACACGAGCCGATTCACCGGCCCGGCCTGAGCGCGCCTTCATGCAACCGAGCACTCCCAGAGAACTGAGGGAAACCCCGCCCGCACAGACAGAGAAAGAAACTGACGGAAGTCCTGACGCGGAAGTTCTCTTACTTTTCGCCGGTCGCACGCCGGAGACATTCTCTCCATCGCTTCTGAATTCACCATTGCCTAACCCTCGCCTCCGGGTCGTTCATTCCTCTGGACGTAATCTGCTGGTGAGTCCGCGTTGGGCCTTTCCTTCCTTGGCCTTAGGGCCACCTTCCTTAATCAGCAACCTATCCTTCATAACCTTTTTCCCCCCACTCGTCAGCCAGCAAAACGTCCCGCAAGGAATGAGCGAAATGGACACTTGGCTCGCCGCCCGCGCGCAAGAAAGCGCCGCCCGCGCTCAAGAGCGCACCGCTCGCCAACCACAGAGGGGCACTTAGACGCACCCTCTTTCTCACTAGAGCAGAGTATATTGTAACGGACAGCTCTGCTAAATGTGGTAGTTCCGAAAAAAAGGGTAGTTCTGAATTTCGGGTCATTTTGTACCAATTGAAATTTTTTCCTTATAATTTATGAAAAAAAAATATATATATTATTTTCGATCAATACTTTTAGTATTTATTATCACAATTTGAGGTATGTACTCGCCACCGTATTTAAGCATTTCAGCACTAATACTGTCTACACCAGCAGCCTTACCATTTTTTAACTTCTTAATTATATCTCTAAGTTCATTGACACAGACTTTCTGAATTGGGTTTTCTAATTCATTATGTTCTATACTCGAAAACAAATTGAGCCAAAGTTACAACATTTGGAGAGATTACAGTCCCGAACGATGTTTATTATTGTTTATATAGGACTTTCTCTCTATATAGCGTAGCCCTTTTAATAGAGGGAAAAAATGTCCAGTCATTTCCCTGTTTTTCCCCAATTCAAAAAACTTTTTCTCGACCACAAAAATTAAAAAATTCAACCTCTTAAAGTTACAAATTTTTCATATGAAGGTATAAAAACTTAACTACAGATTAAAACACTCTAATTGGAACTTTTTTGAATTTTAGCTTTTAAAATTGAAGCTTAAATTTTTTTAAATCAAACACTCAATAATTTACACGTAAAAATGGAAGCTTTTAACACTTTTCAATTTGCGCAATTTAAAATTAAGTGCCGTCAAACTGCAAGATAAAATCTTTTTAACTTTTATGAATTGTAAATTTAAAAAATTTAAAAACATGAATCTACGCTATTATTTTCAATACTTAATTTGTAAACTTTCAAAATTATACAATTTTAAAGCATTTTAAGTCAGAAAATAAAAAATGGAACAATTATTCTTTTGTTTAAAACATCACACTTGTTACACAAGAATTTATTGTTTTTTAATTTAAAGTCATTGAAATTTAATAATTGTTCAATTCTTGTTTATACATCAAAATTTGTTTTTGTTTTTATTTCCTTTTAAATATTTGAAATTCGTAAAAAGCTTCAAAATTTAATTTGGGAATCCTGAAAAATCTACATTAGAATTTTTTTAAATCTTTTCAAATTTTAAATTATATTTGAAATTTGATTTAAGCTTCTAAATATATATTTTTTTAATTATTTGAATTTTACCTAAACATTTTTTAAATCCTGAAAAATTAAAAAATCGCCTTAAAATCTTCCAGATTCTTTTTCGACAATTTTGGAAATTTTTGGAAATCTTTTTATACATCCTCTTCAAACTAATTCGTAAAAATAAAAAATCATTATCCATTTTCGTAGAAATGTTAATCAAATTTTTTCATTCCGCTGAAACCTTCCAAAGTACTTAAAAAGCTTCTAAATTTTTTGTTCGAAATTTTTTGTTTGTACATGAAAACACAACAATGTCACTAACGAATTAACATTTTTTTTTAATAGAACAATTACAATTGTAATCTGAACTTTGTACGACTCAAGAGTTTTATCTTAAACAATTCAGTTTCAAATTGTTTAGTTTTGAATATTTGATTCATAATTTCTCATTTTAAATGAACAGTGAATTATTGCTAAGTTTAAAAAAAATCATCTTTTTCCTAATTAATATTTTCAAATTCAATAGGTTAAAAATGGAATATTTTAGACTGAAACAATATTTGAATCCAATTTGAAAGTATTTGAAAATTTAAATGGTTTAACAGATTCAAAATAGACTTGTAAAATGAATTATTGTTCAATGTTCAATACTCTAACTACAGTTTCTATATATAATCGAAAATTCGACTCTCTATTTAGGTATGATGAAAACGTTTATTTCTCCAAAATTTTGAATTTCAAACACTTTTAATTTTTAGTTGCTTCATTGTTTAAAATTGCATTAAAACATTTTTGTAATTCAAAATGTGCGCTTGATAAGGTTTTAAATTGAACACTTTAAACTCAAAATGACATTTGAAGTTTTGGGGAGGGTTTTGTATTGAAAAATTGTTACATTTCCTGTCAATAAATAAAGTCATTGTAATTTCACGATTTTTTCCAAAACTTGCAGTTAGTAATGTATAAATGAAAATTTTTGATAATATTTGTCAATTGGAATAAAAATTCCAGGACCATGAGCAAAATTCAAGTACTTTTCCAGGTTTTTTTCAGGTAGAGAAAAATTCAAGGACTTTTCCAGGTTTCAAGGATTTCCAGGGCGCTAGAACACCCTGAATTTCGTAAGAAAAAATCTGCCTCAGTCCTGGTTCGAACCCGCTACCGAGGCTTCATCGCCTTCAGCAGATTTTTTCTTGATCTTAAACAAGTGACTGAAAAGTGATTTGTAAAAAAAAATGACTAAAAGTGACTTTGCGGCAGCCCTGATTATTCCTGACAGTTACTTAAACTTTAAAGTACTTCTTACAGGAATTCCCTGACTTTTGCCATTTTTTCAAAATCCGGGACTTTTCTCTGATTTCCATATTTTCCCATACCTTCGACCACCCTGTTAAAATAAGTAAATTAGATTTAAAATATGGTATGGTCTTGACTTGAGGATCAAGTTGTAGAAATAATTTATGAATAGGAGGAGTGAATTATTGGCCTGATGAATACGACCTTCCCTTAAGTTGGTTTGAGCTTTGAGTGTTCAGTGAGCACTCAGACCTTTTGGCTCGCCTTTTCGTTATGGTTATTACTTCCTCATGACCTGGAACCTGGAGTCAACTTACGCGTGTAGATCCCGAAAGTCAAACGGAAATCGATTTTCAGGGAAAAGAAATAAATAAAACGTCAATTTTGACATTCATATAAAAACAGCAACACCCACTTGAAAACTATTAAAATATACGAGTTTTTGTACTTTTTTATGAGCCTTGAGAACATTCTTTGAAGTCCTCTTAAAGTTAAAATAATCATAGGACAATAATTTAGCCTGCTATTCTTTATGTTTAGGTGGTCCAGAAGAGTCCCGTGACTAATTTTCCGGAAAAGAATACTAAAGGTTTCTAAAGATGCGTCAGTTTTAAATTCGGATTCAGGTTTCATGTGTTCAATATTGAACATTTTTGAGCTGAAATATTAAAACTTCAATTATTTTTAAATTAAATGTTCCAAATCTAGTATCTGTATTTAGAGAGTGGTTTAAATTCAATTACCTAAATTAAGTCACCATAATTTTAAGCAGTGTCTAGAGTTTCTTAAAAAAAAAGGTTTTCCATGACAAAAAAAATTCCTAGGTACCTTTTTTTACAGTGAAAAAATACTTTTTATATACCCAAACTCTGATCTTATAGTAAAAAATCCAAAAAAAGTCCAATCCAATCATTTTTTTCTGTTACAATCCAAGTGAGTTCAATTCCGTGTGTAATGGGCTTTTTTTTATTAGAATTGGTTGAAATTTTACTGAGTTATCAAATTTTAAGCTAATTTCCGTTTAATTTTCAATATATTAATTAAATTTTCAACAAAATAGTTGAATTTTCAAACCAAATTGTTAAATTTTCTACTTGCAAAGATGAATTTTCAACAAAAAATTTAAAGTTAAATTTACAGTTCAAAACTTAATTTTCAACCAAAGAGATGGATTTTCAAATAAAATGATGGAATATTCAACTGGATTGCTTAAGCCTTAAATTATTAGTAAAACAAAAAAATTAATTTAAATAAACAAATTTTCAACTAAATACTTCAATTTTCAAATAAAAAAGATAAATTTAATAATCAAATATTTGAATTTTCAACCAAAGAGATCAATTTTCTACTAAAATGATGGATTACTCAACTGGATTGCTTAAATTATCAGTTTAAAAAATTAATTTGTAACCAAAAAATAATTGTTCAACAAAATAGTTAAATTTTCAACCAAAGAGACGAATTTTCAACAAAAAAGTTAATTTTAACCCAGAAGTTGCAGTTTTAACCAAAAGAAGAAATTTCAAGCACAAAGATTCGTTTTATACCAAAAAGCAGAATTTTCAACTAAAAAGGGTTCATTTTCCACCAAGAATGAAAAAATTACATTTTCGGGTAAGAAACTTCCCTCATCCCTTCCACCTCCTTTCCTTTCAATATAAAGTGTTTTGAACTGGGATGATTTCACAAATATTCTAAGATGTCCAAAAATAGTATTGAAAAAATGTATTTCACTCTACCCTACCCTCTGTCTAATGTGCCTTATGTACTGTAATAAATCTATTTCTAATATCAACAGAATGACTAGATTATTCATACCCATCAGTGCTGTTGTGATGTTTCTACTCTGTACCGGAATGGCTGATGTTGATTCATCAAATGATGATGTACATGATTTAGTCAATTCGCTACCAGGTAAAGATATCGTGATTGACACAGTCCATGATTATCTTCAAGAACAAGAAAAGCGATTGGGCACTCTCAGGAAGTAAGTCACCAAAATTTAAATTTTTTTACACAAGTTTTATTCGCAAATTTTGTTCATTTTTTATATACGCAATAGTCGTCCTATAAGATAAACTTCCCAGTAATTGTGACATTTGAAGCAGTAACCGTGACGCCCATCCTTCTGCTTTTTATGGAATTTGAATCAATTGGAATTCCATTTGACCGACCTGGTTGGAAAAATGACAATCCAATGATTTACTTTCTATACGAGGTCTATCCGGGAAGTACCCAAACTTGTGTTCTTATATTGAACCTACTGCGCTACTGTCAGAAAAAAGTATTTACCATCAGGGGGAGGGGGGCTTTGTGAGGCCTCATACTAAGTGACGCAGACCTGTGAATCTTTGGTCGACTAGTGTAAGTAGTTATGCAAATTTCTTACCGCGTGCGCATCGCATTCTAGGATGACGGAAAGTACTGAACAAGCAGTCTAAATTAAACTTTGCCAAACACTTGGAAACTCAATTTTGAAAACCAACATTATGATTCTGAAAGTGTTTGGTGAGTCTATGGGTGTTCGCACTGCACAAAACTCCTCAAAATGTGGAACCAAGAAGGTGTTGTGCACATTGCATATGCTTTAAAAGCTCATGCGGCACGTATACTTTTTTCAGAACAAGTCTGCTAAAATTTTGACTTTCGATTAGGCATTTCCAATGTTGACGGCTGATAATTCTAAGAGCTGAGGGCTAATAGAACTGAAAGAGCCTTAGAATAACAAATAAGAGGTAGATAGAATTTTAGTGATATCTTTTTTTGAAATATAGCGGGATAATTGGGATCGAATTATAATATTTTCCTGAGGCTATGTCGGAGACCTGACACGATGGGGTGAAATGGACTTCGAATTTAGTTTCAGCGAACCCAAAAACATAGATTCAAAATGGCCTATTTACCATTAAGATAAGAACTTATGAAAGTATTCAGGCTACAAATTTATTTGAAAGACTTGTGGAGCCTTTTGACATCGCACCCATTTTTCATCTTTCTTGTAACTAGAATTAGTCCTGAATGAAGAACATAAGAGAATGCAATTGAATTTCCACGAATGAGCAATAATATAATAGAAAATACATATCAGATATAAATGAAGAAAAACATTGTTTTCTAATTTATAGAATAAAAAATATTTTAGCACATTTAAAAAAAATGGATCAATTTTTTATTATACCTTAAAGACAACATTTTATTAAAGTAAGGTCACGTCGATGGAGTTTACGTCAAAGAAGAGCAACACAAAACTTTTCCCAAAGTTTTGAAGTAAAATGAATTGAAAAATACTTAGGTAAATTATTTTCTGTTGCCCTGCTACAAATACTTGTCTTTTATTCAGTAAATTTTGTTATAAAGAATAAAAGTTATTGGAAGCTATGTGGACGGATACTTATAAAAATCCATTAGGCTTTCTTGGACTTTTTTTCTAATTGCAAAGAAAGTTCTCAATCTTGACACTCAAAACTCACAGGATGATTAGCGAGATATTTTTTTCTTCAATCCGACGTCCAAGCAGGTCCCGAAAAGATATTCCTATTTGTCAACTCAAAATTTGAATTTTCGATTCTTTCAGTAGTATTTTCAAAAACTGAAACCAAAATATCTAGTATTATCAAAAAATAGTTTAAAAAAATTATGGGCTTTTTGAAAAGCAACAATTCTCCTTCTTGACTCTTTCAATTATCTGTAGTAGTTTGGCTCAACATTAGAATTGTCGCGTAATTCGTTTTCGATGCATAAAAGGAAAAAACAATCCTAACAGAAAATGGCTAAAACAAAAGTGGTAGATATATTGAAGGTCTGTAATTCTTTTTGAATTGTTTTCACGTATCTGTTGTCTTTTGGCGTATAAATAGAATCATCGAGTTTTTGATAGCACTTTCGATGGATAAAATCGTAAGCGCTGCTCAAGGAATGCTGGTTGGGCAACTAGTTCTTTCTTTTAGGGCCTAAAAAAAGTGTACCATAGCTCAATTTAATCCGTTCATTTTTTTGAAACTTATTGTGTTCACGGGCAGACAGACCGATTTGCAAGAAGTCATCGCTAAAACTTGTTTTTCAGCTTCAGGGGTTCTCATAGCGTAAAGATCCGTTGAAAAACTGTGGTGTGAAATTTCTGACATTTCCAATACATAGTCGATCATAAATGATGAGACTGTAATAATTAGTCAAAATAGGCAACATGGGGCTACAAAAAAGGGTTTCGTAATCTATTTAGTCACTCAAATCTCTCTCTCCAAAGCTCTTTCCCGTCTCCTTCCTTCCTGCCGGAAAAATATACTCAATTATACTTTCCATAATTGAAATATTACTATTGGTGGTATTGTTGGAGAGAGAAGAAATTATTTTTCAGAACGAAACTTTGAAATTTACTGTCATTAATAATGAAAGGACTTTGATTTTTCAACAAAATTTTTCTTCTTGTCGGCTCTGAGTTAGTTTTGAAGCGGATGAGAAGCCCCTCGGAGCTCCCCTCGCGCTCCAGCTATAAAGCCTACTGTGCCACATCCTTATCTATTCGCTCTAAGTAGTTGACCTAAGACCTTTTGGTGAAGTCCGGTATATCGACCACTGATCGCATTATAATTTCCTCAGGTTGCGTAAAATCGGCAACAAGGGTTTACTGCCGGAGCTGAGCTAATATCGGGGACTGGAATAATACATGCATGGGCGTATCATCATCTCTGCCAAAATTTTTGCACTGTGTCGTTGGGTTTTACCTTATTTTGTACGTCTGATAGTTCAAGAAGTTGCGCATAGTTAGCATCTTAACCACTGTCCTTATGTCTTATTTGGGTCAACACAAGATTTCCCTGACTCTGTCCACTCTGCACGTATCACCCAGGATGAATTTTGACCTGTCGGCAAACCTGAATTTGTTCCCAGCATTCCCGGTGCTTTGTTCAAATCCAGCTTTAGATTATCATTCTGATGCAGCAAGAGGCTAGTCCTGGTAATGCCTTTTCATTGCCCATGCTCTCTATGTGACCAGGAACCCATATGAGTGACTATTTTTTTCTGAAAGTTATTTTAACGCCACTACAATGCACCACAGGTGGGGCGATAGGACCCACGCCTGTGGGCAGCTCCATGGCACTATATTTCTAACAAGATTTTTGCCCTATCTGGTTTCGAGTCTCCCCCGGCGTAGCATGCTTATCATGCTCATCATGTCTGTTCAGGTTACTAGCTGCACGGAAAGAAATTTAGGAGAGCTGTTGCGTTTGATGTAGCAGGGCAACACAACCACGATTTTAACGCGACAGCAGCGCCATTTTGCGTGAAGCAGCGGCCTTAAAATGTGGTGCAACTCTGCTCTCTTATGTTTGGGAACACTGCTGTCCCGAACAAGAAAACGTAAACGTACTACAGTAGTCGACCCGACTTCGGCTGAAATGAAAAATGTTAACTTTGAAAAAGTTAGCCTAAAAGCTTTTATAAATTGAAGAATAATTGTTTATTTAAAGATTTTTAGCATGTGATTTTCCTGTGTTCACGTCACTCAGGTACTAAATAATGAATAAAACGCATATAAATATTATTTGCACAATGTTTCTATCGGTTCTATTTAATATTGTTGTAACTTGTGTAAATTGTATTTGATAAAATCAGTGAATTTTTTCTACCGAGCTCAAAATTCAAGCACTTTCAGAACAAATTCAAAAATCTTTATTTTATGTTTTTATGCAATCATTTGTGAAATATTTCTGTAGATTACACAGATTAATTGCATTCCTATACATTTTTGTGTCATGAAGACATTACGAGTTCTTTCATGAAGCACAAATAAAGACATATTTGTTTTATTTTGCATATAAATAGTACCATTTCACATATTTGCATGGACAGAAAAAACTTGATTCATAATATAATCGCGAAATTGTATAGGTGCATATTCGGGTTTTCAAATAAACTTTCATAGCACATAAGCTCAAACGTCAAACCACTTTAGCTCCAAATTATTTGTCTAATCATAGTTAGTATACAATTTCTGTTCTTATAAATCCTTAGTAAACAATCGTAATTATCATTTGATCCTAATAAACAACAGCTTATATAATTCATTAGAACATACCCTAGAATTTTATTACTTGAGTTTGATTAAACAAATTATTTATTCAGAGATCAAGTTCTGTTCCTCTAAAAACACATGCATACAAGTTACAAATTTGGCAAAAAACCGTTTTTAATGACAACATTTACAATTGAAAAGTGATAAACGGTTCCATATGCGTAAATTATTGAGCGTTTGAATTAAAAAAGTTTGAGGCAATAATTCTAGAATTCCAAATTCAAGAATATTCCAATTTGTGCGTTTTGATTTGCAATTAGGTTTTTATAACATTGTATGAAAAAATTGATATCATTAAGAGTTCAAATCTTTTAATTTCAATGACCTTGTACAATTTTTTCAGTATTCTACCATTCCTTCAAAGTTTGAACATAGCAGTTTCTTTTGTAGCAACTATCATATACACATCTTAATTTTTAATTCAAAATTGATTTTGAGCTTTCATACCCAAAAAAGGTCTGAAACCTTTTTGATAAGATATTTTCTTATTAGATCCAGGCTAGTCGAATTATTACAAGAGCCCCGGATGCCAAAAAAAGGGAGTGTTCTGTGCTCTTGTACAAAAGCTGAAACATTTATCACACGGTAAATACGCAGTTTATATCATCTGTTGACTGAACCTTAAAGTCCTTATTCTGTATGCTACTAATTGAATCTTTTAAAAATATGTTTCAGATGAGCATGATGCCATTATCCTCTATCTTTTGCCTACGCTTATGAAGCCAAAAAATTCGAGCCGTTCAGGGAAAACGTTGAAGATTTGGGTACCGAAGTACCAGTCAAAAAACAAAAAGGAGTGGAAAAGCTGCACAAAAAACAAAATCAAGACCTATTTTAGAAAAAAATGTACTTACCTATACTAAATTTCTTTTATGAAGTTATATGTATACTAAATTTATTAAGTGTACAGTAAGTTTCATTCACATATTTGAATTTCATAGTTTCTGTATACTAAAATTCATATACGTGTTTACTGTATTCAGCTGCGCAAGCGCGTTTTGATTTCCGCGAGTTGGGCGACGTGGCCGGCGGCATTTGTTTGCGTTCTTTTCTAATGCTAAAAATTTCGGCTTCTTTCTGCGAGGATATGCGAAGTCTTCTCTTTAAAAGGTATGTTTAATTTATTAACGTAAATGTAACTCAACCATATGATTATTTGAAAATTAAAACTTTATTCTATAATTTCATCTTTCATCTGATCACGTTTACAGATGATGAAGACGGAACCCATGCGAAACGGAACGCGTATACTGAATTTAGTATATGCGTGTACTAAATTTCGTATACATGTATACTGAATTTAGTATACGCGTATACTTTTTAAACTGAGTATGATTGTTGATCGAAAATCTGATTTTGGATTCAGAATATGAATTTCGAGCTGCAGTAGGATTTAGTAAACTGAGTATAATTGTTGATCCAGAATTTGATTTTGGATTCAGAATCTGAATTTCGAGCCATAGTAGGATTTTGTAAACTGACTATGATTTTCGATCAAGAATCTGATTTTGGATTCAGAATCTGATTTTTTAGCTGCAGTAGAATTTTGTGAGGTAAAGAAGAGTATAATTGTTGATCCGGAATCTGATATTGGATTTAGAATCTGATTTTGGATTCAGAATCTGAATTTCGAGCCGTAGTAGGATTTTGTAAACTGAGTACGATTGTTGATCCGAAATTTGATTTTGGTTTCAGAATCTGATTTTGGATTCACAATCTGAATTTCGAGCCGCAGTAGGATTTTCTTAACTTAGTATGATTGTTGATCCGGAATCTGATTTTGGATTCAGAATCTGAACTTCGAGCCGCAGTAGGATTTTGTAAACTGAGTATAATTGTTGATCCAGAATCTGATTTTGGATTCAGAATCTGAATCTCGAGCTGTTTTTATAAACTGAGTATGATTCTTGATCCGGAATCCAATTTTGGATTCAGAATATGAATTTCTAGCTGCAGTAGGATTTTGTAAACTGAGTATGATCGTTGATCCGGAATTTTGTTTTGGATTCAGAATCTGAATTTCGAGCCGCTGTAGGATTTTTTAAACTGAGTATGATTGTTGATCGAAAATCTGATTTTGGATTCAGAATATGAATTTCGAGCTGCAGTAGGATTTCGTAAACTGAGTATAATTGTTGATCCAGAATCTGATTTTGGATTCAGAATCTGATTTTGGAGTTAGAATCTGATTTTGGATTCAGAATCTGAATTTCTAGCCATAGTAGGATTTTGTAAGCTGAGTATGATTGTTGATCAAGAATCTGATTTTGGATTCAGAATCTGAATTTCGAGCCGTAGTAGGATTTTGCAAACTGAGTATAATTGTTGATCCAGAATCTGATTTTTGACTCAGAATCTAATTTTGGATTTAGAATCTGAATTTCGAGCTGTAGTAGGATTTTATAAACTGAGTATGATTGTTGATCAAGAATCTGATTTTGGATTCAGAATCTGAATTTCGAGCCATAGTAGGATTTTGTAAACTGACTATGATTGTTGATCAAGAGTCTGATTTTAGATTCAGACTCTGAATATCGAGCCGAAGTAGGATTTTTTGAACTGAGTATGATTGTTGATGGGGGAATTTTATTTTGGATTCAGAATCTGGTTTTTGATTCAGACTATGAATTTCGAGCTGCACTAGGATTTTGTAAACTGAGTATCATTGTTGATCCGGAATTTCATTTCTGATTCAGAATCTCAATTTCGAGCCGCAGTAGGATTTTTGAAACTGAGTATGATTGTTAATCGAAAATCTGATTTTAGATTCAGAATATAAATTTCGAGCTGCTGTGGGATTTTGTAAGCTGAGTATAATTGTTGATCCAGAATCTAATTTTGGATTCAGAATCTGAATTTCGAGCCGTAGTAGGATTTTGTAAACTGACTATGATTGTTGATCAAGAATCTTATTTTGGATTCAGAATCTGAATTTCGAGCCGAAGTAGGATTTTGTAAACTGAGTATAATTGTTCATTCGGAATCAAATTTTGGATTCATAATCTGAATTTCGAGCTGCAGAAGGATTTTGCAAACTAAGTATAATTGTTGATTCAGAATCTGATTTTGGATTCAGAATGTGATTTTGGATTCAGAATCTGATTTTGGATTCAGAGTCTGAATTTCGAGCCGTAGTAAGATTTTGTACGCTGAGTATGATTGCTGTTCTAGAATCTAATTTTGGATTCAGAATCCGAATTTCGAGCCGTAGTAGGATTTTGTAAACTGAGTATGATTGTTGCAAGACCTTTTAAAACTTTAAAAATCACTTGAAACATTTTAAAGCTTTCGAAAATGCCTTGGAATCTTTTAAATTACTGTAGAATATTTCAAATCCTCTGAAATCAATTAAAATACTGGAATTAAATGAAAAATCCTTGGAATCGTAAAGTAAACTCTAAAAGTTTTCAAATCCTTTAGCTTTTTTGAAATATTTCCTCAAATGGTTGAATTATTATGAAAATATCTTGGATTTTTTTTAAATACCCTAAGATATTCCTAATCTTAAAAAATGTCTTCAATTAATTTAAATAAATACAAAATTCCTCGGAATACTTCAAAATTCCCTTAAATATCTTAAGCTCATTAAAGTCTTTTAAAATTCCTTAAATTATTGACGTATCGTTAAAATGCTTCGGATTCTTTTAAAATACACTGCAATATGCCCAATCCTTTAAAATTTCTTCACGTTTTTGAATTAAGAAAAATTCCCTGGAATCTTCTGAAATTCTCTAAAATATTTTCCTAAAATATTTATTCAGTTGAAAATCTTTTAAAATCACATAATATTCTTTTAATCCTCTGAATTTCAATTAAATTACTCAAATCAAGTGAAAATTCCTTAGAATCTGTTAAAATACCCTAAAACATTTCAAAACCTTCGAAATCTTTGGAAATTCATTAAAATTATTCGAATATCTTGCATATGCCTTAGGTTATTCTAAAACACTATACAATATTATCAATTCTTAGAGCTTTCTTCAAGTTATTGAAGTAAATACAAAATTCCTTCGAATACTTAAAAATTCCCTAAAATCTTTCAAGTTCTTTGAAATCTTTGAAATCACTTGAAACTTTGTAAAGCTTTCGAAAATGACTCAGAATATTTTAAAATCGTCTGATATCAGTTAAATTACTGAAACCAATTGAACATTCTTTAAAATCTTCTAAACTACTCTAAAAGTTTTCAAACCCTGAAATATTTTTGAAATTCCTTAAAATGTTGTAAAACTTTCGAAAATTTTTTTAATACTCTAAAATATTTCAAATTTTCTGAAATCAAATAAATTACTGAAATCAACTAAAAATTCCTTGGAATATTTTGAAATACTCTCAAAGTTTTCAAATTCCCTGAAAAATTTTTGAAACTCCTTTAAATTATGTAAATGTTTTGAAATGCCTTCCATTTTGTTGAAATTATCTGAAACTCTCCTAATCCTTCAAAATCCCTCGAAATTGCTGAAACAAATACCTACAAAATTCCCTAAAATATTTCCAGTTCTTTAAAATCACTTTGAACTTATTCGAACTCTTGAAAATGCCTTGAAATGTTTTAAAATTTCCTAAATATTTATTTTAACTATTTTCAAATCACTCGAAACTTTTTAAACCTTCTGAAAATGCTTTGCAATTTTTTAATATACTCAAAAATATTTCAAATATTTTTGTATCAATTAAATTATTAAATCATGGTGAAAATTCCTTGAAATTTGTCAAAATATCCTAACATATTCCAAAGCCTTTAAAATCTTTTGACATTCATTGAAATTATTGACATCTTTTTCAAATACCTTGGATTCTTTTCAAATGCTCTAAACATGCCCAGTCCTTTAAAATTCCTTCAAATTATTAAAATAGACAACAAATACTTAAAAATCTTTGATAATACTTGAAAATATTACAAATTGTTTGAAATCTTTTGAAATTCCTTGGAATTGTTTAAACCTCTTGAAAATCCCTTGGATTTAAAAAAATACCCTATAGTCTTTCAGCTTCTTTGAAATACCTTCAAATCATGAAAATCAATTCCTTAAAGTAACAGTTATTTTTTCTTAATATGAGTTTCCCTTAAGAGCTTAAAAATTCTCAATTTGAACATCTTTTTAAATTATAAAATTTTTGATCTGTAGACATACACAGATCTCTGACAAACTTTTATTCAAACGACCAAAAATGGACTAGTTAATAAATTAATTTTATACGAAAAGAAAAACGACTTTTCAACAAAATATTTAAGTTTTCAACCAAAAGAGATTAATTTCTACTATAAAAGACGAACTTTAAACAAAATACTTTAATTTTCAACAAAATACATGAATTTTTATCCAAATTTTTATCTAACAAGGATCAATTTTCGACCAAAAATGTATTAGTTGGATTTTTAGTTAAAAAAGTAATTTTAAACGAAAAGAAAAATGATTTTTCAAGAAAATAGTTAAGTTTTTAACCAAAAGATATTAATTTCTACTATAAAAGACGAATTTTCAACAAAATAATTTAATTTTCAACAAAATACATGAATTTGTATCCAAATTTTTAACTAAAAAGTATCAATTTTCTACCAAAAATAGTTTAGTTAAATTTTTAGTTAAAAAATAATTTTAAATGAAAAGAAAAACGATTTTTTAAGAAACTAGTCAAGTTTTGAACCAAAAGAGATTGATTTCTATTATAAAGGATAAATTTTGAACAAAACAATGTAATTTTAAACAAAATAGTTCAATTTTCAACAAAATACATAAATTTGTAGCCAAATCTTTAGCTAAAAAGTATCAATTTTCGACCAAAAATGGATTAGTTGAATTTTTAGTTGAAAAATAATTTTAAACGAAAAGAAAAACGATTTTTCAACAAAATATTTAAGTTTTAACAAAAAAAGATTCATTTCTATGATAAAAGATGAATTTTAAACAAAATAAATTAATTTTTAACATAATACATGAATTTTTAACTTAAAAGTATCAATTTGTGACAAAAAATGGATTAGGTCAATTTTTATTTTAAAAATTAATTTTAAACGTGAAGAAAAACTATTTTGCAACAAAATAGACAAATTTGAACTAAAAGAGATTAATTTCTACTATAAAAGACGAATTTAAAAAAAATAGTTTAATTTTCAACAAAATACATGAATTTTTAACTAAAAAGTATCAATTTTCGACCAAAAATGGATTAGTTGAATTTTTAATTAAAAAATAATTTTAAAAGAAAAGAAAAACGACCAAGAGATTAATTTCTACTATAAAAGACGAATTTTTAACCAAATAATTTCATGTTCAACAAAATACATAAATTTTTATCCAAATATTTAAATTTTCAACTAATGTGGAATTAAATTTCGACTAAAAATGGATTAGTTAATAAATGAATTTTATACGAAAAGAAAAACGATTTTTCATGAAAATAGTTAAGTTTTCAACCAAAAGAGATTAATTTTCAACTAAAATCCTCAATCTTCAACAAGAAATGACAAATTTTCAACAAAACATTTCAATTTTCAACCAAGATGACATACGCAAACGCATAAATGACACAATGTTTACACGAATTATAGTTTTCCTCCAAATGTAAACATCTTTTCACACAACTTCGTACCAATTTATTTTTATACGTGACGTCATGCAGATGCCATTATCTACATTCCTACAAGTGTTAAGAAATTTCTATGAAATCCTCGAATGCGTATTTTCAAAAAAAAAAAAAAAAAAAATCGAAAGAGCTTTCAAAAATCTCCATTTTCACAAACATCTCTCTTTCTAACTTTGACCAAATTAACTTTAATTTGTTTCAAACTCAGCCCCGTGGCACTCTGAAATGAAAGTGACGGAAATTTTGAGTACGGCCGAGGGTGGCGCTGGCTGTATTTTTAGACCGAAAATTATTCAAACGCATGGGGAGAGTGTCAAAAATGTGAAATTTTGTGCTTTTTATATTATAAAAACGGACTTTTTAATCTTTTTTTTTTGCTTTAAAATTAGGTTTGAAGGCATTTCAACTGAAATTTTATCAAGTTTTTTTTTGTGTTGAACGAGAATAATGGAGAAAATTTTGCTGAACATTTAATTTTAAATTTATAAAAATTTATAATATTACACGAAATTTTTTTTAATAATCTTGAAATCATAAAATCTCTTGAAAATTGCTTGAAATACTTCAAAATACATTACAATATTTCTAATACTTTCAAACCCCTTAAATTTATTTGAATCTATTGAAATTTTACAGAAATCTTTTTAAATGTCCTTAAATTATTGAAATTTTTACTTGAAATTCTTTCAAAATCCGTTGAAATGTTTGGAAATGTTTGATATTTCCGGGAATTATTTTAAATCTTTCAAAACATCCTAAAATCTTATAAATCCTATAGAAAATCCTTCCAAATCTTGCAAAATTCAAGGAAATTCTTCAAAACTGAATGGAATTTTTTAAAATCTGCAAAATGCTCTGAAATGTTTAAAAATCTCTTCAAAATGTCAAAATATTACAAAAACCCTTCATTCTTTCAAAATTCTTAGTGAATCGTAGAAATATTATAAAAAGAGTTTATGAATTATGATAATTGTTAAAATACCATAAGAATCCTTTGAAATTTTTTTAAAGTTCCTTGAAATTAATTAAGAATACACTAAAACCTTTTAAACCCTATAAAATCCCTTGAAATCCTTATTGAGTTTGGAATATTCCCTGCAATATTATTAAAATTTTTCAAATAATATTAAATCCTAGTCCGCTGTATTTTGTACTATTTAGACATCATTCGATGGTGAAAAAAAGGAAAAAAATATTTCACAGAAAGACATAAAGATTTTCAAAATGCAGTATTTTTTTAATGAAAAAATAGTTTTTCAATTTGAAAAATTAGAAATTGGTGGCTGTTTATCTACAATTAATTAAAGTGGATTTTCTCAAAACCCCCACTTTTTCAATTTTTTTTTTTTTAGAAATATTAGTTGAAGAAAAAAGATTTTCTCAGAAAATAATCACAACAGCGAAAGAGATTTTTTTGTTGAACTTTTCTAGGTGTGTAAACTCTTATCCAAACATTTCTTGTACCTTGCATTGTTTCCGAGAAAACTGTTAAAGTTCGATTTTTCTTATATAATTTTTTTCAATTTAAAGCAGTGGCTTACCAAAAACGATCATATTATCAGCTATTTCTAAAAAAAAATGAAAAATTGGGGACGTGGGATTTTTGAAAAACTTTGAGGAAGCTCTGTTTTTGTTTTAATCGTAAAAAAAACATTGAAAAAATTTTTGGTTTTAATCCTGAAAAATGATATTAAAAATAACTTAATTTAATTTTTGCAAAAAAGACACAAGGTACGATAAAATATTTGCTAACAAAATTGTTTGCCTAAATTAGATCTAAAAATTTGCTTTTGATCTTCTTTGCTCACAAGACGCGCGATGAGAATGTGTTCGTTTAAACAGAAGGAGTTTTAACAAAGGAGAATTAACAATCAGCAAAATAAAAATTTGAAGCCAAAAAAACGCACGATATGAAAAAAAGTCGGAAGACGAAAAACGTTGCTTTTTGAAAGTCCAACAAGATTATTATAACAAATTTTCAAATTTACGTAAAAAATCGAAAATTCAAATTTTGATCACACAAAAAATAATTAAAAATCATAAATTACATTTTGGAGTCAAACTATTCAAGATAGGAAAAAAATAAGTGAGAAAAAATTGTCCTCCCAAAATAGGTCTACAAATTTTTTATGAATCACGTTTATAAGACGTGTAATTTTTGTTTTATTCGTGAAAAACGAAATTGAAAAAAAAATTTAATATTTGGACAAACGACACAAGCTGCGAGAAAAATGAAAAGACAAAGATTGTCCAATTAAAAAAAGATATACTTTTCACTATATTGTTATATAAATATATTAAAAATAAAAAAAAAATTATTTTCTAGGAAAAAGACACAAACTGCAATAACATTTTATTCAACAAAATTTTTCGTCTAAGTTATATCCACAAATTAGCTCAGAACCACTTTACGCTAGGTTGCGCACAAATATCCGGAAATTTATTGAAATTTTTAAAAATGAATTTTAGGTCATTTATGATAATTTACCATATTTACCAGTAAAATTACCATAAATTACTGAAAAATGGCATAAATTTCCGGAAATTTATTATTATATCATTTTTTGGTTGAAGATTCATCCCTTAAGTTGAAAATTTACCTACTTTGATGAAAATTCAATTCATTTTTGTTAGAATTAGAATTAATTTTTCTATCAGAAAATGTAACGATTCCGCTTTTAATTGAAAATTGATATTTTTAC